>JANAVB010018600.1:5805201-6224339 GCA_029216955.1 Iris pallida
ATGGAGCTATGAAGACATGCCAGGATTGGACCCTAAAGTTGCCATGCATCGCCTGAATATCTCGCCTAAAGCTAAGCTAGTGAAGTAGCAACAACAACGATTCCGACCAGACGTCATGGAAGCCATCGAGAATGAAGTCAAGAAGCTCATTGCCAGTAGATTCATTCGCGAAGAACAACACCCAGACTGGGTTGCCAACATCGTTCCGGTCATAAAAAAGAATGATAAAGTTTGAGTCTGTATCGACTACCATAATTTGAACTCTGCATGCCCGAAAGATGAGTTCCCCCTTCTGATTACTGACATAATGATCGACAATACTTGCAACTTCGAGTGGATGTCCTTCATGGATGGGTTCTCAGGCTACAACCAGATCAAGATATTCTCCGACGACTAGAAGCACACATCTTTTCGAACACCGTTGGGGGTATACTGCTATACGGTGATGCCCTTCGGATTGAAGAATACATGGGCAACATACCAGCGAGCCATGAACACAATTTTTTGCGATCATTTGTGCAAAACTGTGGAGTTCAACGTAGACGATATCGCAGTCAAAAGTCGTCTCAAGGGCAACCACCTCCAAGACTTGAGAACGGTGTTCGAACTAATACGTGTACACCAACTCAAGGTGAATCCAACTAAGTCTTTTCTGGGAGTCTCCAGCGGCAAGTTCCTTGGTTTCGTCATCACTTTAAAGGGCATACATCTGGACCCGAAGAAAGTGAAGGCTATTCTCGACATGCATCCTCCAAGAAACCTCAAAGAGCTACGCGGACTACAAGGAAGGCTAGCCTATATCAGACGATTCATTTTGAACCTCTCTGGAAGGTGCCAACCATTCACTCAGCTCATGAAGAAAGGCGTATCTTTCATCTGGACTGAACAGTATCAACGCGCATTCGACGACATCAAGGCGTATCTTACAAGCCCTCCAGTATTGGTTGGTCCAATAATAGGAAAGTCCTTATTACTATATGTCCGTGCTATGGATCATTCTCTTGGCGCCCTCTTAGCTCAGAAGAACGAAGGCAGCCATGAACAGGCAATTTACTACCTCAGCCGCACAATGGTGGGTGCCGAGCACCGATACACACCGGTGGAGAAGGAATGCCTCGCACTAGTATTTGCCATCCAGAAGATGTGCCACTATGTGTCTGGACAGACTATCCACATTATATCTAAAGTCAACCCTCTCAGAATACTCATGACTAAACCGGGCTCTCTCAATTCCCGTTTAGCTACATGGGCAATGCTGTTGACTCCGTACGATATGATCTTCGTTCCTCAGAAGGCAGTAAAAGGCCAAGCAATAGCTGATTTCCTAGCAGCTCACCCGGTACCGGAGTCGTCCAAACTCTACGACAAAATTCCTGACGAAGTGATAGAGTCTAATGATACAACTGAAGAAATCCCTATTTGGCGAATGTTCTTCGACGGCGCATCAAGAACAGGACCCAAAAGGAATATTGTGGCTGGAGTAGGTGTCGTGCTCGTGTAACCTGATCATCTGGTTATACACCATGCATATTCTCTCGTGGAACCATGCACCAACAACGTGGCCGAATATAATACCCTATTAATCGGCCTACTGTCACGACCCGCTATCCAAATTATTGGGCCAGGCCGAGGCATGCCCAGCCTACGTTGAGATAAAACGTAGTAAGCTGTTCTAAGGACAACAGGATAAGACTAAATGTGCTAACAGTTCTATAAGTGAAGAAGAATCATAAATGCTCCAAACACAAAAGTCGTCGTATATAGTAAAATGTCCAAGTACTAGTGAACTGTAAAGTAAAACTGGATACATGTCCAGTTACAAAAAGATATAGTCTAATACATGTCTACTCTCAAAAGTCTAAGTAAAAAAAAGACAACTAGGCGAGGTTCCCCGCAGGAACATCCTCGTAAAGCAGAGCTGGGTCCTCGGCAGTAACCCCATAATATGTGTCGCAGAGTAACTCCTCCTCAGTAAGGACACCTACAACGTTATCCTGTCAGGACGGGAGCAAGTACTAAATCTAGCAAACTAGCATATGAAACATAAAAATGAACATGTGAGGAATAACTGGAAACATGGCATCACATAGTCTATCATGGCAAGAATACATATGTCATAGAAACAGCTGTATATGTAATGTTTAAAACTGTAGCAGGTACGTGATCGGTCAATAGATGTACAATGTGCTGGGGGCACATATTAAAATGTACTTCCGTACAAGTGAAACGGCGACAAATGTACATACGTACAAATCTGCGTTGAGATAAAGCCTACGACAAGGTATACATATAAAATGTCAACCTTGCTCGGTACGTACGTACGGAGAAAGGGGGCATGATCACGTACTCAACTATCAGTTTCCCCATAACCCATATTCTAATCATGTGAGAGATACATAAAGACAGTTCTAAGCATGGTAGTAACTGGAAGTACAACATGTAGAGATCTAACTTGCTACCCCAAGGATCAGCATTTAACATGGTGGGGTTTGCAGTTCATTTATGTGACAATATGTAAAGTTCGTAGAAAGTACTTGCCTCTAGCAAAGCAAAACAAAACAAGCTGCGATAACAGTGCTATGGATGTCCGGTAACTCGTCGCTGTAGAAGTAAATACAATAATTTAGTTTTTACACTAAGCTAAAACACTAGGACACTAATTGGTAAAATACGACTTGTGACTGGGCACCTAGCCAAAATGATGACTTTGGCTTAGGAGACCAATGTGGGGTGACACACTACTTTAACTAACTTTCTAGGATCTTTACACTAGTGAGGGGTGAGGTTCAACACGGCTAAAACTCAAAATAACACAAAAAGCTATAAGTCATAATTAATCAATAAATAAATCAACAGTCCATTGTGTTCTAACAATTTTTTGAAGTAAACAAAAAGCCTAGTTTTTCTTAAAGTAAAGTACCAAGGTGAACCTTGTTAATCATAGAAATTTATTATAATTTTTCTGGAATTTATCAACCAGTACAAGTATTAATAAAAATCAGGTTTCCTAAGTATACAGAAAATGAGTTTTGGTTTCATATGCCAAATTAGTGGCAAAACAGTAATTTAAATACTACAAAAATTATACTAAATTAGCTAACTTAACGTAGTATCTAAAAACTATTTTTCCATAATTTTAGCAGTACTTTAAGTATTTTTAGAAAATCAAAAACAGCATTGCACACAATAATTAATTATCTGCGTATTTTGTCCATGTATATAATTTGAACCAAAGTTCAAATACAGGACCCAAGGCCATGAATCAAGTCCAATATGACTTGTACAGGTCTTGAATGTGTGAAAACACATTTGGGCCCAAATACCCATGCTAGGCTTGCACACCAAATGGTTGCAGTAATTTAAATACAATAAAAATACAATTTGGTAATAGTCAAAATAAATATTATTATTTTAATATGGTAAAGTTATGCATAGTAACTATAAAAGTATGAAAATTATTTTATAAAGATAATTTACACTAAGCTAAGTGAAATACCAAAATAATATATATATATACATAGACATAGGAATATTTATACATATAAGAAAAATACTCAACTATATTTTATATATATATATACAAATATATATATATATAAATACATACATATAAGAAAATGCTCAACTATATAATATATATATACAAAAATAATGTATACATATACATATAATAGTATATATATAATAATATATATACACAAGAAAATATATATACATAAATATATATGTATACATAATACATATATATATATATATATATATATATATATATATATATATATATATATATACATACATAAAACAATAAAGTATAAAAGATGAAGTATACATATATATATATAAAAAAAAAATAGCAAGTATATATACATAAATATAGTATATATAATAATGCATATATATATACAAAAATATGTATATACATATATATATAAATATATATATATAAAAGAAAAAAGAAAAAGGAAAAGAAAAAGGAAACAAAGACAAGCCAGGGGGACTCGAACCCAGGCCAACACAGCGCGGGGGGGAGGGGGTTTAGGTCGAGTCGGGCTGGCCAGGGGGTCAGCCCGTTGGCTTTGTTAGAGTAAGGGTTTCGTTTATTTTATTTAGGTTCGGTTTAATTATTATAAAAAAAATAATAAATCAACCCTGTGTCCTGACAGTTAGGGACACAGGTATCCTCGTGTCCTAGGCCTGCACGACACGCACGAGTTTAATCTCGCGTGTCCAGTTCTATCAAAATGTTCGCCAGGACACGGCGAACCACATACACGTGTACGAGACACGCACGACACAGTCTCGTAACTGTTACCTGTGTGTCCGACTTCGGGGGGGTGTTGAGGGTTGTGGACGGCGGAGGAGACGTCGGCGAGGTGGCGCTCGAGTGGCGCTGCCTTCAGCTCGTCGAGGCGAACTTGTCGACGGCGGTGGTTGGCGGTGAGGGTCGTCGGTGGGGCTGGACAGGGGCTCGCCGAAGCTAGGGTTCCGGTGGGGGTGAGAGTGGGAGATGGGGCGGCGCTGGCAGTCGTGGGGAGAGTTTAGGGTTAGGGTCTGGTCGGGGGAGAGTGGGGAGTTTAATAGGGGGGTTCGAGGCGGTGGGGGTAGCCAGATTTGGCGGGGGCAGCCGGTCGTGGTGGTCGGGGCAGCGGAGTGGGTGAGGCCGAGGAGAGAGAGAGAGTTGTCGTGTGGGGGGGGGTTTGGTAGTTAGCACTAAAGCCCCTATAGTTTAGGAAATTGCATAAAGATTTTAACAGTATAAAATGCAAAATAATATTTGCATTCCTCAATTAGAAACAAATTTCTAATTACAAACTGATATAAAAACATTTCAAAGATTTGTAAAATGATATTAAAATATTTTAGAAAATTTACAAATCAATATTTTTGTATTTAAAAACTCATTTAAAATTATTTAAAAATTCTAGAAAAATTCCTAAAAATTCTTAATAATTATTTAAGGCTATAAATGACATAAAAATTTAATTAACACTAATTAAAAATGAATTTGAAAATCAGGGGCTTACAAGTCTTCCCTCCTTGAAAAAATTTTGTCCTCGAAATTCACAAGGATTGAAGACCCTACAATATTCTAACATAGCAAACAATGCAACAAAATGACTAAGGCTGCGGTCGAAACTAACCTCTAAGGTATCAAGCGGGAACGGGTGGTTCCCTCGCAGCGGTTGGATCGAACAAGTAAGGGTATCTCTCCCTCATGTCCGACTCCCTCTCCCATGTAGATTCACCTGGGGAGTGACGGCTCCAAGCTACTCGTACTAGGGATATAACCTTGTTCCTCAGCCTTTTCTCTCTCCTGTCTAATATCTCCACTGGCTGCTCAGAAACTGTAAGGCTCGGTCCGACCTCCAACTCTGAATGATCTAGCACATGACTGGGGTCTGGAACATATCTTCTCAACTGAGATATGTGAAAGACGTCGTGAACTCCTGCTAGGTTGGGTGAAAGTGCAACCCTGTAAGCTACCTCTCCGATCCTGCCAAGTACCTCGAACGGCCCGATGTATCTGGGGCTCAGCTTCCCTCCTCGTCCGAACCGGATCGTCCCTCTAGTAGATGATATCTTCACTAGCACCATATCACCATCTGCAAACTCCATCGGTCTGCGACTAGCATCAGCCCAGTGTTTCTGCCTATCCTGAGCTACTCTGAGCCTGTCTCTGATCATCCCGACTTTCTCTGCTGCATCCATGATCATCTCTGGCCCAAGCATGACTCTATCTCCAACATCATCCCAAAAGAGCGGTGTACGGCATCGTCGTCCATATAGCGCCTCGAAATAAGACATACCAATACTGGCCTGGTAGCTGTTATTGTATGAAAACTCTACCAAGTGCAGATGGCTCTCCCATGATCCTCCGAAGTCCAGCACGCAGGTCCTCAGCATATCCTCCAGTGTCTGTATCGTCCTCTCGGACTGCCCATCTGTCTGCGGGTGGTACGTCGTACTGAACTTGAGCCTACTGCCCAACTCCTCCTGTAAGCTCCTCCAGTAGTGGGATGTGAATCTGCTGTCTCTGTCTGACACGATGCTCACTGGCACTCCGTGTAGGCGAACTATCTGCTGCATGTATAGCTCTGCCAACTTTTCGGTGAAAGCTCCACCTTGAAGGGTATGAAGTGCGCACACTTTGTCAGCCTGTCTACGATGACCCAAATGGCATCCTTCCCTCTTTGGGAACGAGGAAGCCCTGAGACGAAGTCCATCGTAATATATTTCCACTTCCACTCAGGAATGGGTAACGGCTACAACAAACCAGCTAGCCTCTGGCGCTCCGCCTTGACCTGCTGGCAAACTAGGCATCTCGAGATGAAACGTGATACATCCCTCTTCATCCCGTGCCACCAAAGATGTTCCCGCAAGTCACGGTACATCTTGTTAGCACCAGGGTGAATAGAATATCTCGATCGGTGCGCCTCCTGCAAGACTGCCTCTACTAGCTCTTCCTTCGGCACGCACAATCGGTTGCCATGCCTCAGGGATCCATCCTCTGCTATAGTGAAGTCATCCAGCAATCCAGCTAATGCCTGGGGTCGAAGTCTGTGAAGGCTCTCATCTGTAGACTGTGCCTTCCGGATCTGCTCCATCAAACCTGACTGAATGTCAAGCGTCATCATCTGTATCACTGATCCTGGCCGAACTAGCTCGATACCGAGCTTCTCCAAATCCTCCTGCAAATGCCGATCAATCATCAGGTACCATGCCATCGGATGCCTGCTCAGCGCATCTGCCACCACATTTGCCTTCCCGGGGTGATACTGTAAATCGATGTCGAAGTCCTTCATCAACTCCAACCATCGTCTTTGCCTCATGTTCAGCTCTTTCTGCGTGAACACATACTTCAAGCTTTTGTGGTCAGTAAAGATTTCCACACGCTCTCCGTATAAGTAATGTTTCCATAACTTGAGTGCAAAGATCACCGCAGCTAACTCTAGGTCATGGGTAGGATAATTTCTCTCATGAGTCCGCAATTGCCTAGATGCATAAGCAATCACTTTTCCATGCTGCTGTAGGACACATCCTAGCCCCTTTCCAGAAGCATCACTGTATATGGTGAAACCTCCAGAACCTGAAGGTAAAGTCAGAACTGGAGCGGTCGTCAGCCTCCTCTTCAGCTCCTCAAATGCTGTCTGGCAGTCCTCTGACCAAATGTACTCTGCGTCCTTCCGCGTCAGCTTCGTCATAGGTTCAGCTATCCTAGCAAAGTCCTGGACGAACTTTCTAAATAGCCTGCTAAACCCAGAAAGCTCCTGATCTCTGAAACTGACGTCGGAGCCTTCCACGTCTCAACTGCAGCAATCTTCTTAGAATCCATCGAGATTCCATCTCCAGTGACTACATGGCCGAGAAACTCCACTCGGTCTAAAAAGAACTCGCACTTCGACAATTTGGCAAACAATCTCTCCTGCCTCAGAATCCCCAAAACTATCCGCAAGTGCTCTGCATGCTCCTCTGGCGTCTTCGAGTATATCAGGATGTCATCAATAAACACTACGACGAACTTATCCAGATACTGGTGAAATGTCTTATTCATCAAGTTCATAAAGACAGCTAGCGCATTTGTGAGACCAAAAGGCATCACCAGAAACTCGTACTGCCCGTACTTCGTATTGAATGCCGTCTTCTGGATGTCTGCTGGCCTAACCTTCACCTGGTGGTACCCGGATCTCAAGTCTATCCTAGAAAATACCTTTGCCCCGCTCAACTGGTCGAACAAATCATCTATCCTGGGCAGAGGATATTTGTTCTTGATGGTGATGGCATTCAAAGCCCGGTAGTCAATACACAACCGGATTGTACCATCCTTCTTAGGCACAAAGAGCACTGGTGCTCCCCATGGAGAAGCACTGGATCGAATGAAACCCTTTTTCAACAGGTCATCAATCTGCTCTTTCATCTCTATGGCCTCCTTGGGATTCACTCTATAGCAAGCCCGGGATACTGGTGATGAACCCAGCACTAAATCTATAGTGAACTCCACATCTCTGTCAGGCGGAAGTCCTGGAAGATCCTCTGGGAATACATTCATAAACTTCCTAATGATAGGGTGTGGCGGTGCTACATTCCCGACTGTCGCACAACAGTTCGGCTCTAGGCTGATATCCGGCCCTGTCCTCCTGACACTGAATGGTGCTGTGCCGGGGGGACTGAACAAAATACTACCCTCATGGCAATCTATAGATGCATGGGCATAGCTAAGCCAGTCCATCCCCAATATGATATCATAACCGGGGAGTGGCATCACAAAGAATCGCCCCTCGAACTCTCTCCCGGCTATCATAATAGAGCATCTATAGCTAGCTCTAATAGGCACTGGTCCTCCTCCCGTCATTACTCTACTAATCTCTGCAGTAGGTGTAGATACTAAATGATGTTCTTGCATAAACTCTAATGATAGGAAGCTATGAGATGCACCAGAATCAAACAAGCATAGAGCTAGAAAAGTATGCAAATAAACATAACCTGTAATGACGTCATCTAAGTAATCCGGCTCCGAAACCTGCTCCGGCTCCGGCTCAAGGGCTAGGCTATAAACTCTCCCCTGAGGTCCCTTCTGCTGCTGCAGATGCTGCCCGAACCTCTGCTGCTGAGTCGGAAGCGGTCCTCTAGTCTTCGCTACTGGGCACTCTCGAAGCTGATGGGTGGCAGACCCACAAGCTAAACACTGCTTCAACCTCTTCCTGCAGACGGTGTGATCATGCCCTGGTCTTCCGCAGAAAGAACATATAGCTCCCCTCTGCTGCTTGCTGATGCCGGGGTCCCGGGGCTCTAACTGGCGGGGTCTGATGATGTGGTGTAGGGGGACGGTAAGTCTGCTGGGGTGGCGTCGGTGCTCTCTGCTGGAAAGCCTGACGCTTGGACGGTCCCTCATGATGTACAGAAGCCGGCCTCTTACATGACAGAAGATGCTCATCGACACTCTGGGCTAACTCTAGGCTCTGGTAGTAGTCAGTCGTACCGTTCGCCACTATAAGAATGCCAATGTCTGGAACTAGACCATGGCAAAACCTACGGATCATCTCCTCTGGATCTGCAACCAGACTAGGAGCAAAATGGCTCAGGCGACTAAACTCTACCGCATAGTCGTCAACAGAACGGTTTCCCCTGCTGGATGTTCTGGAATCGTAGCCCCATGGCTACTCTAGCAGTGGTCGAGAAGAATTTCTTCTTGAACTGGGTCTTGAACTGGTCCCAAGTGGCTCTACCTCTCGCGAACAACGGCTCATTCTGGAACCAGACTCCTGCTAAGTCTATCAGCAGAAATCCCGCTGCCTCGACCTGAAGGTCATCCGGCATCCTGACTCCGAGGAGCTTCCTCTCTACTGAATCTAGTCAGTCATCTGCTACTACTATGCCCTCAGTCCCTGAGAACTCCTTGGGATTCAGACCCATGAAGTCCTTGATCGTCCCCGCTCTCTGCCGTGGCTCTACAGGTGGTGGGACCACGGGACGTCCCTCAGAACGCTCCATGCTCTGGCGGAGTAGGGTAGTCTGCTCCTGATGGGTTGTTAGGAACCCCTGGATCAGTGTGAGCAGCTGGGTCCCGTCGAGTGTGACGGAAGCCTGGGTGGGTATAGTGATAGGGGGTGGTGGAAGTATTGGGTCCTGCCGGGCCTGTGATATGGAAGGTGGTATCTGGGTCTGTGGATCTGTGGAGTGGGGGAACGTGGTATGTGGAGGTGTATCAGTCAACTGGTCAGCTGACTGGATATGGAGGGCCCCATTCTCGGAGGTAACATACTGGGATGAACGAGTAAGCACCATCTAAATTACACATAAAGGACTTTATAAGGACTTGTTTAAAGTAAGTAATCATATGCAAGGAAATCTAATTATAATAGCAAACATGCGTTATATTCCCTATGTTGCAATCCTAGCATTCCTCTAGGTGTTCTAAGCGTCTTTCCTAATGTTGTCTAATTACCTTAAGTTCCTAATTGCAGGCATGCTTAGTACAATAACGTAACCAAACAGTTTAGTCAGAGACCTGCATGGGCCACCACTAAAAATATGTCACGACCCGCTACCCAAATTGTTGGGCCAGGCCGAGGCATGCCCAGCCTACGTTGAGATAAAACGTAGTAAGCTGTTCTAAGGACAACAGGATAAGACTAAATGTGCTAACAGTTCTATAAGTGAAGAAGAATCATAAATGCTCCAAACACAAAAGTCGTCGTATATAGTAAAATGTCCAGGTACAAGTGAACTGCAAAGTAAAACTGGATACATGTCCAGTTACAAAAGATATAGTCTAATACATGTCTACTCTCAAAAGTCTAAGTAAACAAAAGACAACTATGCGAGGTTCCCGCAGGAACATCCTCGTAAAGCAGAGCTGGGTCCTCGGCAGTAACCCCATAATATGTGTCGCAGAGTAACTCCTCCTCAGTAAGGACACCTACAACGTTATCCTGTCAGGACGGGAGCAAGTACTAAATCTAGCAAACTAGCATATGAAACATGAAAATGAACATGTGAGGAATAACTGGAAACATGGCATCACATAGTCTATCATGGCAAGAATACATATGTCATAGAAACAGCTGTATATGTAATGTTTAAAACTGTAGCAGGTACGTGATCGGTCAATAGATGTACAATGTGCTGGAGGCACATAATGAAATATACTTTCGTACAAGTGAAACGGCGACAGATGTACATACGTACAAATCCGCGTTGAGATAAAGCCTACGACAAGGTATACATATAAAATGTCAACCTTGTTCGGTACGTACGTACGGAGAAGGGGGGCATGATCACGTACTCAACTATCAGTTTCCCCATAACCCATATTCTAATCATGTGAGAGATACATAAAGACAGTTTTAAGCATGGTAGTAACTGGAAGTACAACATGTAGATATCTAACTTGCTACCCCAAGGATCAGCATTTAACATGGTGGGGTTTGCAGTTCATTTATGTGACAATATATAAAGTTCGTAGAAAGTACTTGCCTCTAGCAAAGCAAAACAAAACAAGCTGCGATAACAGTGCTATGGATGTCCGGTAACTCGTCGCTGTAGAAGTAAATACAATAACTTAGTTTTTACACTAAGCTAAAACACTAGGACACTAATTGGTGAAATACGACTTGTGACTGGGCACCTAGCCAAAATGATGACTTTGGCTTAGGAGACCAATGTGGGGTGACACACTACTTTAACTAACTTTCTAGGGTCTTTACACTAGTGAGGGGTGAGGTTCAATACGGCTAAAACTCAAAATAACACAAAAAGCTACAAGTCGTAATTAATCAATAAATAAATCAACAGTCCAATGTGTTCTAACAATTTTTTGAAGTAGACAAAAAGCCTAGTTTTTCTTAAAGTAAAGTATCAAGGTGAACCTTGTTAATCATAGAAATTTATTATAATTTTTCTGGAATTTATTAACCAGTACAAGTATTTAATAAAAATCAGGTTTCCTAAGTATACAGAAAATGAGTTTTGGTTTCATATGCCAAATTAGTGGCAAAACAGTAATTTAAATACTACAAAAATTATACTAAATTAGCTAACTTAACGTAGTATCTAAAAACTATTTTTCCATAATTTTAGCAGTACTTTAAGTATTTTTAGAAAATCAAAAACAGCATTGCACACAATAATTAATTATCTGCGTATTTTGTCCATGTATATAATTTGAACCAAAGTTCAAATACAGGACCCAAGGCCATGAATCAAGTCCAATATGACTTGTACAGGTCTTGAATGTGTGAAAACACATTTGGGCCCAAATATCCATGCTAGGCTTGGACACTGGTTGCAGTAATTTAAATACAATAAAAATATAATTTGGTAATAGTCAAAATAAATATTATTATTTTAATATGGTAAAGTTATGCATAGTAACTATAAAAGTATGAACATTATTTTATAAAGATAATTTACACTAAGCTAAGTGAAATACCAAAATAATATATATATACATAGACATAGGGATATTTATACATATAAGAAAAATACTCAACAATATTTTTTATATATATATACAAATATATATATATATATATATATATATATATATAAATACATACATATAAGAAAATACTCAACTATATAATATAATATATATACAAAAATAATGTATACATATACATATAATAGTATATATATAATAATATATATACACAAGGAAATATATATACATAAATATATATGTATACATAATACATATATATATATATACATACATAAAACAATAAAGTATAAAAGATGAAGTATATATATATATATATATATATATATATATATATATATATATATATATAATATATATATATATATATATATATATATATATATATATATATATATATAATTTATATATATATATATATATATATATATATTTATATATCTATATATATATATATATATATATATATATATATATATATAAAACAGCAAGTATATATACATAATATAGTATATATAATAATACATATATATATACAAAAATATGTATATACATATATATATAAATATATATATATAAAAGAAAAAGAAAAAGGAAACAAAGACAGCCAGGGGGACTCGAACCCAGGCCAACACAGCGCGGGGGAGGGGGGGTTTAGGTCGAGTCGGGCTGGCCAGGGGGTCAGCCCGTTGGCATTGTTAGAGTAAGGGTTTCATTTATTTTATTTAGGTTCGGTTTAATTATTATAAAAAAATAATAATAAATCAACCCTGTGTCCTGACAGTTAGGGACACAGGTATCCTCGTGTCCTAGGCCTGCACGACACGCACGAGTTTAATCTCGCGTGTCCAGTTCTATCAAAATGTTCGCCAGGACACGGCGAACCACATACACGTGTACGAGACACGCACGACACAGTCTCGTAACTGTTACCTGTGTGTCCGACTTCGGGGGGGGTGTTGAGGGTTGTGGACGGCGGAGGAGACGTCGGCGAGGCGGCGCTCGAGTGGCGCTGCCTTCAGCTCGTCGAGGCGAACTTGTCGACGGCGGTGGTTGGCGGTGAGGGTCGTCGGTGGGGCTGGACAGGGGCTCGCCGAAGCTAGGGTTCCAGTGGGGGTGAGAGTGGGAGATGGGGCGACGCTGGCGGTCGTGGGGAGAGTTTAGGGTTAGGGTCTGGTCGGAGGAGAGTGGGGAGTTTTATAGGGGGTTCAAGGCGGTGGGGCAGCCGGATTTGGCGGGGGCAGCCGGTCGTGGCGGTCGGGGCAGCGGAGTGGGTGAGGCCGAGGAGAGAGAGAGAGTTGTCGTGTGGGGGGGGGTTTGGTAGTTAGCACTAAAGCCCCTATAGTTTAGGAAATTGCATAAAGATTTTAATAGTATAAAATACAAAATAATATTTGCATTCCTCAATTAAAAACAAATTTCTAATTACAAACTGATATAAAAACATTTCAAAGATTTGCAAAATGATATTAAAATATTTTAGAAAATTTACAAATCAATATTTTTTGTATTTAAAAACTCATTTAAAATTATTTAAAAATACTAGAAAAATTCCTAAAAATTCCTAATAATTATTTAAGGCTATAAATGACATAAAAATTTAATTAACACTAATTAAAAATGAATTTAAAAATCAGGGGCTTACACCTACAACTGGGAGTTGACTATCTAGAGGCTTACGACGATTCCAAGCTAATAGTTAGTCAGGTCCGAGGGGATTATGAAGTTCGTCACGAAGATCTCATCCCCTACCACAAAGCAACAATCGAGCTGGCGTCTACTTTTGCGGAATTCCTCATCGAGCACGTGCCTCGACTACAGAATATAGAAGCATATGCTCTAGCCGGTCTCGCTGCTTCCTTGACCGTTCCTACCAATACTCAGCAGTCGATCACAGTGTCTGGTCGAGAACTATTCTGTGTGAAAGATGCCTTGCATATTCATCACAGTTACAAAACGGAAACAAACGTCGATGCTAAAGACTGGAGATTTCCCTTCATAGACTACGCTGTCAATGGAATCCTCCCCGAGGACCCGAAGGAGGCAGTATCCATCCAAAGGCGATCCCTCAGATTTTACTACGACACAGCTACCAAGATGCTGTACCGACTCTTATGACGGGCTACTGTTACGATGCTTATCAGACACAGAATCCAAGCATGCACTCCGGGAGGCTCACGATGGAGTTTGTGATGCACATCAACCAGGCCCCAAATTATAAGATCGTCTCAAACGAATGGGTTATTACTGGCCCACAATGATAGCGGATGCTGTTGAATATGCAAAGAAATATAGAGCTTGCCAGTTCTACGCTGATTTCATTCATCAACCTTCGGAGTTTCTATACCCGACGGCAGCATCTTGGCCATTTGAAGCCTAGAGCATGGACGTCATAGGACCAATCAGCCCGTCATCCTCCAAAGGACATCGGTTCATCCTAGCTATAGCCGATTACTTCTCCAAATAGGCGGAAGCTATACCGTTCACCGAAGTAAAGACGTCAAACGTGATCAGTTTCATCAAACATTACGTCATCTACCGCTTCGGCCTACCTCGTAGGATCATCCATGACAACGGTCCACAGTTCGCAAGTCATGCATTCTATCGGTTCTACGACAATAATCAAATCCAGAATGTAGCTTCTACTGCCTACAATCCAGCGGCTAACGGGCTAGCAGAAGCCTTCAACAAAACCATCATAAAACTTCTCAAGAAGTTCGTGTCTTCAAACAAGCGCGATTGGAACAAGAAGCTCGGTGAATGTCTATGGGCCTATCGTACGACGGTTCGGACTCCAACAGGCAGTACGCCATTCTCTCTGGTTTATGGGAGCGAAGCAATTCTTTCCTAGAAATCCAAATTCCTTCCCTTCGGGTAGCCCTAGCCAGCGAGCTGACTACTGAAGAGAGCTACCGTTTGCGACTCCAAGAGCTCGAAGCGCTAGACGAAAAATACTTATTAGCTCAACATGGTATTGAGCTATACCAAGCACGTCTTTCCAGAGCTTTCAACAAAAAGGTGAAGGAAAGGATCTTCCAAGTCGGTGATCTGGTCCTAGCAGTAAGAAGATCGATGGTCATAACGCACAAAACAAAAGAGAAATTCCAGCCTAAATGGGAAGGTCCTTTCGTCATAGAATCGGTATATTCTAACGGTGCGTACCGGCTGACCAAGCCTGACGGTGACTTGCTTATGATGCCTATCAACGGCAAGTTCCTAAAGAAGTACTATGTGTAACCTCTTTTACATAATGTTCACATATGTTCAGTCATGTAAATGTACAGTGCGATGTTTATATGATTCCAAAAAAAAACTATCTAACTATTATCCGTATTTCAAGAGTCTTGAATACGCCCTGGATAATAGGTCCTCTAAATATTTCCCCAGTGGAATCATTTTCGTTTTTGACTATGTCCAAAGTCGGTTTGACGAAAACAAATCACGTCCCTATTACCTCTGAAATTGTTTTCCGATAATTATTTCCCCAGCGGAATAATCAAATGTTTTGCCACGTCCACATAACCTCTGAGAAAAGCATTCATCAAAGATTGTCATGTCCACACTACCTCTTAACTATCCACTCCTCCCTAATGCTATATATCTTTCCACGTCCATATTATCTCTGGTCAGATATAGAACATCCTCTGCTATTACGTCCATATTACATCTACTAGCAGCTTCATTCAACTTATTATCTATATTCGAATCATTCGAATATAAAACGATAATAGGTCCACATAAAATTTTTCCAGCGGAATACCCATCAGAAATGTCCTTGCTACGTCCACATTACCTCTAGCATCGATGTTTCACAAAACCACATACACTTCTGAAAAGATTCTTTATTCAGTACTTAAACGTCTATCAAAGAGACAGAAAAAGGGTACAAGAGCCGTGACGGCCAAAAAGAAAAAGAATTACAAAAATCTACGGGATACACAGGCGATTGATGCTGTCCCACAGAGCTGCAATTTCGGCCTCAAATTTCACAGCAGCTCGACGTCGTGCCTCTTCATGACGAGCGACTTCATCTTCAAAGAGGATCAGACTCTGATGCTCCCTCTCCAACTTCTCCAGCTGTCCTTGTAAACGGACGGAAGCGGTGGCAGTCATGGCAGCCTGGGATAAATAATCCCCTTGTTCAGATGACGCCACCCTCAAGTCAGCTTCCAACTGGGCGATCTCACTCCTGATCTGCGTAATGTGATTGTGCTTCTCAATAATCTGTGTAGCCAGACTGTTCTTTGAGGTAGCACGGGCCTCACTCGCAGCATTGAACTGGCTATACTGATCAGTCAGCTCGCCAATCTCCTGAACGAAGGCATCCTTCCTTACTTGAAAGGTAGCCTTCTCTACCGCAAGAGCTGTCTTCAAAGAATCATCCTCTGTGCGGAACAGTGACGTCGAACTCTGCTGCTTGATCTCTCGGAACCTGGCCACTTGATCCTCCAGGTCGTTCAAAACTTTCCTCAGAGTGTTGGCCCGCTCTTCGTAGCCGACAATGCTCTCGAGGGCCGCTACCTGATACTCTGCAACAGCCTTCACAGGGCCGAAGGCAGCATTCCGATTCAGGACTCCAGGAAGCTTCACCTTCAACTCCGAGTAGAAAGCTCTGACGACTTCCTGAGCCATCTCCTCATCTTCGGTGGAAGTCGTCGGAGAAGAAGCTTGGAGAGTTTCTTCCACTTCCAGAGGGAACACCTGACAAGAAGCCGAACCTGACAGAGAAAGCAATATATACATCAGTAACCAAAAAGAGGAAGGAAAGGCAAAAAGAGTTGTAAATTTGTACCTTCGGCTTACTCAACCCCAGCCTGGACTGCACCTTCAACGACGATTTCAGGGAAACCAGGAGCAGGCCCAGACTGTTTAAGGAGAACGATATCGAGACTCTGAGTACTATCGAGCCTGATGTCTTCCACAAGCTCAGCCGGGACAGGGGCCGATTCGGCACAGCTCCCTCAGTGGGCCGCTCAACTTCTCCTACTGTAGCCAGTACCTGCTCACCAACAGTTCCCCCCCACAGCAGCGGACTTGAAGGAGCCGGGGGCAACTTCTGTCCCTTTTCCAATGGCAGAGACTATCTTCGCAGGGGGTTCTTTCCCCTTGTCTACAAGGGAACATAAAATCGTGGTCAACTTCACAAGGAGCACGCAAAATCGAAGTCTAAAGATCTCATCCGAAGAGAAGCGCAAAGGCAATATACCCACAGGAGGATGAGCCGATTGGACTTGGTTCTCGTCCAGCTCCTTCATCGCAGTTCCTATTGCAGACATATCCCCCACAGATATGTCATAGGAAAAGATGATCTTCTGATCGCCATCATGGTCCAGGCCTCTGTCCCGATCTTCCCGCTCAACTCTTACAACCGAAGAAGATCCGCCCTCATCCATCGGCTGAGGACGGACAGGGGATACCATTGTCGCGTCCACCTCCTCAAAGATACCAGCCTCAGTTTCAAATTCAGAGTCATTTGCAAAGGACAAACGCAAGGGTGAGAAAGTTGCTAAAGGCTTGACCAGAACGGCTATGAAATCTATGAAGGGATCTACCTCCCAGACAATAACGGCCCATGATGCTGTTCCTCCTCTTCCAGTTTGTCGGGAAGACCTCCTCAAGGGAGACGAGCCAGCACCCACTTCCTTGGCTCTCTTCGGAGCAACAGTTTTCTTCTTTCGCTTTAAAGTTGATCCCTTGGCCAATTCAGTTGAAGCTTTCCTCTTCTGAGGAGGATTGAGAGGAGAAGAATCATTGTCCTTTGTGTCCTCCTTCGACGACACTGTTGGCTCCCTAAAGATAGCTTTTGGCGGCGATACTACGATTGGTTCCACGGAGGTAACAGTACCTTTCTTCTTACGGCCTTTAGGCACCTTTTTTGTGGGAAGGGGCTCAAACCGACTCCCCAATATCAAGCTATGTTCACGATCATACTGAGGATGAAGAGTATTAATCTGAACGTAAAATTTGGCGGCGGCATAGCACAAATGGGTCTCAGGCTTATCCAGGGTTAGGGCAAAGATCGCCCACGTACACCCAACGTTGTAGTATATCCAAGCACGTGCCCCATCAATCAAGCTGCCTATCGACTCCAAATATGGGCTAGTGTTTCTCAGAAGGAGCTGGCCATAACCGAACTGTCGTACGAAACGGCTCGGCAAATACGGCTCCAGATAGGCATGATTCCTGTTTCGGAGCACCAGATGCGATGGTCTAATAGACTGAAGCCATTGAAATGCTCCAGCAGTCAAACTAGTGGCATGAACTCCTTCATCCACAAAGATATCTCCCGCGGTACCACTGCCGGACAGAGGGGATACTCTGAAGAACTCATAGTTCTGTAAAAAGCCTAAAGCCTTTCTACAAGCAGGTACACCGGTGACGACCCAATCTGTATCACGAAATCTATAAAGAAAGGCGTCCTCTGCCACAGAGTCCGCCACCGGCCCAACATTCATTAGGGAAGGACAATTCAGTAGCAGCCACCCTATCAAGAAATGGACGAAAGCTCGGTCCGGGCAAAGTGGGGCCTGCCATCGGGAGTCACCGCATCCCTGACAAAGTCCCGCAGACCTCGTCCAATGGCACAGACCATCACGGAAAGCAACGCAAGACGGTGTCTGAATGCCAGCTTCACAGCTAGAAGTATTATAACCCGGCTTATTCTCTCAATGGACCCTGAACCTCCAGGGACTACGCAGTCATGAAGCCAGATCATTAAGAAAGCTGCCAGCACAGCTTTCTTCGACAACGGATATTCGGCTTGACGAAAGTAGTGGCCAATCGGAGACCCAGGATCATCGCTGTCCTCAGTATCTGTAATCTCATAGTCCGCCATTCGAGCCTCTATATCGAACTTAGTCATAGGTTTCAAGATCGAAAAGGAGGTCGAATCTTCCCCTTCTCTCTGAACGAAGACATAGCCCGTCCAGGCTCTCGTATGGGGATTGTCCCCCTCGGTCCTCCCTTTCTTATTAATCCTATGACAGATAAGAAGATGACAAAGCAATTCCTTGTATACATCAGTCATCCCGGAGTTTTCACTCTCCAGGTCCCGGAGTTCTTAATCACAAGGCATGTACTCTTCATAGGGCTCCGTACCCCAGGAAAGCTTCGACACTTCATGCATTTCATGGAGAGCCAATCCCATCTCCCCAGCCGGAGTAAAGAAGGTACAAGTATGAAGGTTATATAACTCAGCCAAGGAGATAAACATTGGTCAGTTGACCCTCACACCATATTGAGTGGCCCGAATAGCATAGTAAAGGCCAGCTGTCTTCAGGGTGGCTTCATATGTGGAAAGAATCCAGCCAGTGAGATTGCTCCAGAATGAAGACGGGTACCGCCAGCCTTCCATCCGCATCTTTCCTGCGGGATACGACACACCCCCCGTCATCATCAAATGGCAAAGCGTGTCAGCAACATAAGAATGGAGGTTAGTGGGAATGTCGTTCACTACGGCTCCAGGTTGCAGTCCCCTCGTAGAGTAAGATGCAGAGCCCCGGACACATTTGAAAGTGTCCTTTTTTCGGTTGCCTGAGTCGAACTGAATTATCCCAGAGATG
The DNA here is from genome assembly GCA_029216955.1 of Iris pallida. Lineage (NCBI taxonomy): Eukaryota > Viridiplantae > Streptophyta > Magnoliopsida > Asparagales > Iridaceae > Iris > Iris pallida. Next base: position 5,824,702 of record JANAVB010018600.1, read on the forward strand.
ATTTCGAGAAGCTCAGGAGTTAGCTCCCACTTCATCCGTCGCCGCACAGCTAAGGCAGTAAAAAAAGACAAAGGATACTGGCGCTCCATCGACGGCAGCCATGATTTTCTAGACTGATCACCATGGGATTTCTCAAACGTATGGTCTCGCCATTTTTAAACCCTACACTATCACCAAACAGAAAGTACAATTTTTTGAAGCGACGTACCCCTTCACGCACGAACTTCTCATCATTAATCATCTGCCGCAAGAAAGTCTTATCATGTTCAATATAGCGAGGGTCTGCTCCATAGGCTGATTTTGATTAATCTTGGCCTGAACTGCACTAATCATATCTGTTATGGGACAGGTATCAAGGGCATGATAAGCGGAGCCGAAAGGGATTCCGTCAAATTCTGGGACAAACATGTTCACTGCAATGGCAGAAAGAAAGTCAGACTCAGGGGGCTGCAGGAAAAAAACTAAGTCCTGAAGACTCCTATGCGCCCAAAAGGGCTATGCGCCCAAAACAAGATATGTAGGCGCATAACACACGGACAGTTAGTGGGCGCATAACGTGCCACAGCTTAAAGGGCACATAACATGGCAACACGTGGGCGCATAGCACACCACGGTGTTGGCACATGACTTCTGTGGGCGTATAGTAACGCTCACAGACAGTATGTTGCCCTAGACACAAGTGCCCAAACAGAAGAGAAGTCCGAGCGTCGTAAATTAACGCTCGAGACTTCGTTTTTTGAAGCATGCCCTCACCTAAAATCGGGTTCTGGACTGCCGAGGACTCTGTCGCAGGAGGAGAGCCACTCGACGCAGCCCTTTTGCCCTTCGCGGATCTCTTGGCGGCCTTGGGAGACATGATTCTCAAAGGAAGAAGACGAAGAGTTTTCTGAAAAATTCAGAGAGAAAGAAATAATGAATTTTCTCTCTCCCAGTGTCTATTTATAGGCATGGGCCACTTCCTATGCGCCCACATACTATATGCGCCCATTGTGGTGTATATGCCCAGTGCAGCTTATGCGCCCACGTGAAGGACCAGCTCTCTGCATACTATGCAACTGTCTCTTGTTGACGTGGACGGCGCATAAAGGATGGACTGCTTCAAAATCTGTTCCAATGAATCTATCAGTTCGGATTTTGAAGAAAATCTCAACAGTCGTATCTTCCTGACAGGCTAGCTAAATACTATGTGCCCAAAAGAGAGGGCCGTGCGATGCGCCCATTGCCTCGTGAGAAGACGATCCATGCTTTTTTAAAGTATTTTAAACTTGTTCAAATGTCGAAAACTTTGAAGGGGATCCTGTAGAAGCATGAAAAGTTTTCAACAAATATAGCTCCATGCACCCAAGATAAGTGAAGCTCCATGCGCCCAGTCAGTGTAATTCTATGCGCCCACTCAATGAAGCTCCATGCGCCCAGTCAGTATAGCTCCATGCGCCCAGTCAGTGTAGCTCTATGCGCCCAAGACTAGCTCCTCCGAAATGAGGGCGCATAGCCTGAGACATAGCTATGCGCCCAAGCCTGACTCAGTCAATGATCAAAACGTGCACCGAAGTGCATGGCCACGTCAGTCTCCACGAGCAGTCATGCACCGAAGCATGCGGCCACGTTAACACCATGACCAACCCATGATCTCGCAGCCTATATGCGCCTACACCCTATGCGCCCAAAGCAGGACTATGCGCCCACATAAGGACCAGCGTGTTTCCTCTTGTGGGCGCATAACATCATTCCAGCTCAAGAACGACTATAAAAGGGGGGCCTCACCCCTCTTCAAAACAAGAGAACGGAGAGCATTTTCAAGAGCCAAATTGCTGCACTTCTTGCCAGTGAGCCAAGAGTTAGCAATTTTCTTAGGTTTTCTTCCACTTTTGTAATCGGAGTGTCAACAGAGTAAAGGAGCAATTGCCGCTCGATCTCCATCGTCCCATTCCCCAGAATTCTTTTTTGTACTCGGGGATCCTCAGCGCAGGATCTCTCAGGCTTACTCGATTTGTGGTGCCTTGCGCCAATAAAAGAAAAGATAGCATTTTTTTTTCTTTTTTGTGTGTCCACAATTACTCATGATTAAAACCTAGATTTACTAAATCAAAAGATTCTAATACATAGATCTATCATTAGGAAATCAAATCCACCTATAAAAAGGTTCCTATGGGTTCAATGGGTGTTCCTGACCATAAAATTGGTAAAGCATAGAGATTTACCCAACTTATGTGCCCCTCATTTAGAGAACTCTAAATTTGGACATGGAAAGGATTAGTCGGACATAATCTCCTAGCAAGCTCCTCTCCTATGGATCTCCTTGTGCTCTCCAATGCTCTAGGCCTTCATGATGGCGAGGATGAGTGGTATTGGAAGTAGATTGAATGGAATTAGTAGAAAATTGGGTTAGCTTGCGAAAAAAGAAGCTTTAGGAATAATGAGGCTAATAAGTGAAATAGAATGAATGAATGAATGAATGAATGAATGAATGAATCCCTAATTAGAAATTATCTCCTATAGTAAAGTTTTGGTCATGCCAAAATATTAAATTTGCCCTCTATTTGTCATGAATAGAATCTAATTAACTAAAGGGAGGAAGCTCTACAACTAAAAAGAATATACTTTCATAATAACTAAACATAATTAATTCTAATTATTAAAGTCATGACTAACAACAATAATTAGTACTAACACTTACAAAATCTAATTGGCTAGCCACTAACTGACACTAATATAATTCTAGACAACCAGTAATATAAAATAATATATATAAAAATTAATCAACCTGAAAAATTACCAAAATATCCCTATGTTGGAAAGTGCTAGTTACAGGAAGCAAGTAGAGATCTTTACAGATCATAAAAGTTTGAAGTATGTCTTCACTCAGAAGGACTTGAATATTTGGCAGAGAAGATGGTTGGAATTGATGAAGGATTTTGAGATTGACTTGCAGTACCATCCAGGGAAGGCGAATGTAGTAGCCGATGCTTTAAGTAAGAGATCTATGATATTTTTCTTGACAACTCAACCACAACTATTGGAGGACCTACAAAAGTTAGGGATAGAAGTTATATTGCCAGGAGTAGATGGCCAATTGATGAGGCTTCAGGTGCATTCGTTATTAGTCGAGAGGATCAAGGCCGCATTGCCCATGGATACAAGATTTCAGAGACTACGACAGAGGACTGAGGCCGGTATGCAGACCGGATTGCGTATTCATGAGGATGGGACCTTGAGGTATGGAGATCACCTCTACATTTCAAATGGAGAGCTTTGAGAGAAGTTAATGACTGAGGCACATAATTCATCATACTCCATTCATCTCGGAGGTTGAAGATGTATAGAGATTTGAAGCAATATTATTGGTAGCATGGAATGAAGCAAGAGATGGCTCAATTTGTAGCAAAATGTTTGATGTGTCAGCAAGTAAAGGGTGAACATCAGAGGTCAGCAGGATTGCTCCAGCCATTACCCATTCCGGAGTGGAAATGAGAGCATATCATGATAGATTTTGTGACGAGATTTCCGAGAAGCCCAAGTGGTAGAGATGTGTAACTACCACTTTTTTTGTTAATTTCATAATATATTGTATTGCGTATATTTATTTATTAATATTGTGTTAGTTATAGTGGTTAGTGGCTAGCCTATTTGTTAGACTTGTGTTAGTGAACCGATTAGACTAGACACTAGATTAGGGCCTAACAATTAGCATGACATGATTCATGGACCAACTCATTAGACTAGGCCCAATTAGGCCCTTTGAGTCATGCCATTTAATTAAATTAGAAATTAGAATATTTACTGAAATAGGCTTAGAGCCTTCCACACATTAGTTAGCCCACATAACAACATTTAGAGGGCATGTCGGTCTTTTTAGATTAGCAAACCCTACCTATATTGGTCGACCATGTGTAGGAGAGAGACTCATTCTCTCATTTCATTCTATTGCACTAATTCTTCCCATTTTGGTGTTTTTCTCCAATTTAAGCCATTCCACCACCAATTCCTCTCAAATTCCACCCAATTTCTCATCCATCCCTCTCATTATTACACTTAAAGGAGCCTAGGAGCTTGGAGACTAGAAGCACAAGAAGAGGAGTCCATTTTCTATGCGCTACGTGTTCGGATCGTGTCCATTTGACTTTTCATTAGAACTCCATCTCCTAATAAGTATACATCTTATTTTTCTCTCTACTTAGACTCTAATTATGCTATTTGACCCTTAGGAATTCACCCATGGACTAGGACTACTCATACGAAAACGTTTGAGACTCTAATGACTCTCTATGTGAAAGTAATATTAGATTTTGTGTATGCTAGATTTCGGTGGTTCATGGGAGGATAATCTTGATTTGGTTGAGTTTTCTTATAATAACAATTATCAGGCGAGTATCCATATGGTACCATTCAAAGCTTTGTACAGAAGGAAGTGTCGTTCTCCATTATATTGGATTAATATTGTTGAGCGACAGATATTGGAACCCGAGCTAGTTGTGCATACTGTGGATAAGGTGAAACAAATTCAAGGACATTTGCGAGTAGCACAAGATCGACATAACCATTAGGTAGACATTCATCGTCGACCATTGGAGTTTCAGCCAGGAGATTATGTCCATTGGAGTTTCAGCCAGGAGATCATGTATTTCTGAAGATTTTTTTCTACCCGAGGGACCATTAAATTTGGAGGAAAAGGGAAGCTTAGTCTGAGGTATATCGAGCCGTTTGATATTCTAGAGAGAGTTGGAGAGGTCGCTTACAGACTTGCGTTGCCACAGACCTTGGAAGGTGTTCATGACGTGTTCCATGTATCTTAGTTGAGGAGATATGTGTCAGACCCTAGTCACGTTCTTGATCACTCCGAGATTACTGTGGGACCGAACCTGTCCTATGAAGAGCAGTCAATAGAAATTTTGGACCGTCGAGACAAAGTCTTGCGGGGCCAGACCTTTCCCTTAGTTCGTATCGCATGGAGGCATCATGCACCAAGCGAGCCAACTTGGGAACACAAGGACGCGATTAGGGAGCACTTTATGGGATTAGGTATGTTTTTTTTAATTAGTCATTATTCATTGCCTTTATATTAGTGTGTGTTTAAATTTCGAGGATAAAATTTTCTAAGGTTGAGAGGTTGTAAGACCTTTGAATTATATATATATAATTTATAATTTATATTTTAAATTATGTATTGGTTTTTATATATTTTTCACTATTATTTATGATCATAATATATACTTTTTCGTAGCTTTGATTTTTGGAGCACAAGAAATATCAATCTCTAGATACTTCTTTCATGAGTTTTGATCTAGACAAGTTTATCTTCAATTTGATATAATGTCCCATTCAAATATGTTCTCTTGTATTCTATTTTCGTTGCATAACTTTTGGGTCAACCTAGGCTAAAAGGTTATCTACAGTAAAACTTGTCGTACTTTTCAACTTAATTTTGGGACTCGACATCAATCCAACCAAAATGGCCCTATATATGATTTTGACCTATTTTTATCCTACTACATACGTGCCTATGGTGTCCCACTCAATTGAGTTTCCATGTGCTACTTATTTGCAAATAGCACATAAGACCCGTTTATAGTCATTTCGGTGTTTAATTCTATTGTAAATAATTTTGGGACTTAACCCTCGTCAACCTAACTTAGTAGTGACCACCCTAGGGTGCCAAACCATAGTGGAACCATATTAGATTGATTTAATTCAATTTAATAGCAGAGATGTGCTCAAATTCCAAAAAAATTGACCAAAGTCAAACATCTCACTCATAGAAGGAAACCACTTATACTCCTAGATAGTTTGATTGATTGCTTGACCAAATAAACTCAATTTAATCCAAACCAACACCAAAATTTCATAACCCATAGGAGAACAAAACCCTACATATATAACCAATCCTTGGCTGTCCGCCTCCTTTCCCCCATCAAAAACCCAACCCTATTCTCCCAAAGGTCGACGGCATACACCCCTTCGGCTGACCCCCTTAAGACCCCTCTTCTTCGACTTCCTCTTCCATCCTAGCATATCTCGTGGTCATCAGAGTGGTGTGCAACCCATCCAAGATGCCGAAAACTCATTATTTTCAGTATGAATTCAACATCAGGTTGGTGACTTGTAAAATAGATTTGAAATACTTTTTTCATCTATTTTGCCTAAAACCACATATGGTGGATAGCCCTACATGTCTTCTGTGATGTCCAATCGCTAACTCATACAGTTCCACTTTGTTTGCCTGTGGCAACTGTTATACTGAACCGTTTTCAAAATTGATCTATTTTGGGGTAGAGACCTTCCCGATGACTTCGAACCCCGATTGGTCTTCGAAAAAACCTTCGTAAAGTCTCTAATATCTCTACCATCTAGAATCATTTTTTGTGAATATTTGCAAGAATTTCATGTTGATATGTTATTACTTTAATACTATCAATTTTCGGACACCGATACACCTATCAAAACCCATCTATGATTCCACACTTTCGTAAGATTTAAATATGATAAAAATAAGATAAATTTAGAATAAAATTTATATTTAATCCTAATTATTCTGATTTATTCCAGAAGAACTAATTTTTATATTTTTTCCATAATTTTTTGCTTTCAAATTAAAATTCTATATGGCATGTTGTGTTGATACTTAAATATAGCGATTTGGTGTAATTTTCTTACACTACCAAAATAAGTCATATTGGCGACGAGATTAGCGACTCCGGATAAATACGTCGCTAATTTTTGTGTATTTAGCGACGTTTCATAATGACGTCGCTGAACGTCACTATCAGCGACGTTTAGCGACAGTTAGCGACAAGCCTTATGTTTTGGAAAGCCAATGTCGCGGTCTAGTCGCAGAACGTCGCTGTTTTTTATATTCAGCGAAGTTTCGCGACTCCTCCTTTAGTACGTCGCCTGTTTTCTAATGAACAGCGACGTTTAGCGACACGTCTTTTCCGACGTCGCTAAAATGTTTCATATAGGGTTCTGGCCGATCGAATTTTTATTTTTTTCACCCCAAATTTTTATCTCCCGCTCGCTCTCCCCAAATTTCTCTTCCCCTCCCCCTCTCGTCTCCGGCGACCCCCTCCCCGCGGCGACCCCGTCCCTCCGGCGACCCCCCTCCTTCCGACGACCCCTGCCCGTGGCGAACCCTTGTACGCGGCGACCCCCTCCCCTCGGCGACCCCTTTACTTTGGCGACTCACTCCCTCTGGTGACCACCCTCCCCTCGGACGCTGACCCGACCAGTCCCTTCTGCCGCTGCTCCAGCCCCGGCGACCCTGACCCGACCACGACCAAGGCAGGTAAACCCTAACCCTATTTCCCTTTTCCTAATGCGACACAGACACACTGACAAAGACATACAGACACGAGACACACACATGCTAACACAGACACACATACGCTGACAAAGACACGACACGCACACACGCTGACACGACACACACGCTGACACAGACACACACATGCTGACACAGACACACACACGCTGACACAGACACGACACACGTACACGCTGACACGACACACACACGCTTACACAAACACACACATACTGATACAAACATGACACACACACGCTGACACATGCACTGACACGGATACGACACACAAAATGCTGACATGGACACTGACACGACACACATGTTATGTATTATGTGTGTGTGTGTGTGTGAATAATTTGATTTGGAAATTTAGAATTTAAATTAGGTATATGAATTCATTTATAGGGAATTCAAAATTGACATTTTTAGGGAATTTAGATGGAAACTAAATCCTAGGGACAGAAGCAAGTCTAGATTCCTAGTATCGTTAAAATTTCCCAAAAATTACCCTATTAATAACCAACTATCAAAGCTCTTGGACTAGAAATCGTTAGACCACTACTTGAAAGAGTGAGCTAGTGAGGGTTAATATATAATCTATATAGATAGATACATATATAAGGGTATAGAAATATACAGTTATAAGTGCTAGCTAGGTATCACCAAGTATTTCATGGTAAGTGCTAGCTAGGTAAGTTTTTCTTGTGGGCTCACAAGGAACACAGGACGACAGAGATATCATTATCTCTTATGTTAAGTGTCCGTGTTAGCGACTCGGGTTAAAAACGTCGCTATTTTTATGCATTTATCGACGTATCAAAATGACGTCGCTGAACGTCCCTATTAGCGACATATAGCAACTGTTTACCTAAGCTATAGGATATTACCTATTAGATAAGGTACAGGATATTATTCGAAAATGAAATTTACTTATGCCAAGCCATTTGGGCCTGTTAGAGTTATAGATTTTTTCGAAAATCTAGTATAACGCTAATTGCCTCAAAAGGCTTGCATAAGTAAGAGTGTATACAGTGAGTATCCTAGTAGTATATCGTAGTACCTAGAGTGTATAAAGTGAGTATCCTAGAGTGTATATATAGAGTGAGCCTCCCTACTTCCTTTCTTCTCATTCAGGTCATTCAGCCGACTATTCCGCTCATATGATATCTACCTCAACCTCACCCTAGAGAAGTGTGAAAATATTAATATTAACCATAGTTCACAGTATCGGTATCGGTATCGGAATCGGAATCGATATCATTTACGGTTGATATCATGAATCTCATGGCTTCCTCTACCAGAGCAAAATGTAAAACCAAACGTGAAGCAGAGCTTCATATTCAAAACATCAGAAGTAAAATGTTTTCGATTTGTGGTAATCGAAAACTTTTTACTTCTGATGTTTTGAATATAAAGCTCTGATTCACATTTGGTTTTACATTTTGCTCTGGTAGAAGAAGCCATGAGATTCATGATATCAACCGTAAATGATACCGATTCCGATACCGATACTGTGAACCTTGGTTAATATTAATACAGCCACACTTCTCTAGGCTGAGGTTGAGGCAGATATCATATGATTTGGAATAGGAGGCTGAAAGAGTCGAATGAGAAGCAGGAAAGTAGTGGGGGGGTCAGAGAGGGGGGGTCAGAGAGGGGGCCTTCTTGTTGAACATGTGACGGTACTCATTTAATACTCATGTGTCTATGCATCCATTTGGAATATACTCGAATAATGTGTATCTATCTTTGCAAAATTATTATCAAATGAATATGAATGACTATCTGCGGCATCGTTCGTGGATGTACAATCATCATCCTGATGACATATACGGTGTGCGGGATGAATTTATACACGGGGTAAAGCAATTTCTGCAGTTCGCCAAGGCGTTCCTTCAGTACATGGGCCGTACCAAAATTCCTTATAGACCATAACCGTGGCTATTTAGTACCAAACTTTTTTTGGTAGTCAACCATTTTTTTCTATAACCATGGCCATAAATTTCTTATAGACACACAATTTATTTTTAACGTGGCTAGTTTTTACATTAAAGCCACTTGCGTTATTTTAACCATGGTTTTATCTATCTTTCAGACATGCAAAATTTATTCTAACATGGCCAATTCATGACTTACAGTTACGCAGAATTTGTAGCACCATGGTTAAAAACCTTTAGAAGACACCAATTATTTTCTAGGTGGCTATTTTTTACCTTTAAGACATGGGAAATCAGTTAAACCATGGTAATAAATTCGTTATAGACACACAATTTTGCTACGGTGTGGCTATTGTTTACCTTAAAGTGTCACGCCCCAGTACCAAAATACGAAGACGGACTAGGCCAGCTACTCCATATGAGGTATACAAATGTCATACGGCGATCGTGGCTGTCGAGAGACTAGGGGGTATATGCTACATTCAAGTCTCCTAGGGTCACACAGAACATCTAGGTCTCAATCATTCAAGCAAGAAAACATCAATTAATGAACATATAAGATAAAGCAGTAAGGCGTCCCTGACGCTTCATCAAAATGTTCATGGGGGTCTAGCTTTATACGATAGCTAGCCCAGAAAGTCATAGGTACAAAATTGTATACAGCTGCAGTCTGATTTAATTACAATTGTGCAAAGACAAAATGTCTAGATTAGCCGGCTAAACAGGTGCCGGTGGCTAAACGCCAGGACATAAGTAAAGATACAAGAGTGGTGGAGAAGAAACCCACTCGAGTCCCCCGCCAGCCATGCTCCTAGTATGCACCATTGACGTCAGGAAAGAAGTTCGGATCCTCAGGCTCTACTACGTGATCTGGCCAAACAAAACCAGCGGGGTCAGCCCCGAATAGCAAGTACCACAAGGGAGCACAAAAGAGTGAGATAAAATCCAGGCATAAAATAATAATAATAATAATAAGCTTCCGGTCGTAACCTCGGTCCACAGCCTGTCCTAGCACGATAGACCAACCCAACAACCAAACAAGGACATGGGTTGGACCACGCATCGTGACAGTCCATGTCCCTCGGCTACTAACGGAAGGCTCAAGCACAGTCAAGTCGTTTTTCAAAAGGCCATTCAATCCTGCGGCTTTCTATATTTGGCAGAGTTATCTCCGATATACTGAAAAGGAATCCTCAGATCGTGTCAACCCAGCAGGGCTAGCCTAACCATAAGACATATAACACATTGAATATGCACCAGTCCCCCGGAGGGCTACCGCGCTAACACATATAACACATAGCTCGTAGAGGTCAGATATGGCCTTCCGCTATAGGCGAATAAAATCATATCCGTGGCAGCCAACCCGACACGTCAGGTCGGAACCTGGGGTGGCAAGTATGGCACGATCTCGGGATTCTTCCCACCCAATGCATCTACCAAGTAGTTGCCTAGTTAATCCCTAGGTTATCCTCGGAGCTCACATGTCGTGGTCACATGTTCGCTCCTCTAGATGTCATACATTGTACGAGTACCCGAAGAAGGAATCCGTACTGGCTCATGGAGTTATACGTATATATCCCCTTCTTGGTGTAAATGCAACACACACAACACATACCACGTCATTGCCACCGACCATTGGTTATGCAAATGCTGGGCTCTTGAATGTACTGGCAGGTATCACATAGGAACACTTAGCGCTTAGGATTGCACCTCAGCGCTCACTTAGATTGTACCTCAGTACACACATAGGGATATCCAGCCATCACATAGGTAGTCAGATCAGAAATGAGGACTAATACACATAGAAACCTGCGGCTGGGGCTCATGCAGCCAGGAAGTGAAGTCCGCATGACTTTATGCGGCTCGGAGAGCGGGATCTTATGGCTGCTAAAGCTCATACGGCCAACTGCCATGCGCCATGCGGCCAGAAGAACGAGCTCATGCGGCTGGATAACGCGGGCGCATGCAGCTCTAGATAGACAGGCACATGCGGCTGAGAATCAGTAAGGTCATGCGGCCAGACTAGCTATGACCCAGACTCATGCGGCTGAGGATTGCACATGCGGCTGCAATGCTTATGCGGCTGAGAATTGCGCATGCGGCTGCAATGGACTGTTCATCATCCCTGCCAGAGCCAGCATAGGCGAACCATGGTGAAACCCAACTATTGCTTCGGCCATAACTTCCTCCAAGCAAGTCGAAATCTAACTTTCCAAAGGTCAAAAGTGTGTAGAATCAAATTTCCTACAACATAGGACCATTGGTTTTCGAAAATAGCCAAGTTTGATAGATCAAAACCATGAAAACCCATGAAACCCTAGATTTTAGGAACTTACATCTACACAAATCTAGCCATAAAAATCAGAATCTTCAAGAACTAAACTTGTAGAGAATGAAGAGAAGAATAATATATACAAATAATATCAAGGAAAAATCAAGAAGGAAAAATTCACTAATCTCCACTTTTGAGCAAGTTGTACTTGCCTGTGGAGTGGTGGTTGAGGGAAATAAATGGAAGAGTGAATGAGGAGAGAGAGTGAGGAAGAGATTTTAAATAGGGGTTGGTTAATGAAAACCCTAATCCCTAATCTCTATCCATCCCACTAATGGCAAGCTTAAAAGCTACATGCAACCATTAATAAATAATATACAGAATTATATACATGCTAAATACAGATACCGTATACAGAATTCATGAAAGAATACGTATATCGGGATTGGGGAGTGACATAAAGCCACATGGTTTTGTTTTAACCATGGCCTTATCTATCATTTAGACACGCAAAAACTAAATTAACATGGCCAATTCATGACTTACAGCTACGCAACATTGGTAGCAACATGGTTAAAAACTATCTGAAGACATGCAAATATTTTTTCACATGAAAATTAATCACCTTTTACACACATAAAATTAGTTAAATCATGGCGATAAATTCGTTATAGGCACACAATTGTTTTTCAGAGTGGCTATTGTTTACCCTAAAGCCACATGGATTTATTTTAACCGTGGCCTTAGCTATCATTCAGACACGCAAAAAATAATTTAACATGGCCAATTTATGACTTTCAGCTACGTAGAATTTGTAGCACCATGGTTAAAAATATTTTGAAGACACGCAAATATTTTTCCACGCAGCTATTGATCACCTTTTAGACACAGGGAATCAGTTAAACCATGGCAATAAATTTCTTATAGACACACAAATATTTTTCAGAGTGGTTATTATTTACCCTAAAGCCACATGGCTTCGTTTTAACCATGGCCTTAGCTATCATTCAGACACGCAAAAAATAATTTAACATGGCCAATTTATGACTTTGTGCTACGCATAATTTCTAGCACCATGGTTAAAAACTTTCTGAAGACACAAATATTTTTCAACGTGGCTATTGATCTACTTTTAGACACAGGAAATAAGTTAAACCATGGTGATAAATTCATTATAGACACACAATTATTTTTCAGCATGGCTAGTTGTATCATTTAGCCACATGTATTTAATTCCACCATGGCCAATTAATGACTTTTAGTTACTAGTATTTCTTATGACCATGGCTAATAGTTATCTTTAAGCCACAAGTAATTGACTATTCTGTGGCCATCGTTGTCATTCATCCACTTGAAAATGGTAAGCTCCGTGACTACAATTAACCTTTGGCCATGGTTAAACATCTGTATGTTGGTTGTATTTAATGTGCAGCCACGAAAATACAATTTTTGACCATGGTTAAACACCTATATAGATTATTTATTACAATTTTTAATGCATTACCAAATAATTTTAGAATTCATCATAATATTTAGTAACGATTAATTGTCGTTGCTAAATAAAACTAAATATATTATATTATTTATTATTTCTCCTCATTTATGCACACAATAGTTTTGAATAAGTTAACACAATTAAAAAAGTCATAAACTTTTCATAATAGAACTTTAATTGTTTTACAGTCACATTCATCACCAAATTATATTTAAAAGCACCACCTTGCTCCATAAACATTATAACATATTCTTTAGACGGGTTGAAGCAGCTAAAGACTCCTCTAATTTCTTATTATCTCAACTCGTTCTGCATCAAATTTCTTATTCCTCTCTGATATCTCAACTCTTAGCGTAGCCTCTGTCTCGGAGGTTCTGGATGTTGCAGTTGAGCGATTGTAAATTGTTGGCTTAGTGTGCCTAGACCTTGGACATAGCCTGATCAATGCTTTAAGACTTTTTCAACAACTTCATCTTGTGTCAGTATTAAGCCTTGTGTTTCTGCCTCCACTTGAATCGCCACCATAATTTCCTGAAATTACAAACATTTCTATTATAATGATGCACAACTAGGGCTCACAAAACATATATAGCTAGTCTAGATAAATAACAAAGATTTTGGTGCACAATGTCAATGAATAATATATTAATGTAGTTCCTTACATGATTTTCTTGAGACTGAGAAGTAACCTAGGTTTGAGTCTTCTTACGAAAATGAGTGTCATTGTAAAAGTCCAACCTTCCAGGAATAGTCTAAGGGCCTGGCTCATCTCTGGATATAAACCGAAAAGTATCCCAAGTACTGAATATAAACTACTGAGGAATTGATAACATTTGATTTTCCATTCTGCTAATAAGAATACTCTAAGGGCTAGACCTGACTCTGTCTTACTCTAATCAAACCACAAAATAGAAACTTTTGAATAATAATAATTCCTCTAAATTTTTAAAGCCAAGAATAAGAATTTTGCACCAACAAAAGCTGAACTATTCAACTTAAGGGGATACAACAACAGTCTTAAATAACTTCATACTTACGTCATTTATACACTTGTCTGTTAGCTGTTGCTATAGGTGTTGCTTCCAATTAGTTTTGCTTTGTTTATAAGTGCATATTTTAAACATATATAGATTGGAGATGCTCCCTACAACCAAACCACCATAACCGAAAAAGAAAATGAGGCCTGAAATTATATGAATCGGGCTTGTTAATACTTAATACTGACTACGCTTGTTGAAGAGGAATCATTTGATGCAAAACATAGAATGCTTATCTTGGACACTGTAACAAAAAGTACATTAATAACATGATCTCATTCAAACTGCAAAGTTAAATGGAAAGCTTTGCATACCTTCAGTAAAAGCCTTACAGTGCCCATGACAAAACCTGCATCAGTATTGTCAATTCCACCAGCAAACTCAGCAAAAGCTCCAGCATTTCATGTGTGGAAATATGTGCCAAGCAAACCTAAAGACAGGTTTTAGAATGATACAACTCCAGATACCATTACGCAGAAACAAGGTATCAGTAATATTATGCACCTCCCCAGGTCTGCAATGACCTTCTTAGGCCAAAGCAATGTGACAAACACCGTTATAATCTGGATTAGCCTACAAGTTTGTACAAATACTAGTCAAACAGAAATTTGTCCAAAAACTTAAACCTGATAAAGATAAGATTAATCAATAAGCAGATCACATCATCTTTCGTTGCATCAGATACCAGAAAAGTACAAAATTACAAGCCATACCTTGAAATTTCCAAGATCCTTGATGTCATAGAAGTACTTGATATTTTCTTCCATACAGAAGTCCCTCAAGATATCGACATTCCTATTAGCATGCTCGTTACTGGTGAAAATGTGATCTGGTATTATAACAACCTTTTGATGGTCCCAAACTTGTATTTAAAAATAACCAACAAGTTTACAAGCGTACAAAACCTGATGAGCATTATTTCAACAAGCAGACAAGTGGATGCTTTTGAATTGTATTCCTTTGACCTTGCTTATAATCAACAAATGTATACTCACTGTCAGGCAGCCAATACCTTTCCTCAAAATAACAAATGATTTGCTCCTTGTTTTAATTTTAATTGGAATTTAGAGGTTCAAATAAATGGAATCTAAGCATGAATAGATCCAATAAATAGAAAAATACGTAGCAATACAAATATTTGTACAATTTGTCACTTGATGACGGTTTGCACCCAGGACTGCAAGCATTTCCAGTTACTGACGTTTGTGCCCTGTGTAAAACACATTGGCCCACATGTAAGTGAAAGTTGACGAAAACTCTTGCAGGGCCTGAGCACTAGCAGAAGGTATTGCTCTATGCAGTATACGTGGAAGTTAGAGGTGAAGGGTTCATGTTGGCAGTATATATACAACTACTGATACAGGTGCAGTTTGTTAATTGAGCATTCTCCACTCACCTACTTAACATAATGACTTTCCACGGAGCAGTTTGATGAAACACCTTGGCCCGCATGTTACCAACTTTCCAGAGAGCTTTATGTTGATAATAATCAGCATTTAACGTATGACTCCTTTTGGCAATGAAGTAGAGGTTCAAGTTGCAATCCTATGTGTTAATTTCAGTCCTGGATCTTGCAGATGCTAATCTAAAGCAAATTAGCTTCAGATCCAAATCCAAATGTTTCAATAGGCAGCACAGTTGAGTTGGCAGGTTCTGGTCATACTTTCATTTGATATAGTCTTCTGACTCTTCTCTAGTAGTAGTCGAATCAACTTATACCAGACTAATATGAGTTTAGATCTCAGCTATGGAAATAGTGTACATGTACTTTTAGCAAATTGTTCATATTTTAATTTTGGTTTATACCAACTAACTTGTCTTCTTCCTAGGTAAAACAAGAAAATTGAACTTGATATCATGCTAAGATTAATTAACCTTATGTTGAGGATAGTCCCTGAAAAAATATTTAGAATCATAGTACAAGGAACCGAGATGCTCTCGCATACAGGATCCGAGTCGCTAAATATTTAGAAAACACTTGATAGAAGTATAGAATTTTTATATTTGTCAAGCTAATGGTTTCTTTGACAATATTATCAAAAGTTGTGCAGGAACTTTAAAAGTGCACAAAGAAGTAGATTTGAAAGAACAAATAACAAGAATCAAGCATTATATATATATAAAGCATTGTTCATCGTATGCGTCAAAAAATATCCTATCTAATATTCTAAATAAGACAGGAAAAGGTCATAAAGACTACCTGTATTTTACGCCTCCACTTATTTGCATTCAACTTATTACATTTCAAGTCCAAAGTTCTGCACTAGCATTTGACCCGTCTTTTCAACATATGCACCACTCATATACAAAACATATATAGTGACTTTTTCCCCACCTTTTCCTACTTAATAAAACATCAACAACAATGTGTTTAACATTTGAAATAATCTGCACATCATCTGGACCAAGAAGAACATACCTCGGCTATCAGAACTAGCAATTTGAAAAACCGAGGCAAAGTTCTTCTTTAAGCCTGAAACTGATAAACACCCTTGAGAGGAATACCACCATCATTTGAGTTTATATACCTTGATATTAAGATATGTCCTTCTTTCACTACATGATGTAACAAGTTATCAACTATCAAAATGTCTCTCTTCCTGGAATGCGGGTAAACATCTAAAAGTAATTAAAGCCTTTCCCGTTGCATGATGAGAGAACAACCTGCAGAATCAACGATCCACTCCTTGTTGTAGTATTCTATGGAGGCATTCGCATCTCTATGTGCTTTGGTCTGGTGCACAACAGATAGAAGCCACATTAACCGGCTGATCTTTAGCAACAATGCAGGATGAACATTTATTCCCATTTTGGTTGTTCAGATTAACTGCTTAATTTCACGTGCTACATTTGCATCTAATCCCTCAAGGTTAACAAGACAATTCTGCTTAATATGTCCAGATTTGTTGCATCTATTGCATGTAATTTTACTCGAAAATTTTGCTTTAGGTGCTCCTATTTCTCACACTAAACATGCATTAGAAATACCTCTGTCTTGTCCCTCATTTATTTACTACTTTTCATCACCTGAAGCATGCTTAGGAGGAAATTTGCTTCTTTTCTTCTTAGTCTTTAACATAAAAGAAGAACGCTCTTTTGCAAACTGCGAATAAGGTAACGACTCAATAATGCATCGCTACTGGGCTTGACCGTATCCAGCTCAGAAATTTCAACACAAATATTCTTAATTTTCAGAAAATATTCTGAAATTGAGAGATTACCTGATTCATCCCAGCCAAGTTCATTCTCCAAGAACTGCAAGGGCAACGTGTTTCCTTTCAGTGAAACAACCTTTCCCGTGTCTCCCACACCTTTGGTGGCGTCGCATCACGAACAAGATCAATGTACTCCTTACTAATTAATCGACATACACAAAGTAAATAAAGCTTTGTCGTACTTGATCTTCCACTGCCTTCGCAACTCAGCATTTTGTGGTGTATCTCCTGGAATTACAGCTTCATCAGCAGAGATAAGATCTCACAAACCATGTCCTGGTAGATAAGCTTCCATGCGTAAGTTCTGGTAACTATAATTGTTGACTTGTACATGGCTAATATTTCAATTCTTAATTTCAAGTATTAAGTAGTGAGATATTCAACAAATTTTACATCAATGCACAGGAAATATTTAGTGTAAGGGTGACATCAAATTAGCTTACAACCTAATTAAATTAAGAGACTATTCCAAGGTAAATGAAAACCAAGCAACAATCAACTGAATACACCAGCAAGAGCTTATTCCAATTGTTCCGTACATTATGTCCAATACTTGAAAGAAAGGAAAAAAATTACCTTAGTTGAGAATACAGTAAGAGAATCGACTGTTTCAAACATAGCACTCTCGGGGATGACCCTGTGAAGGAGACAGATCATAAAGATGAACTGGCCCAATTCAAGGAATCTCATAACATCATACGCTTCTCATGAAGCATTTCGAGTATCATAATGGCGTTAAAGCTACAAGATGTCAAACAACAACTCAATTAGTATAATGAACTGATACATGTCGTTAATATTACATAATTTATAAAAAGTAGCTTGATTCACATCAACAGCAAGTCAATCAATACAATGAGCTGATAAATGTTAATAGCACATTTTAAATTAAGGTCAAGCCATATAAAACCTATTGATATATGTAGTGACACTAATAGCAATACCTGAAGCATTTGTTTGTTTAAGATGTTCATCTAATAATATTTACCGAACTGACACATTTTAGCAATAAAGACACTGATGGTTCTACGTAGCTTAACTGTTGGGTTTGTAGCTTTTTGTTTTGGTTTTTAGTCCCACATCGGCTAGAAAGGAATGTGTATCTCCATATATATGAGTCTTTTCTCTTTATGAAGATGCACATGTAGTGCACATGGGTGTGTGCCATGTGGGATTAATTATTAATGGTATTAAGGCTTGATCAACAATTAAGAAGCTGTAAGCTTTTTGCTCTTGGAAATTTATTTCCATGGAGCTAAGCTCCGTAGGAGCTAAGCTCCGTAGGAGCTTAGCGACTCGGACTCGGACTCGGACTCGGGCTCGGGCTCGGGCTCGGGCTCAAGGGCTCATGAGGCGTAATGTGGCGTTTTGTTGGCGCACTTTGCACTTAGCACGTCAGCATCGTCGCTAGGCGCATAGTGCGCTTAAGTTGCGCTCGTTGCGCGAGCCACTTGCGCGACCACGTTGCGCAGCCCGTTACGCGAGCCCAGTTACGCTGGTCCAGTTACGCAGCCCAGTACGTCCAGTGTGCGCAGCGTACGCAGTGTGCGTAGAGTGAGCAGTGTGCGCAGCGTACGCAGTGTGCGTAGAGTGCATAGTGTGCGTATGGCTGGCTGCATATTAGAGCGGGAACGGTTGCAGCAGTTGCTGCACGTTCAGGAGTGGTTCTGCCACTACCTTGAAGTTCAGACAACTGCTTGGCAACCGTCCTGTGGGCTATATATGCAGGTTCTCTCCTCTCTCTGAGTGTAGTAGTAATCAGAATTCCAGGGAGAAAAACTCTAAGTGTTCTTTAACACAACAGAGTAGTGAGCGTGTTCTTTAACACAAACACTAGTACTTTTTAGTACGCGTGGGTTCTGTTACTTAAATCAGAGAGAGAAGAGTAGAGCCATTGCCAGAGGAGTTCGCCGTCTTCCGAGGAGTCAGAAGAGCAGGAGTGTTCCAAGGTTTTCCGTCAACCTTGCTGGTTCCTGGAAGCTGTTCGCAGAGGACGAATAAAGCTTTGAGCAACGGTGATCATTCACCCCAGCATTTCCATCTCTCGTCTGTCATCCTTCTGTTGTCTTTAGTAGTTTTGTCAGTATCTTCTTTTTAGAAGGCACTACTGCCATTTTGCTACGATCACGAAAATCTCTTTAGATTATTCGTGTATTACGATATCTTTTTAGATCTCGTAATTTGCAGAATCCTTCTGGATCTCTGTTGCAAAACCTTCTTTAAGGAATTGCATTTGAAACGTTGTCTTTACAACTGTTTCAGTTTCTGTATTTTCCATCGAAAAGTGTGCCCCGGCGTTCCCGGCAATAACAGCAGTCTTTGCAGGACTACCACCGCTATCATCTGATTCACTTCTAGATGAACTACCAGAATCGGAATCTGCCAAAAGAAAAAAAATACTCAAATAAAAATTGACAAGAAAATTTGCTTACAAACAGAAAGACACAATAAATAATCAGAAGCTAAAGGGACTTAAAAGAATTTGTCAACTTTAGGCAAAAAAGAATGCAAGACAATATTTCGGATGCAAATAGTGCTACCACATACCAGCATTTACAAGGCAAAGCATATAGATGATAATAATTAATTAAAAAAGCAGTCAATAGGTAGCAGGTTTGGTTTAAAATACAGTTTGTCACAGTTTTAGTTCCCTCACCAGAAATTTTGTCATTTTTGAGGTTTGGCACCTTTTAAAAAATTCACAAACAAATACAAGTAAAAAAAAGGTTGCAACCATTTTGGACCATAACTAGCAAACTGAGCCCAAATTAGGTGAAACTGAGGGATCGAAACAAAAATGAATGTAGCTAATTTCATGTGTAGGCTTAAGAACAATCCTTCCCAAGCTATGGTCCAAAGTCACCTACTTCCCTAAAAATAAATGTAGAGTTGAACTAGATAGCTGAATCATAGTTAGAAGAAAGATATGTAAGTTTCCTCCCATTATCACAAAAAGCCTCTACCTACAGGTAACATGGCCTATAAATCCTCGATACCAAGTGTTGCTATACACCTCTACCACATCAACATATCACTAGAATTATGTACCAATAGATTTCACATATCCAAGAATAACAAATTCTTTGAACCTATTTGCTAAGAAGGAACAATACTAATAACAAATATTTCCCAATTAAATAAATTCTTAATACGAATGTTAGATCTATTATTCTCTTCACATAAACAATTACTTCATAATTTCAAACAAGAAAACTGCTCAAAACAATTACTGCAAGATCTATATAAAATCTTGTCGAGTCCATATGATGTATCCAATTAAAGCACAAAACTACAACCATAGATAGAACCATATATACAATCAAAGAAAAAGTAACCATAAATATGTCAAATACATAATAGGAAGAGCACTGCTTCATGTCTTTTTTTTTTTTTAATAGTTATTTTTCCTTGTTTTTTATTCTAAATATTTCACAAATGAAAGGAAAAACATGCAAAGGACAACAAACACAACTGCAATCTCTCAATCTTTCCTAATTTTATATTTCTACACATCCAATTTTCTCATTTGGAACAAGAAGAGATTGAGCAAATGATGGGTTTGATTCAATAAGAGAAAAGAGCGATTGGAAAAGGGCGAATGGATAATAGATGTACCTAGATGAGTTCTCACTACTTCGTCGTTGCGCCTTTGGGGCTCGACCCTAAGCTGGTGCTGGAGGTGCGGAGTATTTTGTGGGCGGCCTGCGTAATATCCATGAGTGAATTATTAAACCCTAAATCACTAATTCCCACACGAATAAGAGAGAGAGAGATAGAGAGAGAGAGAGAGGGGGAGGAAGAGAGATTATCGTTTCGCAGGTGCCTGTGCCGGAGGTGTCGAAGTCTGTTGTAGATAGGGTGAGTATTCGGTTTATTGGGTTCCAACCGGACCGAATAACCGAAAATCGAATTGGACCGAAACTGAATAAGCAAAATCGAAACCGAACCGAATTGATCAATAATCGAACCGAACCGAACCGAATTAATTCGGTTCGGTTTTCGGTTTATTCGGTTTTTGGGTTTATTTGTGTATTTTTGATAATATATATAATAACTAAATATACCTAGATATATTTATTATATACCTATAGTATATACCTATATATATTTAGTATAAACCTATAATTAATATATATATATATATATATATATATATATGTGGAAGCGGATCAAAAGCCCCCCTTAGAAAATCTCCTAAAAAATCCGCTCACTCTCATCCTTAATTTAATGTTAATATTAATATTAATGTTAATATTAACATTAAATACTAAAATTAACATTAAACTTAACATTAAAATTAATATTAACATCAACATTAACATTAATATTAACACTAACATTAACACTAATATAAAAAATAATAATAATATTAACATTAACATTAATATTAACATTAACATTAATATTACGAATTAGAGTGAATGAATTTTTTAGGAGGTTTTCTAAGGGGGTATATATATATATATATATATATATATATATATATATATATATATATATATATATATATATATATATATATATATAAACTAAATTTTTTTATTCGATTTACGGTTTTGAACCGAAACCAAAACCCAAAACCGAAACCGAATAAGAAAATTTAGTATTTTCAAAACCGAAATCGAACCAATTTTTTTTAAAACCGAACCGAATCTCTTATTCGGTTCGATTCGGTTCGGTTCGATTTTCGGTTCAAAACCGAATAATGCTCACCCTAGTAGATATCGTGAAAGAGAGAGAGAGTGGGAACATTTTTTTGAGAGAGAGAGAGTGGGAACATTTTTTTGAGTTAAATAACACAGACAAAATTAGGGAGGATAAAATTAGAGAGGTATAATGTTTTTTCGTGAGAGAAAGAGTGGGAGAATACTTTTCCGTGAGTTAACAGACGGGATAAAAAAATAATTGGCTGGAGGATTATACTTTTTCTAAAGCTAGGAGGGTTAAAAGAAATTAGGCTGTGAATATATTAAAATTAATGAAGGGAGACTATAGAGGAGGGATTCCATTTTTTATGAAATTAAAGAAGGGATAAAACTTTCTTATGAAATTAGAGAAGGGATGAATTTCTTTTCCTGTCATATGAGATGCACATAATCAAATTTGTAACGGTTATCAATGTAATGATAAATAAATTAAATTAAATATTTAAAAGTGTTATTTTAGTAACAATAGTTCAATTATTTTAACGGTAATTAACGTTACAACTTGTCACAGTAATAACCGTTACGAACCAAAAATAATTTTTGTTACAATTTGCCTATTTTGGTGTAGTATAAACTAGTTAACTAGTATTTGTAATAGACACTATAATAGTATGCATATTTATGGTAGATATGTTATCTTAGAATTAGTATTTATTTTAGTTTATTTATATTTTAGAAGTTCGTGATCATTGAACTACAGTTGGAGCTGGACCGTGATTTACTTTGCTTCTGAAGTTCTAAGCAAGATACCTAGCCATCAACTGTTATGTTTAAATATTTATGTCTGTTCTTCTTTTCTATTGGTAATAGTTATAGTGGTGTACTTTCGAGTATGACATGGGAGATATCGATGATGGCATCGATATGATAGTGGTGTGTGTGTGACTTAGTTGTGTAGAAGACGTTTCCCAAAAGTTGTGTAACTTCCATGCCATTACACGTAGTATCATACGACACTGGGAGTGAGGGTTCATTGTGTTAGCACAAGCATTCGCATTCAGCTAGCTACTGGTACGAATGGTTCATGTGTCGGTGCATGTAGAATTTAGATTATGTCTAGTTTGGTGACTCGCATTGAGATATGGGTTGTTCGAGTCATGGATATGACTTGTACCATTCATGGGCAAAAAAGACTACTAGTAGGCGTATAGGACAACCCTTTAGACTACATAATCTCTGGAGGAGACTACGGAGTCATGAGTCTAATACTTTTATAGTTGCCTGTTTGGCTCGTAGCTTATAGTTCATAGCATCGGCTCGTGATCCGACACCGGCCTATGATTCAGTACGATATAATTATCACCTACCCATACGCCCAACATCGTTTTCAACATGCATTCATATACTACGGTAAGATGTTGTACTTATCCCTAATCATAGCATGGGACAATGTTTTGTCACGGAATAGTGGGCCACAGCTTGTCCTTGTTTAGTTGTTGGTGTGGTTTATTATTTCGACGATAAGATAGTGGACCATGTGGTGGTTCGGGTTATTCATTTAGTTCGTATTATGGCATGGGATAGTGTCTTGTCATGAAACAGTTTGCCATCCCTTGTCCTTGTTTGGTTGTAGGGGTGGTTCACTACTTTGATAGCGAAATACTGGACCGTGTCTTGATCTGATCTATTTATTTCATGTTTATACTTATTCAGTTCATATTATGGCATGTTTCTTCTGTATCTTGTTACGTCCCTCTGAGGACCTGGGGATCTTTTCAAGTTATTGTGGAGTACTTATAGATAGATAGATGGATGGTATATTTGTGTCTTCATGCTTCAGGTACTGCTTGTAGTATTATTTCATAAAATTTTTTGTGTTTTATATATTTCTTATCATCATATACTCTGCTTATTAGCCTTGCTTTGCAAACTTATTTTTGTTCTCGAGTTTGTTCGAACATATGTATTATAGGGCGGTCAACTATATTACATATCGTCCATTCTTACTTTATTTATTTATATATGGATTGAGATATAGTTATGATAGCATAGGTTTAGTACACTTCTTCAGCGTAGTACATCTAGCGTAAGTCCATTAAATTGAAAACTTATTCTAGATCATATTAGATGGCATGCTTGCATTCCTAGTCCTATGTATTTTGGGACTGGGGCATGATAGTGTCATATCTCATGACATTTGGAAACTTCTTGAGATAAATCATAAAAGTACTTCATAAGTAAAAGAATCCAAGATAAGCAGATTAACACAAGAGTATGAGGCTTTCCAGATGAAGCCAAATGAAACAATCACTCGGATGTTTACACGTTTCCTTAATATTAATAATCCTTTATCATCTCTTGGCAATGATTAATCAAATCATGAAAAGATTCACAAAGTGCCCAGGGGACTAAAGAAGAACTGGAAACCAAAAGCCACTGCAATCATAAAAGGAAACGATCTCACCACTTTGTCGCTTGAAATACTCATGGGCAAACTGATGACTCATGAACTAGAACTTCAAGATTTTGAAGAATCGACTCCAAAAGAAAAGTCCATCGCCTTCAAAGCTAATGCTAAGAGAATCACAAGCGAAGAAACGGATAATGATGATTCAGATGGTGAGGAAAAAGCTATTCTTGTAAAGAACTTCAAGAAATTCTTGAGGTTTGTGGGATCAAACCTAAAAAAGAAAGATTATCAAGAAAGTAATAAAGAAGAGACTATCTGCTATGGTTGCAAAAAGACTGGTCACATAAAAAAATACTGCCTAATAGCCAAAAAAAGCAGGAAGTCAACAACTGGTAGAAAACATACAAATATTAGCATTTGGCACGAAAGCGAGGCCAGTGAATCAGAGGAAGAAGAAAGACCAAGCAGTTCTGCAAATGTTTGCTTGATAGCATTTGATCAGGTAACAACTAATCATCTGTATGATGACTTTACATTTGATGAACTTTCTGATGCTTTTAGCAACTTGCTTTTAGCGACTTATTAGATGAACACAAGAAAGTCTTGGATAAATATAAGCAGTCTCGAAAAGAGATCAAAGCTTACACTACTGAAGTTGAAAGGTTGTCATCCCTATTGGAAGATATACGAGAAACAACGTCCACTAGTAACACGAATGAGGAAATATCAACTCTGAAGCTTAGCTTACATCATGCTCATAAAACTATTGAGAAAAGAGATCATGACTATGCCAAGCTAAATGAGTTATATGAGTTAGAGAAAAAGAAGTATAGCATAGTTGCACAGAAGATTGATGCTATACCTAGTAAATATAATGAGGCATGTGCTTTCTCTAAAAAGTTAGAGATAAAATTGGGAAAACAGGTGATAGCTGCTACTCAGCCAAAGATCTGTCATATGACACAACATATCCGTAATATGACACAATCAAAGAAAGCACGTAAGCATAATGTTTCACATAATCACGTCTTTGTTTACAAGTATTCAAGAATGACACACAAGCATCACGTCAATAACATGACACCTAGCACTAGCGCTAAAATATCATGTACATATTGTTGTTCACATGGACACATTTCCAAGTTTTACACATAAATATATATGCCTGGATACCTAAGACTAACTCTTCCGGACCCTTAAAGAAATGGGTACCAAAGGTCACATCTTCTTGTTTTGTAGGTGGGCCAACCCTCTCATGCTAGAAGTAAATGGATCCTCGATAGCGGATGTTCACGGCACATGACATGTGATGCATCTTTATTCGCGACGCTATCGATAAAAAGAGAAGAATATGTCTCCTTCAGAAATAATTTGAGAGGTAACATTATAGGTAATGATAATGTTGGTATGTCCCCCAATCCACAAATAAAAGACTTTTGTCTCGTAACCGAACTAAAACATAACCTTTAAGTATTAGTCATCTTGCTGACAATGGTTATAGTATTAATTTTGTTAAAGACAAATGTTCTATATATGATATGTCCACTGGTAATCTTGTCTATGAAGGAATCATGTAGGATAATATTTATGTTTTCTTTTTAAAAGTACTAACAGTGCAGGTAAGTGTCTAGTAGTCAACAAAGATAAAAGTTGTCTATGACATATGAGACTAGGACATGCAAACATGGATGCCATTTCAAGACTATCAATGAAGAAATTGGTAAAAGGACTCCCGGAAATATCATTCAAGAGAGACATGGTATGTGTTGATTACGAGAAAAATAAAGCAACTAGATCCTCATTTATATCCATCAACGTTGTAAGCACTTCCAGACTTTTGTAATTGTTATATATGGATTTATTTGGACATAGTAGAGTTGCCAACCTTAGGGGCAAGCTTTATGCCTTTGTAATTTTTGATGATTTCTTTAGATATACATGGGTTTTTAATCAAATAAAAGTGATGCACTTTTTCAATTTGAGATTTTCTGCAAAAAGGTTCAAAACGAAAAAGGTTTCATGATTACTCGTATTTAGAGTGATCATGGAGGCAAATTCGTAATTTCTGATTTTAAAAAGTTTTATGATGCAATCCTAAAATTTCCTAACTGGTGTTGTAGAGCGGAAGAATAGAACTCTAAGCGATATGGCTAGAGTCATCTAAACCAGCACAATCTTCCAAAATACTTTTGGGCTGAAGCTGGAAGTACAGATTGTCATATTTTGAATAGGATTCTGATTCGACCCATATCAAAGAAGACACCCTATGAATTTATCACTACAAGAAAAACATCCTTTTATAAGTTTGCAAAAAGGCTATTATAACAGTTCATATATAAGCGTTACAGAATTTCAGTAACACCTCATAATATGACGGATTGGAGTAGTTTATGGCTAATTAGAACGTTTTCTACAAGTAAACATTATATATTATTATATCTATTATACAAAACACAAAGGTTTTTGAATCCTAGGGCAGACTGTGCCAAGATAAAGAGTGGTTTGGATTTAATCTTGGTGAATCAACGGTTGTAGGATTTTATGGGGAAGAGCATTATTGGGAGTGAGGTTTTATGGGGAAGAGCATTATTGGGAGTGGGGTTTTATGGGGAATCCAAAGATGGGGATTTAATATTTTGATGGTTGGGATTTAATATTTTGATGGGGGCCTCATAATGGTTGTGGATGAGCATTATTGAGAGTATGGGAAATCCAAAAAAAATTCACATCCAGCAGTGGTTGGGATTTAATATTTTGATGGGGGCCACAAAATTATTATTGTTCGTTTAAAATTGGGGGTCCAAGATTTTGAGGAAGAATACCTTAAATGAACTATGCCCTATGGGCACGGGTTATGACTAGTATATATATATAACTATGTTACATGCGAACATTATAAAAAGTAAACAAAAAAATTATGCCCCAATCGAACCCTCGCTCTCCCCTTTTCACGTTCACGCCAACAAAAAAACAAACCCTCTCTCCCCTTTGTAAACAAACCCTCTCTCCCCTTCGTAAACCCTCCCCCTCTTCGTAAGAAACCCTCTCTCTCCTTCGAAAACTCTCTCCCCCTCTTCGTACGAAAACCCTCCCCCTTCGAAAACCCTCTCTCTCCTTCGAAAACCCTCTCCTCATCTTCGTACGAAACCCCCCCTCGAAAACCCTCATCTCTTCTAATCTCCTTCCATCACCGCTGACAAGGTATGTTGTGCCGTAATTTCTATCATTGTAGTTTAGGTTTTCTTTTCTATATATTGTCCTAATTTCTGTAAGATAGTAGAAATTAGGGCACAAACCATATAATTTTTGTCCTAATTTCTATTTGTGCCCTAATTTTTGCTCTAGTTTTGACCTTTTTATGTTTTGTTCGACAAGGTATGTTGTGCCCTAATATTGGACCCTTTCTAAAAAAATTGTCGTTGAAGAGTTGTTTATTATTGTTGTGCAGAAAGTGGGAACAATCAGCTAGAAAGTGAGCAAATTTCCTTCAGTTCTAGAGGAATTAACTACAACTCAGGTATTGAAGAAAACACTATCTAGAGTTGATCTAATTGCACCGTTTTACTCGATGAATTTATTAAAACTTGCTCGATGAAGTTCTCCTGCATATAACTATAGTATCTTCCGATATAGAGGCTTCTTCTTTTCGTATGTTGTTATGTGCGGGATCATAATCTTCTGTTGATTCTTATTTCATTGCTTAAAATTTTAGATTTTTTTCATAAAATAAATTAATTATAGATTTAATAGTTGTGCACAATTACTGACTACTTGTTATGATTTTTGTTTAACCTAATTTGAATATTCCAAGTATTGAACCATGCTTTTGAGAATGGCTTTAGAAACAATTAAATGAGACAATACAATATGCGATATGATGCATGATACACTATACACGATACAATGTGCAATAATCGACAAAATATGATACACGCGCACGATACACAATACGATACGCAATAAACGAGACAATACACAAGGAAATCAATAAACGAAACGATATGCTAGTTGACAACCTATGGGGTGAATGCTTGTGAGTTACTGACACTCAATTGTATCTGGTTGTCCTAGTTTTAGAAAAAAATTAGGTCTCTAACCTACTATGATTAATAAAGCCTCGACTTTAAGTAGGGACAAAGGATCCAATATAACTGACAGCAGCATTTTCTACTATTTTTTGCTTTCTATCGAACAAGTTGAAGATTTAACGAGTTCGATGTTATTGATCATGTTCAGTAATCTTTCTAGATTCTATGGTAGAAAGATTTAGTATAAAGAATGCAAAAGTTCATTATTCTTTCTTTTTTATTTTAGCACAAGTCATCTTAGTGCTATGCCACATTTATGAGGAAATGTGTCATGCACTAGTAACCAAAAACATTTTCCTTTTTCATTTTTATAGAGGAAATGTTCTATTTTTATAAAGGAGACAATACACAACATGTCAACAATTTCTTCATTTATATCCATAACAATTCACTCAATAAATTGTTGTGCCATATGAAATAGACAAACTTATGCAATGGACAAAAAGTAGGACTGTGAAAATGTAAGTCTTACACGTGGTTAATGGAATGATTGTGTTTCAAAACGAATTTATACTCTCGGAGACTGAAGTCGTTTCTGGTACTCATTCACAATATGATTGGGGGGGGGGGGGGGGGGGGGGGGGGGGGAGGCATTGGTACTTTAGGCACAATTTGCACTGTACAATATATTTCAAGTTCCAACTTCATAGGCACATATGTCCTTGCACCCAACTTTCACTAACTCGATTTCCTTCTTAGGTTTACACACAGATTTCATTAATCTGATAGCACAAGTTCTGCATACATGACCTGCCCATATTCCATTACACTTACAAACACTCATACACATACTGTACTGCACATAGCAGTAGGGAAATTCCTGCAGGGTTGCTCTACTACACACATAGGGTTTTTTCCCTACAAGTAAACTGCTACTGCCTAGTGCAGCAGCAGTTACCCACTGCCACACCATCCTGTGTAGGAACACACAGACACTGTTCATTGCTCTACCCTACCTGGACACTAGTCTGCTCACTGCCTTAGGTTTCCCTTGTCCCTACACACAGTTAGGCTCTTCCCCTGCACTCACACACATTGTTCCCACATCTACTGTCAAACTGAAGACATACACAGCACATAAGAACTCCTACCTACTAGGTTGCACTAATTCACTCTTATAATTCTCTGTTACACACACAAATGGCTAGGTCACCTAGTTATCCCTTTGATGCAAGTGAACCTATACATACATGCATATGTATATTCACCCACACACCCACAAACAGATATCTGATAGACATGTTCCCTATGACACCAACACCCTACTATCTAACCTGATACCTACACAAACCACAATGTTACCCAAATTAGTATCTTAGTCCACTGTTAACAGGTATATACACAGTTCTTGTGTACAATCCTCAGCATTAGCTGCTACCTATTGCCATTAAAACGTGGAAAACTAACAGGATATGCAGTATACACCACAGATTACTGACATACACACAATTTGCACTGCGCTATATATTTCAAGTTCCAACTTCCTATGCATAATCAAAGTCTATTTATGACTGCTTTCAGCTTGAAAAGAAACTTTCAAGCTATTGTCATAAAGATAGATAGATATTGGATGAGAAAGCAACTATTATCTAAAGAAAGGGGTTGAAGAATTTATAGAGTATGTTAAAGCTAATGCGGATGATCTTGACTTCGTTAGGTGCCCATGTAATGAGTGCAAGAATCTCTATAGACTGAGTTTAGCTGATGTAAAATTTTATTTGGCGACAATTGGTATCGATCCAAGGTATACTATATGGATATGGCATAAGGAAGTTGATCTTAATAAAATATCATCACGTGAGGATACACATGCGACTATATATGGACACTTTAAATAATGTAGCAGATACAATAAAGATGTTCGATGTTTTAAAATAGAAGGATGTTGTAAGGGATGATGAAGAGAACTTTCATGCATTGCTTGATAATGCTAAGAAACCTTTGTATAATGGTTGTAAAAAGTATATGAAGCTATCAACAATATTGAAGCTTTTTAGTGTCAAGGCCAAGAGTGGCTAGAGTAATAAAAGCTTTTCAGATGTGTTAACATTGTTCGGTGATATGCTTCCGGGAGGGAATGAATTGCCCGTAACTACTATGGAGGCTAAGCGATGTTTCTCAGTATTTGGGATGGAATGCAATGCATGCCCTAAAGATTGCATACTCTGCAGAAAATAGTATGAAAATGCAACCTCATGTCCTATGCATGGAACGTCGAGATATAAGGTCAAGAAGAATATGTCTGAACAACTAACGGAAGAGCAAAAGAAAGGCATCCCAGGTAAGGTACTATGATACTTTCCATCCATTCCACGCTTTAAAAGCTAGTTTCGATCGGTACAAACATCAAAGAATTTGACATGGCAAGCAGATGGAAGGGAAGTTGATGGCCAATTGTGTCATCTCACAGATTCACCAACATGGAAGACAATTGATGATAAATGGCCAGAGTTTATAGCGGAAGCAAGAAACCTTCGACTCTCTTTTTCAGTCGATTAATCCATTTAATTCACTCAGCAGTGGGTACAGTTGTTGGAATGTAATGATAGATACTTATAATTTGCCACCTTAGTTGTGCATGAAGAGAAAGTTCATAATGTTGACATTATTGATATCAGGCCTCCAACAACCTGGAAATGACATAGATGTTTATTTAGCACCATTGAGTGAGAATCTACGGTTGTTATGGAAGGATGTGGAGTTGAGACTTATGATGCATATCGACAAGAACCTTTTACATTGAGAAGTATGGACAGTTAACAATTTGCCTGCATATGGAAATTTGTCCGGTTGTTGTGTGAAAGGATATTTCGCTTGTCCAATATGCAATGAAAATACTTATTCAATTAGATTGAAACATTCTAACAAGAGCATTTACACTGGTCACAAAAGGTATTTGTCGCATAATCATTCTTTTCAACACCAAAGAAAGGAATTTAATGGTAACCAAGAGTTCAGATCTCCTCCTGAACCATTGAGTGGGGAACAAATATTAATAAAGGTTACGGGAATTGATGTTTCTTTGGAAAAAGAAAAGAAAAAATGTTCCAGAAAAATACATCAGAGAATACATCGAAGAAGAGGAAGAAAGCAGAAATGCAAAAGAAATCGACACAAAAGAAGAGAAAAAAAAGGAGAAGTACAAAAAGACAAAGTTACAAGTTGTTGGAAGAAGAAATCCATTTTTTAGCTCGATTATTGGAGATCTTTCTATTAGACATACTTGGATGTCATGCACATTGAGAAGAATGTTTACGATAGTATCATTGGCATCCTATTAAATATTCCTGGAAAGACAAAAGATGGGATCAATTATCGCAAAGATCTTGTAGAGATGGGCTTCAAGAAAGAATTGGCACCTCATAGTAAAAAAATGGAATTTATCTTCCAGTAGCATGTTATACTTTATCGATGCAAGGGAAAAGAATGGTGTGTGAAACTTTGTGTGACCATAAGATCCCAGATGGTTACTCTTCGAATTTTAGAACTAATGTCTCCATGGAAGATCTAAAGTTATATGGTCTCAAGTCCCATGATTTCCATGTCCTAATGCAACAACTACTCCATGTTGCAATACGCGGTGTATTGCCAAAGCATGTGAGATATGCTATTATATAAGTATGTTTCTTCTTCAATGCCCTTTGTGCCAAATTCATGAATTTACATAAATTGCAAGATATGCAGGATAAGATTGTGGTCACATTATGCTTATTGGGAAAAACAATTTCCACCATCATTCTTGGACATAATGGTACATCGCTGCACCTTGTCAAAGAGGTTGAACTTAGTGGTACGGTTTTCTTTCGATGGATGTACCCACCAGAGAGGTTGGTATATTCTAAACTTTGAGTTTCAATATATAGTAACATGATTGATATTTGCATAATCATTTTTATCTTTGTCATTTGTATATTATAGGTATATGGGTGTCATAAAGGGTTATGTGAGAAATAAGAATCATCTTGATAGGTGTATTGCACATTGTTACATCGTAGATGAAGCCATTGAGTTTTGTTCAGAATTCCTAGCAGATCAGGATGCCATTGGAGTTCCTGCTACAAAAAATGAGCAAAAACTTATAGACAAAGGAAATATCTATGAAGTTGACCTCTTGTCTTTGGACCAAGAACATCTTTATGTGTTGCACAACACAAATGATGTTCAACCTTATATCGAGTAAAGATGTCTATATTCTTTGGTACTTATTTTTTAATTATTTTTCTTTTTAGTTAACGACATTCTATTCGTTACTTACTTGATAGGGACCATGAGTCTTACTTGAAAAAGCTGCACCATCGTAGAGTGAATAGTGCAAAGTGGTTAGAAGATGAGCACAACCGCACTTTTATTAAGTGGTTACGATCAAGGGTACGTATTCAACTAATATATTTTATGTTCTACTTATCATAAATAAAATGAAATACTAAACTTTAAAAAAATACCAGGTTGGGGACAAGCAAGAAGACCCAAATAGCAATGTCTCCGATGTCTTAAAATGGATAGCTCAAGGACCTCGACATGATGTGATGAAGTTCTTGGGTTATGCAATTAATGGGGTTTGTTATCATACGAATATAGTGATAATGTACGAGTCAAAAAAAATAGTGGAGTGACTATAGTGAATAGTGTTAAGGTCGATGAATTTGGTTTCACATTAGTCGAGCTTGGTTGAGTTGGCCATAGGTCCGACTCTTTTCTTTTGGCCTCTCAAGAAAAGCAGGTGTTTTATGTGGCTGATCAATTGGATAATAAGTGGTCAATCAACTCCTCAAAGGAATTATTATGATGAAGACAATGACGACGAGGTCATCGATTGTCTTGATACAACTGAAACTTGCAACAAAGTACCAGATATTAAATCCTTTGACGTTGTTAATGAATCACCCTCAACTTATTTATGAGAAGATTGTGAGGGAACTTGGATTGAAAATTCCAAATCTTATATTTGACAAAATGAACAAGATGGCAACAAATCCTTGTACTGTTTAGTCCATGTGG
Source organism: Iris pallida (assembly GCA_029216955.1). Lineage (NCBI taxonomy): Eukaryota > Viridiplantae > Streptophyta > Magnoliopsida > Asparagales > Iridaceae > Iris > Iris pallida. The sequence goes on from JANAVB010018600.1 coordinate 5,858,100, forward strand.
TAGCGCTAGTTGCATGAAGAAAAGTTAATTACTTCCTTATTGCAACCTTTTTGTTTGAATGGTTGAACATTATGAACAGTTAATTTAGTCCATGTGCTTAGCTATGTGTTTGACCTTTTGAAATAACTGCTTTGTTTTGTTCAATATATCTAACTGCTTTGTATTGTTCTTCTTGCTCATAATCGACATATACAATATATCTTACTGCTAGTTATAAATTTCTTACTTGTGATATCTGTGCCAGTTGTGATATATGTGCCCAGTTTAGTCCATGCATGGTAGCTAAATCTTTGCTTAGTTATGTGTACATGTGACCTTTCATAATAACTGATGTTCAATATATCTAACTGCTTTGTTGGCATGTACAATATTTTCCAAGTTCAAGGGTTTAGGAATTTTCTTATTGTACTATGTTATTGCTTCATTTCTTTCTTAATCCCTAAAATACTTGTTTCTCTTCAGCTAGTGCAAAGGCATGGACTCGTCAAATGTGGTGGGTTCGAAAAAAAATATGTGGCCCTAAAAAAGGCAGAGGACCAGCAAAATCCAAAAAAGTGAGCAAAATCAAAGACAATGAAGACAGGATAAAGATCAACTATAACCATGTAGGGAAACTAATTGGAGACGAAAAAAATAATTTGGCAACTTATTACGGCATCACGGTGAAGTCCTTAGTAAAAATAACATATCCATCTTGGCATAAAGTACCAGAGTCAATTAAAAAGAACTTATGGAGTGCTATCCATGTAAAACATACTTGCTCTATATATAGCATGCAATGTTCTGTTAGATAGATGTATGACAGTTTTTGGTTAGAAACTTGCTTAACTTTGAGTTCCTGTGCATTACCAAATTTGTTTTCAAGTTTATGTTTGAACTATATACCAAATTTGTTTTCTTGTAGGAGATTATAATCTTTGAGATCATAGTGAAATATGTGTAGATTTATAGCATGTGAGAGAAATTTGTGTAGACCAATATATGTATATTATTTTTTAATTTATTATCAAAGTTCTGTATTTCATGTGCATTACCAAATTCTCAAAACCTATGTGAGTGTAGTAGCTAAGTGTCAGCCTACTATACATAAATTGTGTGTGTGTGTGTGTGTGTGTGTGTGTGTGTGTGTGTGTGTGTGTGTGTGTGGATCAGTGGGGTAACAGTGCATTTATCATTATAGGATTTTAGTGTGCATCATAATATTGTGTGCAGTGTGTATAAACTGTGTGATAATAGCAGTATAGTAGTGTAGTTCTGTGTGCAGCAGCGTAGGATACTACATGTTTTCTTTGTGCAGTTGTGTATCAGTGTACAGGGTATAAATCAGTGTACCTGTATCAGTTTTCACACATTGAATTTATCATTATAGGATTTTAGTATAGTAGCTAAGTTTCATTTTGTGTGAGTGTAGTAGCTAAGTGTTAGCTTACTAAACAAAAATTATGTGTGTCTGTGTGAATCAGGGGGTAACAGTACATCTATCATTATAGGGTTTTAGTGTGCATCATAATATTGTGTGCAGTGTGTATAAACTGTGTGATAACAACAGTATAGTAGTATAGTTTTGTGTGGAGCAGTGTAGGGTACTATATATTTTTTTTGTACAATTGTGTATCAGTGTGCAGGGTATGAATCAGTGTATCTGCATCAGTTTTCACATAATAAATTCATCATTATAGGGTTTCAGTGCAGTAGCTAAGTGTCATTTTGTGTGAGTGTAGTAGCTAAGTGCCAGCTTACTATGTGTGTGTGTGTGTGAATTAGGGGGTAACACTGCATTTATCATTATAGGGTTTCAGTGTGCATCATAATATTGTGTGCAATGTGTATAAACTGTGAGATAACAGCCGTATAGTAGTGTAGTTCTGTGTGCAGCAGTGTAGGATACTATATGTTTTCTCTGTGCAGTTGTGTATCAGTGTGCAGGGTATGAACCAGTGTATCTGCATCAGTCAAATGCTTCTGATTTTATTGTAGGCCAAATTTGACTTGGATCCAAATAGTAAAACTTTTGTGTTAGCATCCATGTCTCGGAGTTGGGGGGGCATTCAAAGGACAACTCACCAAACATTGGATTTATCCGAATAAGGGGAATCTTGAGCTTCTCAAGCATCCTCCACCAAAATGCAACATGTTCTTGCACCAATCTGTGTGGAAGGAATTCGTCAAAAGTAGACTCTCTACAAAATTTAAGTTAAACCTATGAAATATATTTTGTTAATAAAAAGGATAAGTAGGTTTCGATTATATGAAGGTTATTTTGATATTTATCTTCATGTGATGCATTCATAAGGAAATGAGCAATGTACAAAGTGAACGGTGATCCAAGAACTAGTTTTCCCATCGTTTAAGTAAGAAGGATTATGTTGGTCTTAGAGAAGAGTTGGTAATGCATATATATGTATATATATATATATATATATATATATATATATATATATATATATATATATATATATATTAACGTGGTTTTATCTTTTAAAACAGAAGCAACAGTTGGAGGCAAAACACATAGATGACAGAAGTTTCTCGTGGATTCAACCATGAGTCAATAAAGATGGTACATTTAATGAGGATGCGACCAAGGAGGTAGCTATAAAAGTGGTGAGTATATGTTGTCCAGTAAATCTTGTTTCTAAAATACATAGATGATAGGAGTTTCTAAAGTATATCGATGACAGATGTTTGTAAATTCTTGTTGTTACTTGTCCATTTTATAGGAGGCATACATAAAATAAACAGAAGATGGGTCTTTGACGACTGAAGGAACTTTAGATATTCTGACATTGGCATTGAGCACTCCCAAACATTCGGGTCGTATTCAAGGTTTGGGGTTAGGACCGACCATGAAGACCTATTTCAAGCTTCCAAAAGGGGGAGTCTCAGTTGGAAGCGAAGCGAAAATGAAACCAAGAGTTGGAGGCAATGTTAAATGAAGTTCAAGTGAAAGGTGATTCACAAATATCTGAAAAGGTTGCTTCCAATACAAGAGCAAGTTCCAACAGGAAGTATATGAAGTCCACGATGAGTGAACAATGTTCAAATGGCATTAAGAGTCTATCACCTTATTCTAAGGTAATGATTATTAAAATTTAGCTCTATTATATATAATGCTTTTTCTTCATCTAGTTTCTTAATATGTTCATTCTAATATGCTTTTTATCTTTTATCTTCTGCCTTCTATACAAAAGTTGAAACCAAGTAGTAAGTTAAGCAAGCAAAATGTTGTATCATATCCGGCAGTGCATATTGGCACAGTAAGTATATTCAATAATTTAGTTGTATCCAACCGTTTATAACATTTATTTGTATCCATGACAACTAAAATTTTATTTTGTTTAGGGAAAGGAATGCAAGCTAGCCTTCGGCACAAAAGATAATATTATTGCCGAGGGGTTGGTCTTTGAAAAGGTTGGGCTAAGTGAGAAAATTCATAATGTAAATTTAGGAGAACATAATATAAGAGTTTCAATTACGAAAGCCCTTTCTCCTAATGCGAGACTCCCCGTGCCCTTTGACGGGGAGATGGAAATTGTTAAAGATGTAATTGGGTCCCTCGTAGCGTGGCCCAAAGAGTTTGTTATTAGTGGTATAGAGGTAATATTATTTAATATGCTAGTGTCAATATCTTTTATGGAATTTTCTTAACAATTTGAATATGCAAAACAGAAAAAGAACATAACGCAAGTTGAAGATGTTCAAACAAGGAATGATGACGTTGATTGTTATATAATTGACATTTTCAAAGACATAGTAGAAACTGTTGGAGTGGGAGGGGTTCCCAACCTATATGGAGAAGACCCCGGAGTGCGACGAGCGCTGTCTGTGTGTCAGAGAAGCTCGGGGAGGTGACGAGGGCATTCGGAGATGAAGAAGAAGCTCGGGAGCTACCAGAGTACTTTCTGGAACAGGGGAGGCAGAGTTCTGGCCGAACTCTGCCCCCTTGGTTCCAGAACGATTCTGTCACGAAAACACAGAGTTTCGGCCGAACTCTGTGTCGACGGACTGAGGCTGATTTCAGGGTATTTTTTATACCGTTGGATCGTATCCTACGATCCAAGTTTTGCTGCGGATTAGGGGGTTTATACATGGTTTTTCCTAACCCTAATCATAACACAACATTGAGGAAAATAGAGAGAAAAGAGGCAAGAGTGTCATTGCAACTTTGGGAGAGAAGAATGAGGATTGAAGGCCGTTTTCGAAGGAGGATCGTGTTCAGGTAATCTCTACTCATCATCTTTGTTCTTCGTAGCCTTGTAATCAATATTTCTTGCTTCCAAGTGTTGTGGGGATCCATGTTGGATCGGGAGAAGTTTGTAGAGGGTATACTCCTTTATTTTATTCGTGAAGGCTTCTCAAGGGTTGGGCTCCGATCGTCCCATAGTTTTTTTTTGCAAGGGTTTTCCACGTCAAAAATTTTCTGTGTCTGCGTGGATTATGTTTTGGTGTTTGGTTCGTGCGTTGTATTGCTCAATTCTTTCACAGGTACTCTCTGGTTTGGGGAAAGGTTTCTGCGCTTCTTTTCCAACAAAGTGGTATCAGAGCCAGGTTCTGTAATTCAGAAGGGTGTCAGGAGTTGACAGGAAAACTAGAGAGGAGAGATGGACTCGAAGCTGGTGCATATGGCGAACCTGAACGACACAAACTATCACTGTTGGCGGAGCAAGATGAAAGATTTATTGTTTGTCAAGAAGCTGCATCTGCCCGTATTTGCTTCCGAGCGACCAGTTGATAAATCCGAGGAGGACTGGAATTTCGAGCACATACAAGTGTACAGATATATCAGGCAGTTTGTTAACGAGAATGTGTACAACCACGTTGCCAATATTGAGCATACGAAGACGTTATAGGATAAGCTGGAATTTTTGTACGCGAAGAAGAACGGGGTAAACAAGTTGTTCCTGATCCGGACGATGATGGGTCTGTGGTACAAAGATGGGGCATCTATTACGGATTACTTGAGTAATTTCCAGGGCATGGTTGACTAGCTATCTTCGATGGGAGTCAAGTTTGACGACGAGGTTCAGGGACTATGGCTGTTGTGTACATTGCCAGACTCGTGGGAGACCGTACGAGTATCTATGATCGCTTCTGCTCAAGAAGGCATGGTCAGTATAGAGTTTGCCAATAGCAGGGTGCTCAATGAAGAGATGCGGAGACGTTCTCAGGACACTTCATCCACAATCCACCACTCAGAGGCACTAGTTTCAGAGAGCCACGAAAGGGGCAAAAGCAGGGGTCTAGGTAGTAGCAGAGACAAGAGCAGGGGGAAGTCCAAGGGTTGGTACGAATACTCGGAGTGTTACCACTGTGACAAGAAGGGCCACATCAAGCAGAACTGTTGCGCTTGGAAGAGAGAAGAAGGGCGACAAAGGAAAGCAAGATGAGAACACTACAACAGCGACTTCAATATATGGAGGCGATGTGATCGTCGTAGGTGATGAGGTTATTAAAAACCTCGCCTACGATGAAAATTCTTGGCTGGTGGACTCAGGGACTTCAGCGCACGTATCTCGCAACATGGTACTATTTACCACTTACACGACAGGCGACTATGGAGTGTTGAAGATGGGCAATGAAGATATGTCGAAGGCGGTTGCCATTAGAGATGTGCATTTGAGGACGAAGATGGGTGCAGTTCTTGTTCTCAAAGATGTTCGTCATGTCCCTGACATCCGTTTCAACCCGGTGTCGGTTGGAAGGCTGGATGACGAGAGATTCTTCAGTCTCTTCGGGAATAGTCAGTGGAAGCTTTTCAGATGTTCGATGGTGATTGCCAGAGGAAGCAAGAAGTCCGATCTCTACTATATGGAAGGGAGTGCATAGGGGCAACATGAGGTAAATGTATTTTCTAATTCGTCTACCAAGTTGTGGCACAGGCGGCTTGGCCATATCAGCGAGAAGGGGATGAGCTACTTGGTGAACAGGAAGGTGATTCTAAGGCTCAAGTCTACAAAGTTGGAGAAGTGCACGCACTGCTTAGCTGGAAAGAAAAATAGGGTGGCTTTCCAAAGTCATCCAAGTTCAAGGAAGCCGACGTTGCTCGAGTTGATTCACTCGGATGTCTGCGGTCCTATGAAGGTAAAATCTATTGGTGGTGCTTCTTACTTTATAACTTTTGTTGATGACTATTCCAGGAAGGTTTGGGTCTATGTCTTAAAGACCAAGGATCAGGTGCTGCCCACTTTCAAAGAGTTTCAGGCCTCTGTTGAAAGAGAGACGGGCAAGAAGTTATTGTGTGTTCAGTCCGACAACGGCGGCGGATACATTAGTCCCTTTGATGCTTATTGCAGAGAGCAAGGGATACGACACCAGAAGACTCCGCCCAATATGCCTTAGCTTTCTGGTGTAGCAGAGCGCATGAACAGGACACTGATGGAGAGGGTGCGGTGTTTGTTGTCAGAAGCAAATTTGCCAGTCAGTTACTGGGTTGAGGCTCTTCTCACAGCTGCTTATGTTATTAATTTATCTCCTAGTGCTCCTTTGCAGGGTGATGTGCCTGACAAAGTATGGTACGATAAAAAGCCGTCATACAATCACCTACGAGTGTTTGGTTATAAGGCCTTTGTGCATGTACCGAAGGACGAAAGGTCCAAACTTGAGCCGAAGATGAGGTGGTACATCTTTGTCGGCTACGATCGGGATGAGTTTGGCTATAGACTCTACAACCCAGTAGGAAGAAAGCTCTACAGAAGCAGGAACGTGGTATTCGTCGAGGATCAGACAATGACCAACACTCAGGATTCCGAGATGCCTTCTGAGGCTGAGGAATTGCCTGAGTTAGTCATTTCGCTTCGAGCAGTTTCCAGAGGACATCGCAGAGGATCCAGTTATAGGGGAGCCAGTACATGGAGTTGCTCCCAACCTCGATCATCAGCCTGCTGATGGTGGTCAAGGTGTCCCTCAGGAGGATGATCATGCCGGGGAGGCAGTTCCTGAAGGGGATGAGGCTGTTGGTATACAGCCAGCACCAGTGGCTCCATTGAGAAGGAGCGACAAAGAGCGTCGACCATCTACGAGATACTCACCGGGTGAGTATGTGCTACTGACTGACGAGGGAGAGCCCGAGAGTTTTACAGAGGCTATGGAAGACGAACACAGGCAGGAATGGATGCAGGCTATGCAGGAGGAGATGGGTTCCTTACACGCCAATTCTACTTATGAGCCGGTGCGATTGCCAAAGGGCAAGAAGGCTTTGAAGAATCAATGGGTGTTTAGAGTGAAGCAGACGGATGATGCTACTTGCCCTCGATACAAAGCAAGGCTGGTAGTTAAAGGCTACGGTCAGCGGAAAGACGTAGATTATGATGAGATCTTTTTGCCGGTCGTCAAGCAGTCGTCTATTTGGGTGGTACTAGCATTGGCAGCCAGTTTTGACTTGGAGGTCGAGCAGATGGACGTGAAGACGGCATTCCTCCATAGTGATCTTGAGGAGGAGCTATACATGGAGCAGCCAGAGGAATTCTGTGAGAAGGGCAAGTCACATTTGGTCTGCCGGTTGAGGAAGAGCTTGTATGGTCTGAAGCAGGCTCCAAGGTAGTGGTACAGGAAGTTCGAGTCATTTATGGGGGAGCATGGTTATGCACGGACGACATCGGACCATTGTGTATTTGTGAGGTACTTTGCCGAGGATGATTTTAATATTTTATTGCTCTATGTTGATGATATGCTATTAGTGGGTCGGAATGCCACTAGGATAGCGGAGTTGAAGCGCCAACTGGACGTGGCCTTCTCTATGAAGGATTTGGGTACAGCAAAGACTATTCTTGGGATGGAGATCAGCCGAGAGAGAGAGTCCAAGCTGCAACATTTGTCCAAAAGAACTACATTCATCGGGTACTTCAGCGTTTCGAGATAGACGGGTCGAATAAAGTGAGTTGTCTCCTTGCGGCCCACTTTAAGCTCACTGAGGAGCAGTATCCATCTACCGAGGACGAAAAAGAAGATATGGAGCGGGTTCCATATGCCTCAGCTGTAGGAAGCCTTATGTATGCTATGGTGTGTACGAGGCCAGACATCGCTCATGCAGTTGGCACAGTTAGCAGGTATCTTTCAAATCCTGGAAGGGTATATTGGAGTACGGTTAAGTAGATTCTACGATATCTTCAAGGTACTGCTGATTGGTGACTTTTTTTTGGTGGTGATGAGCCGAATATGGTTGGATATATCGACGCTGATATGGCTAGAGATGTAGACCCGAGACGATCGACTTCGGGCTACGTGATGATGTTTGCTGGTGGAGCGGTATCGTGGCAGTCGCGGTTGTAGAAGTGTGTTTCCTTATCGACGACAGAGGCGGAGTACATTGCGACGGTGGAGGCTTGCAAGGAGTTGCTGTGGATGAAAAAGCTGTTACAGGAAATGGGGCTGAAGCAAGAGCAGTATACTTTGCTTTGCGACAGTCTGAGTGCTATTCACCTTTTGAAGAATCAGACCTTTTATAGCCGGTCCAAGCACATCGAGACTCGGTATCATTGGATATGGGATGTGGTTGAGAAGAAGGACGCGGAGCTTGAGAAGGTTCATACAGATGATAACGGAGCAGATATGTTCACCAAGATTCTACCAAGGGGAAAGTTTGAGTTCTACAGGCAAATCGTGGGGATGACGACTTCCTCCACATAGTTGTGAAAGGGGAGAAATGTTGGAGTAGAAGGGGTTCCCAACCTATATGGAGAAGACCCCGGAGTGCGACGAGCGCCGTCTGTGTGTCAGAGAAGCTTGGGGAGGTGACGAGGCCATTCGGAGACGAAGAAGAAGCTCGGGAGCTACTAGAGTACTTTCTGGAACAGGGAAGACAGAGTTCTGGTCGAACTCTGCCCTCTTAGTTCCAGAACTATTCTGTCACAAAACACAGAGTTCTGGCCGAACTCTGTGTCGACGGGCTGAGGCTGATTTTAGGATATTTTTATACCGTTGGATCGTATCCTACGGTCCAGGTTTTGCTGCAGATTAGGGGGTTTATATATGGTTTTTCCTAACCCTAATCATAACACAATATTGAGGAAAATAGAGAGAAAATAGGCAAGAGTGCCATTACAACTTTGGGAGAGAAGAAGGAGGATTGAAGACCGTTTTCGAAGGAGGATCATGTTCGGGTAATCTCTACTCGTCGTCTTTGTTCTTCGTAGCCTTGTAATCAATATTTTTTGCTTCCAAGTGTTATGGGGATCCATGTTGGATCGGAAGAAGTTTGTAGAGGGTATATTCCTTTATTTCATTAGTGAAGGTTTCTCAAGGGTTGGACTCCGATCGTCCCGTGGTTTTTTTTCGTAAGTGTTTTCCACGTTAAAAGTTCTCTGTGTCTGCGTGGATTGTGTTTTGGTGTTTGGTTCATGCGTCGTATTGCTTGTTTCTCTCGCATGTACTCTTTGGTTTGGGAAAAGGTTTCTGCGCTTCTTTTCCAACATAAACAATGGATGACATCAATCACATTTGAATACCATTAGATAAAGAGATGTTCGAAGTTGACATATTTTGCTATCTTTCCAAAAAAGCTTTGTTGGACGTATGTTCGATGGGTTGGCTGGATGGCAATTGTATTGTTGCATATATAAAGTGAGAAATTTCATATTCTGTGTATGTTTTAGTTAATAAAGTTTGACACCATATTTATGTACTCTTTTTTTTTGCTTTAGGCTTTTATATGACAAGTTTATAACCTCTCGGAAAGTTGTGATATTATTCACTCCTTTGGCATTAGTAAGGCATCGGGGAATGAAATATCTAATTTGGTTAGAGAGAGACTCCAAACTGTAAAGCGGAACCAACTATGCCTGATTCCATTCAATTACAAGGAGTAAGAAGGCCTAGTCAACTAGCCGCATTTTACTTTCTTATTCAATTCCAAATATTCTTTATTCCATTTATGTTCCCTTCCTTTCATACGGGATGTATTTGGTTTTGATTGTGATCGACCTCTCTACGTTTGTTGTTTATTGGTTGGACTCGTTGATGTTCAAGCCTAGAGGAAACATTAAGTTGTTTATGAATACGTAAGTGAAATCTTTAATCATTTATTACTATTTGTGTATTCTGATATTCATATAATTATTTTCGACTAGTGTGCTTAACACAGCTTATATTGGTGGAAAAAGAGCAATGCAAACAAAGATAGAAAATTCACAAGGTAATCAAAATGATATAGGACTTATTAGCTATATAATCATCGATGTGATATTTTCTTGCTACTAAATAATATATTTATGCAGTGCCTAGAGCAAGAAGGGGGTGTTGAACATAGGTATTTTGTTCTCAAGTTTATCAGAGAACTTATAGAGGATTGTTCTTTGCCAATCGAAATAAAGGTAAATTGTTCATGAATTTAATTCGTAATTACTTTTCTGAAATTATAGAAATGTAACCATTTTTTTCTAACCGTTTAGTTAAAAAAGTTGGCTGAAAAGCCAACATACACAAAGGAGGAAATAGATGAAGTCTGGTACGAACTCATTGAATTCATTGCCACTCATATGAATACATGAGTGTTGAGGTACTTCTTACTTGTAGCTGGATGCCTTTTCTTTAAAGGGACTGCTAACTTGTACTTGTGTTTATTTGTACTTATATAGGTCATTTTATTTGCAATTTGGCATTAATTTGATGTTCATGGGCTTTAATAGGCATTAGGTTGACATTCTGTTATTGGTTTTGGATAGAGAGGAAATTATATAGCAGTTACAAGCAGTAATGCTCAATAATGGCAGTAGCCGTACATAGGTTACTACGTTATCCTTCAAGAACCTGTGCATATGTGTACAGGGCACTACATATACGTGTAGGCAGCAATGGCAAGCTACGATAACAGCAAAGGTTAGACTGCAGTAATTAATTCTGGGTACAGTTCTTGCAAATCGTGTGTACAAGTAGGTTAACTGTAGGTATCAAAGTGAGTGCCTATGTACATGTCGGAAGGGGGGGTGCAAACTGGGTTAACTGCAGAAGGCCAAACCTGTAGGAATGAATTATAAACTGCAATACTCTAGAGGGGGGTGAATAGAGTAGGCAACAGAATTTAGCTAATTAAAAATGTTAGCAACAAGATCACATATAATATATCACAAGTAAATGAAAAAACAGAGATCAGAAAGCAAATTCAAACACGACGATGTATACTAGTTTCCCTCTTGTGAGGACTATTTCAGTCGGAAGAACTCTAGCTTCCAGTTAAATCCAATATTGGAAAGTACCGCAAGTTTTCATACGAAGTCCTTGCAACTTCAACAAGCTTTGATACGAAGTACTCGACCAACTTCAATTGTAAAGTGTCTTTCTTCAATCAAGCCTTTGATTACAATCTCTCTGAAAACTTCTAGACCATACCGTACTGGCAAATCGACTAGAGGATTGTAACTGGTTTGGGATTTGAAAATAAAAGCTTTTAAAACACTTTGGAAGACGTTTAAGCTTTGAGAGAAGAGAGAAGAGAGGTGTGTTGAAATAAGTGAAATTCTTCTCTATTTATAGGTTTTCCAAAGTCAGGACTCAATATTTTGAGAGAATCTCGGCAAATAGCCGTTGCATCCGTAACTGCAGGATGACCAAATTCAAAAATCCAACGGCAGCAAACGAACTCGGGCCGAACTCTATATTGGTATAAGAGTTTGATTTTTGTGGAATTTTGTAAATCGAATTTTGAGTTTTTGGCTTTTGAAAAGTTTAAACAGTTATGAGCTTTTTGAGAAATGGGCTATTTTTAAAACATAGGATATTTTAAAAATATTTTGGAGTAGCCTATTTGCCAGTACGACTTGGTGTACATAGTATTCCTAGACTCAATAAATATAAAAATTATAATGAATATTGAAATACAGACTCATATGGCAAAACAGCTTTAGTCTTGAACAGAGTGGTAGAAGTTCTTAGCAAATGTCCAAGTAGCCCTGATATCGAGACATAGTTTGATCAAATATTAAAATCAGGTTCGACCATGACCAATGGGCCAACAATCTTCCCGATTTTGATAATTGACAAACCTTGACCGATATAACGTCTCCATCTTTTGATTTGACAAGAAACCAAAATTGTACTTGTTCAGCAATGGTACTGTACTGTATCCTCAAAAAATATTTTTGTATCCTGCAAAAGGTGTTAGATCCTATTTCTCTCTCGTTGTCACTTAGCAAAATAATTACAAAGAGAGAAGCTCCTCCATAATTCATGCATAAGAAACAAACGTTGAAGAAATACAAAAAAAATATAGAGGGATAATATGTATTTCACAAGCAGTTTATATGTAGAAGCATAAGCTAAAAGATAATGCTACACATAAACAGAAAGATAGAGAACAATCCAAACTGAAATAGAAAACATGCTAAAGAAAATCATAATAGATGTTTCAAAATACAACATCTCAGGAAATATAGTCTCAGTACTAAAAATAAAACTAAAGTGCCATTTTGGAATGTCGAAGTATTTCCACGTAAACATAGACAAAAAAAGAGTCTAACAAACATCTAGACAAAATGCATCACATCTAGATCAAAAGTCCTCAGAGTCATCACCATCAGCGCCAGCAGTGCCACCATGTCCAGATGGACCAGCTCCAGAAGTGCCAGCTCCAGAAGGTTGTGGAGTAGTACCAGAACCACGATACCAGTCATATGCGTTACCAGGCTAAAAGAAGTGACGAACCGCCTCATCCTCATAGTGGTAGCCCGACAAAGCTGGATGTCAGGGAAGAGAACTAGTAGAATGACCAGTCTGAGCAAATCGCAGATCCGCAAAGAAATTTGCGAGAGCCTGAAACCGACTGGCATCACGGAACTCGCGTTCCCTAGATGTGTCAGTGATAAAAGCTCGCAAATCAAAGAGATGCTGGAAGAGATCCTCATAAGTCATAGGGTAGGTCTGAGGAGGTAGAGCAGGAGCAGTAGGAGGAGCAGGAGGGATGGCTGTGCTGTGACCAGACAACTGAAGATACTTCGGATCATACTCAACAACGCAAGTGGATAAGTCAATCTCAAAATATTGAAAGATGATTGGAATAATCATCGCGTAAGCAAGGTTTCTGTTCCTTTCACGACAACGTTCCATCATCTGAATAATAATCTTGGGGACAGAAAAATGAATACCCTTACGAATATGATAAAGGTAGGACAACTCAAGGGTGGTAATATCGTCTTTTGAGATTGATTTAGGCAAAATGGTGGAATAGACGATGCGATGCAATTCATAGTTGAATAAGTTCATGTTGGCAGCTTTGAACTTAGTAGAATGAACACGATCAGGAGCACATAGTTCGTTCTTAAAACTGCTCAAGATTGTGCCTGCGGGAAACTCAAATTCTGTGATATCATCAAGTGGAGCACCTTCGTTAGGGATACCAAGGATTTTTGCTAAGAGGACATCATTGAATTCGATATTAAGTCCACCGATACGACTTTTAATAGTAAAAGTGTTAAAAGTGAAATTGCAGTAAAACAAATGAATAGCATTAGTTGCAATAGGATATTGGTGGGTGACAAGTTCGTGCAACCCTAATGCCTCAAAGAATGGATGATGCTCAGGAAATGTGGTCCATTTAATCGGTGCGTCGGTGCATATTTTGCGAACAGAAAAATTCGCGTACCACAATAGGGATTGGTCATGAGTTTTAAAGTAGAACGCATTGTATGCTCCGTCGGCCGATTGAACCGGAGAAAAGAGTGATCCTTGAATAGGATCCGAAGACGACGCCTCTTCACTAGGAGTCGACTTCTTCCTTTTAAAGGGGTTCGAAATCCTAGGCATTATTTCTATGAAAGATTGAAAGACTACAAACTTAAAATAGAGGGAAGGAGGAGGTTATACCTCCCAAGAATTGAGTATGTTGTAGAGGACGAGAATCTTCGCACGAATCCAAAATTTGGATTGATTTCTCCAAGAGGATTGGAAGCAATGGCTTAGAAAAAAGCTAGGGTTTGGAGGGCTCGGACGCGGCTGCTGCTATGATTTGAGGATTTGGAGAAGATGAATAAGAGGGGGGCTACTAGTTTCTGACTTAAAACATCATACCACCAACAGAACTCGGGCCGAATTCGGTGCAAGTTCGCCTGGGGTTCTATTGAGGTATTTTTCAACAGAAATAATTGCTGGCCACTCTCCATTCATCAAACCCTTTTCAATTATTTAATTCCAAGTTTAGTTATTTTAAATTTTAATAAATATAATTAATATTATTTTATAAATTAAATTTTCTTACACAGCGACTGTCTCAGATTAGCTGTAGGGGTACTGTCCCAGCTAACGAAGGTTCACCAGGGAACACTTAAGTCCGTTTCACTTTAGCCGTAGCCGTGGTGACAGACAGACCCTTTGTAGGCTTGTATCGAAAATAGTTTTTGCATATTGAAAGATAATCAATAAAATAAATTTAATTAATATTATTGACATCTAAAATTCCTAATTCTCGACGTAAATAATTGAAACGATCTTCCACTATTGGTTTGTAAAGATATCAGCCAGTTGGTTCTCTGTGTCTACATATACAAGATCTATATCTCCATTTGTTTGATGATCTTTAAGAAAATGATGTCGAATCTCAATATGCTTAGTGCAAGAGTGACACACGATTCTTAGTCAAATTAATAGTGCTAGTGTTGTCACAGAAAATGGGTATGTGTGTGTAAAGTAAACCATAGTCTTCTAAGGTTTGCTTCATCCACAAAATTTGTGCACAACAACGTCCTGCGGCGATATACTCAGCCTCAGTAGTTGATAATGCGACAGAATATTGTTTTTTGCTAAACCAAGAGACTAAAGCCTTACCTAGGAAATGACATATATCGCTTGTAATTTTTTTATCTACTTTGCATCCAACAAAATCAGCATCCGAGTAACCGGTTAGGTCAAAGGACGTGATTTTGGATACCACAAGCCGATAGATGAAGTCTCTTTAAGGTATCTGAAGATACACTTAACCGTGCATAAATGTGATTCCTTAGGGTTATCTTAAAAACGTGCACACAAGCAAATGTTAAACATTATATCAGGGAGACTAGCAGTTAAATAAAGTAAACTACCAATCATACCTCGATACTTATGTATGTCGACCGATTTGTCTTGTTCATCAATATCAAGCTTGGTTGAAGTCGCCATTGGAGTGCCAAGTAGTTTGACGATTTCCAGGTTGAACTTCTTTAATAAGTCTTTTGTGTACTTGGCTTGATTAATGAACGTCCCATTGTTGATTTGTTTGATTTGCAATCCAAGGAAGAATTTCAGTTCTCCAATCATGCTCATCTCAAACTCGTTCTACATACACTTTGAAAATTCTTGACAGAGAGATTTATTAGTAGATCCAAAGATAATATCATCTACATAAATTTGAATTAGAAGAAGATTTCCATTAAAAGACTATAACAGTGTAGTATCAATCTTGCCTTTTGTAAAACCATTATCAAGTAGAAAAGAGCTTAAACGATCATACCAAGCACGAGGGGCTTGTTTCAAATCGTATAAGGCTTTCTTCAACTTGAAAACATAATTAGGATTTTTGAAATCAGTAAAACCTGGAGGATGATCTACATAAACTTCTACTTTTACAAAATCGTTCAAAAATGCACTCTTAACATCCATTTGAAATAGTTTAAAATTATGAAAATATTCAAATGCACAAAATATGCGAATGGATTCTAATCTCGCAACTGGGGCATAGATCTCATCGTAATTGATACCTTCCTCTTGGTTGTATCCTTGAGCTACGAGTCGAGTCTTGTTACACGGCGGGTGTCAATGACCGGATGATCAATGGGCTTGCGAACAAGTTTCCAAACTTTGATTTCGTTTAAATTAGTTTAATTTCTCTTGCATAGTATCTAACTAAAAAGTATCGCTACATGCTTCTTCAATAGTTTTTGGTTCAAGCTGCAAAATATATACAACACAAGAAACTATATCTTTGCTAGAGGAACGAGTAATTACACCCCTGGTAATCTCACTATTACCAAGTCCTTGGGATGGTTAGCCAAAAACTTTATTCTTTTTGGTAAACTCTCAAGGTAGCTGGTTCTGCCTTCTGGTTCTGTACATGATCTACATGAAGGATCAGCTAGTGTTATGCTTGAAGGTTCTACAGGTGATGTACTTAGTGTACTGATGTCTTCATCATCATCATCGATTGTTTGATGATTCAGTTCGTCAAATGTAACATTTATTGACTCTTCGATGATCATGGTTCTTTTGTTGAAGACTCGGTACCCTTTGCTTTTGGCCGCATAACCTAAAAAATACCTTCATCAGTCTTTTCGTCAAACTTTCCTAAATTCTCTTTAGTATTGAGAATAAAACATTTGCAACCAAATATCTTGAAATATGAAACTGATGGTGTCCTATCAAACCATAACTCATAGGGAGTCTTCTTCGATATAGGTCGAATTAGAACTCTATTAAGAACATAACAAGCTGTATTGACAGCTTCAGCCCAAAAGTATTTAGGTAAACTAAACTGGTTTAACATTACTCTGGCCATTCGGATAGGGTCCTATTCTTACGTTCCACAACTCTATTTAGTTGTAGAGTCCTAGGGCAAGAGAACTCATGCAGATAACCGTGTGTGTCACAAAATTTCTTAAACTCTGCATTCTCAAATTCACCGCCATGATCACTTCGAATACGAGTGATCATGATTCCTTTCTCATTTTGAACTTTCTTGCAAAAGGAGACGAATTCAGACAATACATCATTTTTGTGTGCAAGAAAATATACCCACGTATATTTAGAGAAATCATCTACTATTACAAAAGCATATAATTTACCACCTAGACTAGCAATTCTACTAGGTCCAAATAAATCCATATGCAGTAATTGTAGAGGTCTAGTTGTACTTACAGCATTCTTGGACTTAAAAGTGGGCTTTATTCTTTTTTACATTCGCTACATACCATATCTTTTTTGAAAGAAATATCCGGTAAGCCTCGTACCAGCTTCTTTGTGGATAGTCTTGAAATTGTGTCCATATTTGCATGACCGAGTCTCATATGCCATATTTGACTCTCATCACTTTTGGCCATTAAGCATCTATCTGCTTTGTTAGCATCTTCCAACAAATAGAAAATATATATATTGTCTTCCCTAATTCCTTCAAAGATAGTACTACCAGTTGAGCTATCAACTGTAGTACATTTATCTTTGACAAAGTTAATACCATAACCATGGTCAGCTAAATGGCTTATGCTTAGTAGGTTATGTTTTAACTCGGTAACTAGACAGACATCTTTAATCACAGGATAGGGAGCCTTACCAATATTGTCGATACCTACTATATACGCTTTAAGATTATTATCGAAGAAAACGTATCCTTCTTTCTTCTTCGACGGTGTTACAAATAATAAAGCATCACCGGTCATGTGCCGTGAGCTACCGCTATCGATGATCCATTTGCTTCTAGTATGTGAAGGGCGTTCCACCTACAAAAGAATTTTCAGATGAAACTTTTGGTACCTATTTCTTATAGGGTCCTGAAGTGTTAGTTTTTGGTATTCATGCACATATCTTCAAATTAACAAGCTTTCTAACTCTACATGCAGGAGAGATATGACCAATGGTGCCACAATAATGACATCTAGCATGTTGAGTGTTGGATGCAGTATGTTGTGCATGATTGGTTGGTCTTGGTTTTCTAGTATAATAGAATGCATGCCTATTAGTCTTCTTGGGCAAAGGTTTTGTTTGGTTTGGTCTGACAATGTTGAATTTGACAGTGTTCCGATGTTTCGGTAAGTAACACGTGTTAGGATAGGAAGCAGCAACTTCAGGCTGTTTTCCTAACATAACTTCCAACTTTTTAGAAGTGTTATACAATAAATTATAATCAGCAGTAAGTGCATAATTTCTAATTAGTGCTTGTTGAAGACTCTTCTCTTTGAGTAGGTCTTCCTCCAATTAGGTAATTGCCTTGTCTTTTCTTCGGATAATCTTGTGGTCTCGTGTATTAACAACTTAACAGAAGAAAGCTAACCTACCTAACTAGAATTATCAAAACTTCTAACCTCAGCCAGTAGGTCAGTAAGTCTTCCTATTTCACCTTTGTACTCTTTGAGTACCTTCTTAGAGTTTTGGTATTTGCTACGCAGTTTTCTGTAATCACCTAAGAGGTCACTAAAGTCTTCACCTAATTGCTCAAAGGTAAAATCATCATATGTATCAAATAGGGGGTTAGTATTTACCTGATTGAATGCCATTAAGCATATATTTGCAGTGTCATCTGATTGTTCATCTTCTGAGTCGTTGGTTTTGCTTTCATGCCATATGCTTGTGTAACCCCGCTTTCTCGATTTTATGGAAATTTATAATAATTATGACATTTTAAAGAATAGGTTATATTTAAGCTTTTTTTTCCTAATTTAAATTTCATGGTTAGTATTTTAAAGAGTTTATATTAATTGGAATGGTTAGTTAATCAACTAACTATTTGGTATTATAACTAATCTAGAGTTTTCCAAGTTTTCTAACTAACTAGGAGTGGTCCCCTAGAATCCTAACAACTTTTATAACAAACTCTTGGGGATGATTTGTAAATAGGAATTAGAGGATTACAAAATTTCAATTAAACCATTTCCTAACATCTCCTATTTAAACCACTAAGGAGAGAGAAATGCTCAGTGCTCATTTTTCAGCTGAGCTCATTTTCTCCATAGCTCTCAATTTTCCTTCCTTAATTCTTCTTCGAACAAACCCAAACCCTAACCCTAACCCTAATCGATCGTGATGGCGACGGCGACCACAGCCATGGCGGAGAAGAAGATCGACCCTCTCTCCGGCGACTAGTCAGACTCCCATGACGACCTGCCACAGCAGCTAGGCGGCCCCTCACAACGATTAGGCAGCCTCCTCCGCCGGCAACAACTCAGTAATCTTCTTCGACGACTTCTCCGGTGGATCAGCGTGCCGAAGCCGGCGCATATAAAATGTACTCCCCGATTTGTTCTTCTTCATCAGTCGACGACTCAACGCAGAGAAAATAGACGGTGAGTTCCACTCTATCACCTCTTTCCTTCGTAATCTCCAAATCTTGAACCGATCCGATCATTCAGATATAGATTTATCAGGACACATGTTCACCAATTGATCGGAGCGATCGCCATAAATTTTGCCACGGCTTGCTCAATCCGTGTTTTTTGGAAGGTCAAATTGACAGTGAGTTCTTCTTCGCTGCATTTTCCTCTAATTATTGATGAATTTGTGGTTCTTGATCGATCCCTGGTTTCCCTAATTTTTGTCAGTTTGATTCGACTGGATTTTGTGGATCGAATTGAGAAGGTTTGGACCTGAGGTTAATTGGTGAGTGTCAGATCGAGTTCTCGAGCTCCTGACACTTCCTTTTCGATTTCAAAAGCAATTATAAGAGAAACATCTTCATTCTCTCGCCGTTCTGATCTGCCATGAATTTATACGATGAAATGTACAGAAGAACCTGGGATCATATCCGGACACGGGGCACACGTATCCGACATGAAGAATTGTATCTCTGTTTGATACTGGACTCTTTTTCAGGTAATTCCTAATCTTCTTGTCATTTTGGATTACTAGCTATGCTTAGTATTGACTGCAAGTTATTATATTCAGTACATTCGTGTCGTGTACCATGCAGTGTCCAAGTTTTGAATCTGTGTCCGATGATTGTTCGTGTCCGTTGAAGGTTGTGTATGGGTTGGTCTCTACTAGTGCAGTGTTAGGATGGATGCAAAGGGCGGACCTATAGGTGATCGAGGGGTTATGATTAATGTTGTGTATGTTTTTGTTTCAATTTCAGAGTGTGTTGTTGCTGTATGAATTTGAACTTAGATGACCATTGGTTGCCAGAGGGAAAGTGCCATTCGACCAAATCTTGAGTTCAGATGGGCTCTGGGATTGTATGTAATTGCTAGATTTTGATATGTTGGGTTGGTTGTATATTATTTTGTTGAGTTTGGGCTTATGTAGGCATCTGCTGCTTGGGTTACATATAAATTCATTGGGTTCTAACCTTGAGAATATGGTGTTGGGTTGGACTATTAGAGTAATTAATCAGTGAAATTTTAATCATGTTGACAATTGGGCTCTGTATACTTGCTGGGCTTGGAATATTGAGATGATGTTGAGTCTTAGTCTTGTATGTTGGGCTGCATTTGAGTAAGATGCCGAGAAGGAGTATATTGGGCATATGGGTCAGATTCATTAGGATGTATGGCTGAGCCTATTTCTAGCTAAGCTTGGTATTTGGTTTTAGGAATAAGCTAGCTTGGATTAAAGCTATACATATATTTGGTTTGGGCTAATGTTGTTGCCATAATTCTTAGTGTAGTGGATTTTTGATTAAATTTCCTTAACAATTTAGTTAATGTTCATATTTAAAATCTATATTTTACTAACTAGTATTTTAGGAGTAGTTTTCTAAATAAATTATTTGTATATAACATGTACTATTTAAAGTTCTTATTCTCTTATAGCTTCTATATATGATCTTGATTTGTTAATATAATTTGGATCAATGATTTCCTAAAGAATATTATGTAGTCTTCTTGCTAAACTACTAGAGGTATACCAGTATAGTAGGAGGGTTAGCTAAAGATTAGTAAATAGTTGATTAGTTAGTAAAATTAATTAATTGTCATAGTTTAGAACCTAACCAACTTGAACCACCAGGTGGACATACAGATCTACTTCTATTCCCGATCACCCTGAGCAAGGCAAGTACATTATCTGGTTTTGTTAATGTACTTCATGTCTTGTACTTTTTATATTGGACACGTTGTTACACGATATGGTCTTGTGCTCTGGTTCATGTTTTTTGTACTTTACTTGTGTCTGGGGAGGGGAAATACTACATATATGTGACCAAACTAAAACTAAATTCCTGTGAATAGCTTAGGTCTCACACCGTACACGTGGGACCCTAAGTCGTACCATTATTCCTGTACCTTGTGCTACCCCAGCCGGTCACATATTCTGGATGTATTTTAATACATTGCACATGTCAAGTTCCTTGTATATCTCATGTTCAGGATTCAATTCATGTATTTATTTTCCTGTACTTCCTATATTTACTTTCCCATACTTCATGTTCTTTACTTTTCCTGTACTTTACATTCTCATGTTCCATGTACTTTGTTTGCAAAAACAAAAGTTGTTCTTTATTTCACAAACTTTGTAAGAAGATTACAATAGAATTCTGGGAAAGTACAACTATAGGAATCAATCTGAAGACGATCGCTTTATCCCTTGGACGATGTGAACTTTGAAAACGATAGCCTCTGAAGAATACAGCAGCACTTTGGCAAGAACTCCTGATCTTTGGTGATGATCTGATGTTGATTCTGATTTTTTGAATCTCTCTCTGATCCTTCTGATCTGATCCCCCCTATGAAGGACTTGAAACTCTATTTATAGAGTTCTGGAAATAACTAATTTTTAGTTATTCTGGATTGCGTCGGATGGATTGCGCAGGCATTGGACTGTGCAAGCAGCGAACTGCGCTGGCAGTTACTCGATCGTGGACCAACTGTATGAGACGCGTGGCATTGTTTGATTGAAATGCGTTTGGTCGTGTACAGACGGTTGCCACGTGGTGAGCAATTGATGGCATGTAGGCCACGTGTAAATTGTCAGTTGTCTTGATGGAGTGCACCACATGAACTACGCTGGCTTCAGACTGCGCTGAGATTGAACTGCGCTGCAAGGAACATGGCAGACTGCGCTTCGATTGGGTTGGTAGCTTGCGCTGGCTGTACAGCTGTCCTCGAGCGCTGTGCCGCACGAAAAACGAACAGTTTCCTCGTTCTTCGGGCTGTCAGCTGTCAGAAGATCTGATTTTCTGTCAGATAATGATGACGCGGCCACGTCAGTTAGCGCGCTTGGATGTGTGCGCAGTTCAGCTTGCGCAGTTGAGTTGTTGCACAATCTGTCTCCTGCGCAGTTCACTTGAAGGATGCACAATTTGATTTTTATGGCTTTTTTGATGGTTGCAACTTGATTTTTAGGACCTACAAGACCCCCTTCAAAGTTTTCGAAATTTGAAACTATTCAAAGTTTCGAAATACTTTGAATTTCGAACTTAAAATCAAGTTGCGCAAATGATGCCTTGACTGCGCGTTTGGAGGAATCAGCTCCTAATTTCTCGGCACAATCTGAGGTGACTGTTACTTTAGAAAAACTATAAATAGTTTTCGTTCTTCTTTCTTTCATTCTTTACTTGTTTCTAACTGTTCAAGAGAGAAAAGCTTCTGTGCCAACTCCGACCACTTTTCCTTCCTCTCCGTCGACATCAATGGCCACGAAACGTTCAGCCGCCGAGAAGGGCAAAGCCCCCGCTGAGTCTTCGACTCGGGTTGCGCCCCGAATTTCTCGTCACGAAGTCGGTCACCCTGCGCTGCAAAGTAGATAATGAACTCGATCAAAAACCCTTTTTAGGGTTCTTTGACATTGTTGAACCTTCATACCTATCTCTTTTTAGAGATTTGATGGTATTGTGCCGCCCTGTTTAGGGTTCTGGTTGCACAAATACAATAGTTTTCATTTTTACGAAAACTATATTCTTGCGCAATCGGTTAGAAAGCGCTGGCAAATGTTCAGCGCAATCTATCGATTTGTGCAAGTCTGTCCAGCGCAAACTGATGCCTTGTGCAAGTGAGTTAGCACAATCTGATGACTTGCGCAAGTGGATGAGTTGGTGCAACTGGATATTTTGCGTATGTAGGCTACATTAGCGCAATCTGATGCTATGCACATAGCACAATCTGACTTTTGCGCAATTTGCTGATCTTTGAATAGACTCTTTGACTTTGTATGTACTAAATTTTGTCTCTTTGTTTGATGCAGTCAACCTCAGGGAAGACCCGAATTATGAAGTCTTTGCAGGGACTTTGGCTGAGCCTGAATTTAAAGAGGATCTTTCCCATGTAACTTTTTTCAGTATGCCCTGCCATCGTCTCGACAAGCCATACTAACAGCACAGGACAATGAAACATTGCTGAGTCTGATGAACGGGCAGCCTCTGCAAACTACTGACGCCATTACTCATAAGAAGCCTCTGTTTCTGTTTGGTGAGGCTCTTGATAAGAGTTCTCAGCCGAGACCTCGAGTTGAACAAAGACTCTTTCAGAGAGGCGAGAAAAGGATACTATTACCAGATATTTCCAGGTGCCTCCCCCTATCTCGCTATGCCTTTGCGAGCTATCCCAGGAGAAAGGACTGGGATATAACTCCTCTTCAACAAGCCAGAACAAGGAACATTTGTGTGAAGAAAGGACCAAATAACAAGGACATGTTTTACAGTTCCTCGGAGCGTCACAGATCCTTGCTCAGAGGACTGAAACCTGGGTACATCCCACCAGAGAACTCCTCCCTGCTGCTGCCGGTCAGGACGCCTATATTCGCAAACGAATTTGCGAAAGTTGAAGGAAGATATCCTGATCAAGATATCCGATTAACAGGTCTTGTTAATCCGGATAACAAGAGATGGAATTGTATAGCCAATTGGATATTGGCTCAATTCGAAGAGAAGCTCAAGGAGATTGAACTGTACCAGCCGGTATATTCTACCATTTACGGCTTTCAACCCAATCCTTACCTATTCCTTGCTTTGGCAGAAAGGTACAACTTCAGAACAGGGACTTTTTTGACGCCCTGTGGGGGATCGGACTGGCTCTTCACGAGATGAAGTACATCTCGAGTCTACCAATGGAGAATATCCCTTATGAGGAATTTGTCCCCACTAATGACGAGTTGGACAAACTTCGTCAGGAGAACGCTGATATGGTGGCCGTCTTCGAGGAGCTCTTGTGCCACTACAAAATATGTTCCTTGTATTACAAGAGCGGTTCATCAGGCACCTGCTACTCGACAAAATGGTTACCATATCTCTTCCTTAACCACATTATGGAGAAGAAAACCAAAGATCACGACAATTGTAAACCCAACTTCTTCAAACCACTCAGCAGCAGTGAGGTGATTGGGTTGATGGAGGAGAATAAGGAGATGGATATTATGATCGATGATGATCTTCAATATCCTCCTTTCAAGACAAGAGATAATATTGAAAGTTTCATGAGGATGGGCTATAGACCCATGTCAAAGGAAGCCCAGCTGGCGGGTTTCCTCACCTATTGGCTCCGACGATTCGTCGTTCCTGGAGCGAGCGCCGTCGATCACTTCCATCGAGGCGTGCTGTTTGCTGCCGTCCGTTTAGTCTTTGGCTATCGGATGGATCTCTTGTCAGCAATGACTTGCCGAGTGAACGCTGGCCTCCGCCTGTTTGTAGATTCGATGCTCAAAGGGAAAGGTGAGAAAGGTAGATTTCCGCGGCTAGAGCTGCCATATACATACTTATTCGGATGGTTGCTTCTGCACTATCCTACTCTGATGAATCCCGACATGGGAGCGGTAGGCGGCAGCTTCTTAAGGAGATTCTCCAGGAGCAAATGGATATACACCAGTTTAAGAGATTGCAGACGGGCTCTGAATCTCGGGAAAGGATGGAACTTCTATTGTGTTCCCCCTCCGGCTGGCTACGAGCACATGGCTTCAAATCTGGTCGACTTGGGGAGGCAGCCTTTGGGTCATGCAGTTTTTTATTGGCTGAGGACAATCCGGCCGTCACACCTGGTTTACAGATTTGAAGACGAATGTTATTTGGAACCCTATCTTCCCAGCCGCTTTGCCCGTCAATTCGGCTACGACCAGTTTCATGTAGGCAACGCCATCACGTGCCTACAAGAAAAAGGCTATCTGATTGATGGAGCCCGGGTATGGGCTTATTATAATGCTCGAGATACCAGAACAACATTCTCGATGCCGATGAAGAGCGACCATGGCCCTCGGATGCTATATACATATTCACTTTTCTATACATCCGCGAATACTTTTGCCGAGAACTTCAGTCTCGCCGACAGCTTTGCGACAACAGCCAGATTAAATAAGGGAGCAACTGTTGTGTTGGCTCCTGGCAACGATGAAGAGCGTGAACCGGCCGATGCACCGTTGGAAGCTTCAAGGGAAGCCAACTTTCCGGAAGAAGTCAACGAACCATTGTGCATTTCCTTGAAGGTTGTCAAATCTCCAGCCAAGGAGAGGAAGAGGAGGATAGAAGAATCTTCTTCTCCAATTGCCAAGAAGAAGCTTGTCTTGGAATCATCAGAAAGGGTCACGACCCGATCACAATCTCGGCAGCAGGCCGAGTCAACTCAAAGAGAAGAGGCAGCGACCCCGACCTCTATTCAAAGACAAGACAATGTTATAGATGTAGAGAGTCCAGAAAGACCTCTACACAGAAAGAAAATAGTCTTCAGGAGAAAGAAAGTAGTCACTCCAAGACCTATGTCATCGGTCGTGGCTAGTGCTGCCGTCGGAATCACAATGTCATCCCCTACACCTATCCCTGAGCCCGAAGCTTTCAGTCCAGGGAGGAGGGATGATGTTGTAGAGACAAGGGAGGAGGTCCTGGAGAAAGAGGATGAAGTGGTGTGATCTCCTACACTTGCAGTGGAGACTACCCAGCTTCCAGCTACACCGAGAACACTTCGTGATGAAGAGGATCGATTAATGATCGATGCTCTGAACGACTGCGACTTCGGCCTCCATGATGATGTGGACCCGATCGCAGCAACTGATAGTGGAGCACAAGAGGAGAGCACAAGTGATGAAGTTTCATCAGCAGAGGCTGTTGATGATACACTGAATCCAGAGGAGGACGCTGATGTCCATGTATCCCCAGAAGCTGTTGATGACACATTGAATCCAGAGGAGGATGTTGATGTGCATGTATCTCCAGAAAAGAATGTGGGTAAAGGAGTAGCACCTGAGGAAATTACTACTGCTGATCCCAAAGGTATTAAATGATATTATTAATCTTCTTTTCATAGATTAAATGGCTAACATCTATATTTTTATCGATGCAGAAGTTGAATCTTCTCCGATTCCTCCAACATGCACTGACATAGTGCCAATAAAGGAGATAGCCAGCGGTAGCAGACACTTTTCGGGTGGCTCCGAAGCAGGTAGCAGCCAGGCAGTAATGTCTGAAGCTACTTCTGCGAGGTTGCAACTCGTGTCAGCAGAGGACAAAATTGTCCCTGGACCTAGCAATGGTAAGATCACTCTTACTTTTGATCCTCCTCGATAGTTGCTAATGACAGCCAGCTGATGGTGTTTGTTTGATTTTGCAGAGGAACACCTGGGAGGGGCGACTAGCTCTACCATGGCTCCATTATCCAAAGAGACCTCCACTCATGTGCAAGAAGCTGAACGTCCTTCTGCATAGGTACCTGCTACTGCTTCGACGTCCATGGGAGTAGCTGCTACTCCTGGTGCCATTGCCACCAACAGATTCATAATCGGTTCCTTCACCAACCTTTTTTTCAATTCTCTAGGTCCCTTAGTAGAGAGGGTAATGGATAAAGAAGAGGTTGGTTTCATAACTGTTAGAGGTCCCACCTCTTATCTGATAGCTGCCATCCGGAGTCAAGGTGATGAAGCGCAAGCTGCTTACCTTGAACATATCTTGGATGGGCTAGAGGAATCGGTTAAGATCTACAAAGATCTAAATCGGGGGGAGGTGGAGACCTTGGTACAGGCCGAGTTTGAGAGGATGTCACAAGAGGTTGCAGTTGCGAAGGTTGATATCTAGATTATCTTGGACACTTTTACTGCCAAATCTTCAGAATATAACTTTCAAATAGAGATAATAGCATCTGCTGCCGAGGAGAATGAGAAGAAAGTTGCTGAACTAAAAGCAGAATCTGTCCGTCTTCAAGAAGAGTTGAGACTTGTTCAGTTTGCTCTAGAAGATGAGGCCACACAACATCAAGCTACAATTCAGCAACTGGACGCCCTGACCCAGGAAAGAGATGAATATGTCACAACTCATCAAGCTGAAATCTCTCGCAGACTAGTAACCATGCCGACTTTCGACGATAAGTCTGGAATGGAAGAAGCTAGGAGGCGAGTGATGGATTCTCGCGAGGAGCGACTGCAAACTTTAAAGCAGCAGATGACTAGCTTGATGACCCCGCCAGCAGAATAGAAAGACTTTTTGTATCTTCAATTTTTGTGACATGTAATTTTGTAATGTCTTTTAATTTTGATCAATAAAAAGACATTTTCTTTGTGGCTCTATTATTTATTGCATATCTTATTCAGATATAAATAATAGCGATAGAAAATATATTCAGAGGTGCAAGACATGATATATATCTTGATTTTAGAAAATAATTATATTCATTATATCTGCTCAGAGGTAATGTGGACATGGCAGAATATAATTTATTGAATATCATTATTTCAGTAGACAACTTAATAAAAAATGACAAGTTGCTTGATGTGAACGAAATGGATGAATCGTCAAAATGTGTGAACGAAATGAATCGTCAGGATGAACAGATGGACCATCAAATGAATGAAATGAACGGATGAACCGTCGGATAAATGAAATGAACGGGCGAACCATCAGATGAATGGATGAACGGGTGAACCGTCAAGCTAATGTAATGAACGGGCGATGTCACGACCCGCACCCTAGAGTAAGGGCACGAGACGTGGGTACGTCCAGCCTACGCCGCAGTATCGGCGGTAGAACGCTGTCCTAGGTCACAACATCTAACAGTTGAAGGTAATAACAGTTATACTCCCTGAATGGGGGTGACATAACAGAAATATAACTCAACCACAGCTAAGTAGAACAGGTAAGATGGAATGATAATGAAAGATAAAATATCCAGAACAGGAGAATCACAGAGATACAATCCAGAATTCTAAGTGTCTATAAATAAATACATATCTCAGAATCTCAAAATCTAATACAGTAATCCAGAAAGGAAAGACAATCCTAAGCTAATGGAGTGTCGTCTACTGCTAATGGATCCTGCTGCTGGTCCAAGTCCAGGCACTCATCTAGTATGGCACCGTAGTAAGTAGGGCAGAACGTCTCAGCCTCGTCCTCTATAATATTTCAACAGGTCCAGTCAGGACGGAAACGAGCACATATCTCTCAAACAGTTCATAGCAGGTTAGGAGTATAAATCATGCAATAGAGTAAAATACAGGAAGTACCGAATGGAATTACAAGTAAACAGGAGATATTTGTAACTGAAAGTAAATACATGATAGTAGAGACTGTAAGTGACTACGTGATTTAGAGTACAATATGGTTATGTAAACGGCTTAGGGGCACATGAATACAAATAAGGAGGCACATGAATACAGCTACTGGGGATAGTGTTCACATAACCAATTCTACTCACCCCGCCCCAATCAATACACAAGGATCCATTCAAGTTATGTCATAAGCACATGAATACAACTAAGATACGTGAACTCATGTAATGAGTAGTACATGAGGCACATGATAAGCACATGAAAGCACATGAGAACATGTAAAAACATGAACTAGTACGAGTACAAGGAGTACCTGATGCACATGATAAAGTACATGAACATGAAATACCCGATGCACCCGTAGAGGGATAACATCTCAGGAAAGGATCCATATAGTACTAATCCGTGAAGATACGTGTCAGCATCATGTAAAGTAATCTAGAGCAAGAATATAGTCCAGACAGGTATGAAAAGATCAGAGAATGTACTTGCCTGCTAACTGAATGTCCGAGATGAAAGTACTGTCCGAGGAGTGGTGTCTGGCTCCTATTTAGAACAGTACAAGTCACAACAAGTCCAGAATAGAAATGAAATGCACTACAATGTGTTCTACATGAATCTAGGTCAATCTAGACCAAAGTCAACTCTTGGTCAACTCTGGTCAACCCTAGAAGTCAAACTAGGTCAACCAAGTCAAACCTAAGTCAAACTAGTCTAATCTAGGTTTACCAAGTCATTCTAGGTTCTAACAAGCCTAAACAGTCCATCTAGACTCCAACTAGGCATACCATGCCTAACCATACCATATCACATAACCACATGATATGACTATGTCTAATAGTCTATAAAGAAAACATCTACCCTATAGTCACTAAACCATTTCACCCATATATCATAACATATCACATAATATCATATATACAATACATTATGTCATATGGTATCCCATACTCTATAACATATCATATCACATAGTATTATATATATATACATATTAAAACACATATACTCATATATAGGAAACTTGTATATATATAACAATGCTTATATATTATATACATACATAGGGAGTGAGGGTGTGAGAGACATAGATAGGTACAAACAGTGGTATGGCATATACATGTGAGTGAGTCTAGAGTGTATTGTGTGTGTAATGTTCAATGAAAAACTGGAAAGTAACCAGGGAATACAACCTGGAAACAGTGAGCAACTGTGGGTGTGTGTGTTCAGATATTAAGAACAGTGTATACATGTGTAATGTGGATGTGTGTGTATATGACAGTAAGGGAAAGGAAATCAGTTCTATCAATGCACATTCTCAGATTAACAGGTTGCAGGAAAAAACATTGAATCAATGTAAAGGGATATTCAGTGATGAGCTGACTATAAACTCAGGTTTACATAGCCTATCAATCAGAATTTACACATTAATTAACCACATTGACCAATCCCATACAACAGTTAAAGTACAAGGTTAACAAAGGGAAAATCTGGAATCTCAAGTTCAATTCATTCTCAGGTTTTGTAAAAGAACACCAACTCAGTAAATCAATGAACAAAAGGAAAATCAGTAAGCAATTCCATATCAGGTTTTGAAGAAATGACAGCATTGCAAATCTAATACAAGGAAAACTCAGGTTTTCAATTGATAGGAAACATCCCAGTTAAGGACTGATGAATTCTCAGTTATCTAGGGGAAAACAAACTCAGGTTTAAACAGTTGAACAACATACATAGATGAGAAGGAAAGGAAAACTAGTTAGGGTATTGAACTAAGGAGAAACCTCAGATTTTGTTGAACCTAAGCACAGTTAAACACATACTATATCGGGTTTAAAGGCAAACTGGAACAGGGAAACATACTCAGGTATGAAGTTCATTTCAGTTCCAAAAACTAGAGGAGGAAAACTCAGATAAACAGTTAAAAAGAAAACAGAAATCCCCATTCAATACTCAGGTGCATAAGAAGCAAACCTTGCAATCAAATGAGAAGGAAACTCAGGTTTTCATTTCAGTGAATCACACAGTTAATCAGTTAACACAAAAGAAGGGAAATCAATTCAGTTTATAAAGAGAAGGAAATAAACTCAGCTTAACAAGTCATTGCCCAAACAAAACCAATTCACATGTCAACTCCTAATTAACACATCCAAAAACCAATTACGAACGTATAAACTGTGTTAACATAGCTAGCAATCATGTGGGTCTATTTAGACGGTGATAATTAATCAAACAACAGGAATTTAGAGTTAGGAAAACAATAGAAAATCAATGTAACAGGACTGTGTATCAGAAAATAGTATTTTCCCCAAATTCGAATACCATTACTAAACAAAAACTAAACTAAAATGGAAATTGAATCTATCACATATATACATTATATTTAGGAACTATTTAACAATTAAAAACATTATATAAGCTATTTAATATCGAATAAACAGTGAACACAAAACTAGAACACTGAACTACACAGTGTATCACACGTGCAGGCACGAATCCGTGTCCGACACGACACGAGAGTTCCTGAAACTCTAGGGATCTCGTGTCAGTCATGGACACGACACACGTGTCGAGTTTCGAGGGTTGAAACCCTGTGTGCACAGAGAAAACGCGTACGAGTAGCAGGGAAGAATCCTGCCAGTGTGCACGCGCGCGCGACCGCGTGTCCACGCGCTCGTGTCGACCCAACCCGACACGAAAACGTGCTCAGTGTCCAAGAATAGCATAAGCGAGGTGAAAATGGATTTTTCTATTCAAATACAATACACAAAATCGATCGAAATGCCCTTTGAGGCATTTCGTCGAACACTTACCTATACACGTGGATATGTGTCCGATACGGACACGAAATGGGTCCAAATTCTAGGGTTAGCCTATCCTACTGTTAGGTTAGGGTTAGGACATCCTAGAAATGAATTTTAACAGAATTTATAAGGAGTAACAAGGATTATACCTATAGATGAACAATGGGTTAAAATCCCCAAATGGGAAGAGTTTTACAAGCCACCAAACTCCCTCAAATTGTGTCCTTCCTGAAAATACTCATCAACAACAGCAAAAATACTAATATTAGGTCCTATTGCAATTTGTTTGGAGGAATTTGGAGTAAAAATGGAATTTCTAAGAATTTACAAAGATGGAGACTCACTTCTTCCAAATGGCAATGATTTCCTAAAGAGGCAAGCCCTAATTTCAAGGGGATATAAATAGGGGGGAGGACCTTAGTTGGCCGGCCAGATTTTTAGGGTTAGGGCTTGGTTCAAAGGGTGTGGGCCTATGGGCCACTAAGCCTTTAAGTCATAAAATGACTTGTGATTTCACAAGCCTTTCATTAATCAATCTAAATCCTATTTTTCCAAAATAAATTCTAATGGGTTAAAATCACTAACTTAAGTCAATCCTCGGCTTCCTTATCCTAGTCACTTAGTCATGACCTAGGTTAGCCACTAGGTTAGTCTCCAAAGTCAACATAAGTCAAAGTCCACTAGAACACCAAAATCAATTATACTAAAATCACTTAAAAATCACATTAATTATAAATAATAATAATAATTCCAAATTAAATTCTAAAATTTGAAAATGACCAAAATACCCTCAAGCTAGAAAAGTGGTAGTAACAGGCGAACTGTCGGATGAATGGATGAACGGGTGAACCGTCGGATGAATGGATGAACGGGTGAACCGTCGGATGAAATGTAATAAACGGGCGAACCGTCGGATGAAATGTAATGAACGGGCGAACCGTCGGATGAATGTAATGAACAGACGAACCGTCAGATGAATGTAATGAACGGACGAACCGTCATATGAATGTAATGAACGGACGAACCGTCAGATGAATGTGTCGCTTCATTGTCTTACGAATCTCTGTCTATAAATAGAACAGAAAATCAGATAGAATGATCACTTTCACTTTTCAACATAAAGATGTCGTCTGGAGATGCATCCAAGAAGGCTGAGATCGCCCCAAAGGTTGAAGCGGTTACTGAAGAACGTCCAGTCGAGCCGGCCCAGCCAAAGCAGCCAGAGGTAGGCGAAGTTTCGTCTGTACCCAAGCCGCCAAGGGACATCTTGGACTTCTTTCTTGAACCAAGGATGACAGAGGAAGAAGAGGCCATGAGGATGGCTGCTTGCAAGTTCCTGGTGGGTTCGAGCAAGGATGTTCTCAGCTCTTTTGCCGATTATGTTTTTGAGAAGGACGGTAGTGGTCCTCATCCCAATTTTGAGAAGGATGATAATGACCTTCCTTGATATTATGTACTATCATTCATGATGAAATAAAATCAAATTTTATTTATGAACTTGTCTGATGATTACAAGCAATGTCTTTTACATTTATACATAATACTTTTTGAGAAATTTGCCATTGATGGGCATCATTGTAACTCGACCATTTAGCTCAGAAAGTTGATAGGCTCCATTTGAGAAGACTTTGCTCACGATATAAGGCCCTTCCCACTTCACATCAAACTTGCCCTTGCTCATGTGAGTCATAGTCATAGGACGTCTGACGGTTAGAACGAGCTCTCCTTTCTGAAAGGCTCTGACCTTAACTTTGCGATTGAAGGTCTTCGAGATGCGGGCTTGGTATAACTCAATATGCTGTTGAGCCAATAGCCGTTTCTCGTCAAGCGCTTCTAATTCTTGGAGTCAAAGAAGGTCGTTGTTCTCTGTAGTGAGCTCGTTGGCAATGACAATCCTTAAGGACGGAATTTGCAGTTCCAGGAGTAGAACTGCTTCACAGCCGTACACCAAAGAGAAGGGTGTACAGCCTGTAGGGTTGCGGACCGTAGTACGGTAGGCCCAAAGACATTCTCTAAGCTTTTCACTCCAGTTTCGTTTGTTAGTAGACACAAACTTCTTGAGGAGCTTGATGATAGTCTTGTTGAAAGCTTCAGCCAAGCCATTAGCAGCAGGATTGTAGGCTGTCGAAGCGACATTGTCAATCCGATGATCATCGCAGAACCTTATGAACTTTTGACTGTTGAACTGAGGTCCATTGTCATGAATGATTCATCGAGGTACACCAAATCTATAGATGACATGATGTTTGACGAAGTTGATGACGCTGCTGGTCTTGACTTCAGCCAAGGGTATAGCTTCAGCCCATTTGGAGAAGTAGTCGGTTATTGCCTGTATGAACCGATGTCCTCTAGAAGAAGGAGGATTGATGGGACCTATGATATCCATGCCCCAAGCTTCAAAAGGCCAGGAAGCAGCAGTCGGATGAAGGAATTCTGATGGTTGGTGAATGAAATTTGCGTGGATTTGACAAGCTCGATATTTCCTTGCATATTCAATGGTATCAGATACCATAGAGGGCCAGTAGTAACCCATGCGTCGGATACGATCCTGTAGCTTAGGACCGGGTTGATGTGCTCCGCAGACACCGTCGTGAGCTTCACGCAATACTTGCTTCACTTTATCACCAGCAAGACAGCGCAAGAGTAGACCGTCATAAGTCCGCCGGTAAAGAGTTTTGGTGGTTTGATTGTAGTAGAATCGCAGAGACCGCCGACAAATACTCGTAGCTTCCTTGGGATCTTCAGGAAGTATGTCATGAACTACGAAGTCGATGAAGGGGGCTCTCCAATATTCACTGATAACATTGGCTTCAGTAAGATTACTGAACTCAATATTATGATTGTTTTCGATGCAGAACAATTTCCGATTAGAGACAACCACCACCTGCTGTCTTTTGATAGGGATGGCTAAGACTGCTGGAAGATTGGCCAAAGCGTCTGCTTTAATATTGCAAGCTCGACGGACATATTCGATGAAGAAGGCTTTGAATGATGTAGCCATGTTGATTGCCGCTTCATAGTAAGGCACCAGATCTTGATGGCGAACTTCATAGGTTCCTCTAACCTGGTTAACAACCAACTTGGACTCGC
Organism: Iris pallida; assembly: GCA_029216955.1. Classification (NCBI taxonomy): domain Eukaryota; kingdom Viridiplantae; phylum Streptophyta; class Magnoliopsida; order Asparagales; family Iridaceae; genus Iris; species Iris pallida. The sequence continues at coordinate 5,892,041 of JANAVB010018600.1, forward strand.
CATAGACTTCAAGATATTCGACGTCCAGTTGTTTAGCTAACTGAAGACCAATGAGTAGAGCATTGTATTCTGCCACATTGTTGGAGCAAGGTTCGTCTAAGGAGTAGGCTCTTTGAATAGTTGACCCGTCTGGCAAAACAAGGACAACTCTAACTCCTGCGACAATAGCACCATTAGGTCCAATCCTGGATGCACCGTCAAAGAATAAACGCCAAGTAGAAAATTCTTCGGAGATCATATTTGATTCCAATGTCTCGTCTGAAATTTCATTATAAAGTTTGGATGTCTCTGGAACAGGATGAGCTGCTAAGAAATCCGCCAGTGCTTGACCTTTAACAGATTTTTGTGGAACATATATCATGTCATATTGGGCTAGCAGAATGGCCCATGTAGCCAGCCGTGAATTGAGTGTGCTAGGCTTCTTCATCAGTACCCGAAGAGGATTAACTCGGGAAATGACATGAATAGTTTGGCCAATGATGTAATGTCTCGTCTTTTGAACAGCGAACATAAGAGCTAGGCATTCTTTTTCGACCGGACTATAACGGTGTTCAACACCAATCATAGTACGACTGAGATAATAGATGGCCTGTTCGTGACCTTCTTTGTTTTTTTGGGCAAGTAAAGCACCCAATGAATGATCCATAGCACGGACGTACATTAAGAATGGTATGCCTGAGATTGGTGGCACCAAGACTGGTGGGTTCATGAGATATCGTTTTATGTCGTCAAATGCTCGTTGACATTCTTCAGTCCAAATGAAAGATACACCCTTCTTCATTAGCTGAGTAAATGGTCTGCAGCATCCAGACAGATTCGAAATGAATCTCCTGATGTACGCAAGTCGACCTTGGAATCCTCGTAGCTCTTTTAGGTTGCGTGGAGGACGCATCTCTTGAATGGCTTTGATCTTCTCGGGATCCACGTTTATACCCTTAGAGGTAATGACGAAGCCGATAAATTTGCCACTAAAGACACCCAAGAATGACTTGGTGGGATTCATTTTGAGTTGATGTTGGCGCATTAGATTGAAGATAGTTCTCAAGTCTTGGATGTGATCTTCCTTTAGACGACTTTTGACAGCAATATTGTCAACGTAGCATTCGACAGTCTTGCGCAGATGATCTCGAAAGATGGTACTCATGGTTCGTTGGTAAGTTGCACCAGCATTCTTGAGACCAAATGGTATTACGGTATAGCAATAGACTCCGCGAGGAGTGCGGAAAGAAGTATGTTTTTCATCTTCAGGATTCATCTGAATCTGATTATATCCGGAGAATTCATCCATGAAAGATATCCTTTCGAACCCATAGGTGTTGTCAATCATGACGTCCGTGATAGGGAGAGAAAATTCATCTTTTGGACAGGCTTCATTAAGATCCTGAAAGTCGATACAAACTCGCACTTTGCCGATTTTCTTTAAAACTGGGACGACATTGGCTACCCAATCTGGATGTTGTTCTTCTCGGATAAAGCCACAAGCGATGAGCTTCTTGACTTCATCGTCGATTGCGTCTATCATTTCTGGCTTGAAGCGCCGTTGTTGCTGTTTAACTGGTTTTGTATTAGGCAAGATATTCAATTTGTGAGTAGCAACTTTGGGATCCAGACCTGGCATGTCTTCATAGCTCCAGGCAAAGACATCAATGTATTCTTGAATAAGAAGAATTAATTCTTGCTTATCTGCCTCTGGAAGATTCTTGCTGATGATTATTGGACGAGGTGACCCGCTCTCTCCTACATCAATTTGAACCAATTGATCTTCGGTATGAGGTTCTCTTTGTTCGAATCGGAGTTCCCATTGGGTATCCATTCGTTGAGCCCAAGGATCTGTTTCGGGGTTTCTTCAATATCCTCGTCATAGCCTTCTGGAAGTTCAACGGAGACCATGTTAGACGATACGATCAACCGATGAACTTGACCGATGCTGGTGTCAGAATCCCATGATCTGGAATCAGAAGAGTTAGAGCGCTCCTCGCTATCGGATTCGGAGACTGCTGGGGATAATACCGGAGGTGAAGCATATCCGAGACCTCTTTTGGTCCTGCTATAGTACATCTCTGATTTTCCTTTCGGAACAGCCGTACGGATAGGAATTCTTCTACCCTTACCGTAGTTGAGGCCATTCTTGATGTCATAACCCATCTTTCGGATGATGTCTTTTGATTGTTGACTGTAACGATGAAGTTGAAGATGCCCCGTATTGTTACTTTTGCTATCATCCGTATAACTGAATTTTTGTTCTGGTCTTTTACTAAAAAGTATCGGACTCTCGCCTCTCTTTCAAGAAGGGACAACAAAGTATGAATCATCTGGGTGTTCGAGTAAGACTTCTGTTTGAAGAGACTGTACAACTCCCATTGTGAATGACTGAAAGCTATCTAACATATCCAAATAGCACTTAGCATGATAAATGACATCAGTATACTGGAAATGAGATGCTTTTTTTATTGATTTGTACATCTGTATTTACAACAGGACCTTTAGCCTTAGCAGGCTTGGTCAGATTGATTACAAGAGGGGGAGAAGAAGAACGTGGAGGAGGGTTGGACTTGTTACGACGGAGGTCAATAACAAGCGACTCAGAGGAGGTGAGCTCCCTTTTATCCTTGTTATGAGATAAATCAATAACAAGTGGCTCAGAAGAGGTGAGCTGCCTTTTATCCTTGTTACGACGTAAGTCGATAACAAGTGGCTCAGAAGAGGTGAGCTCCCTTTGATCTTGACCACCATCAGTTGGTTGCTTCTGGACTGGCAAGTGAATAGCCAGTAGTTTGGAGGATTGAGGACGAGAAACACGCCCTTTGACAGGTATGATGAGAGTGTCATTAGGCACTGCTTCTTGTTCTTCTTCAGTGTCCAGAGACAGTACTACTTTCATGAACTCATCGTTGTACATACGAGCATCGTTGCAGTATGCTTCGACACCTTTGAAAGGATAGAGATCAGCAACCTCCTTTTGAACCTCTCCATTATCATCGACATATTTGAAACATTGATGGAGAGTCGAAGGAACAATGTTATGTTCATGCAGGAATGGTCTCCCCAACAGAGCATTGTAAGAACAACCATGGTTGTCTATAATGTAGAAGGTCACCTTTGTGCGGAGATTGCCTATTTGGAGTTTTAGGCGAATCTTGCCCAGAGGTTCACTTCTTCCCTGATTGAACCCAAGGATGGTGGTGATTGTGCTAGAAAGACTATGCACTGGGATCTTTAGTGCATCTAACATTATCTTCGGCATGATGCTAAGGGCAGACCCTGGATCTATCAGAATACGATCGACTTTCATTGAGTCGACATATCCTGTATAGTATAGAGGACGGTCATGCCTATTATCATCTATCAGCATGTCATCCTGTGTGAAGGTAATATTTGGAATTAACTCCAACACACTATGACAATGGAGGCAAGAGACAGGCTCTGCCTTCGGCTTCTTTAGAAGGGTTAGACAGGTTTTCGCCTGCATGAGAGCTTCACTCAGAGTTTCTCGAGTCTCTTTGGAGAGGCACAAGAGCTCGAAAATTGACAGCTGGGCCGGTGTATTGGCTAATTGAGCCAAGATATCAAAGTTGTAAGGCTTTTCAAGTCCAGAAGGAGATAACTTCTTCAAAGGTTTTGTAAAACCCCTAAATTTTTACTATTTTTTTTATTTAAATTTGGTACTGATTTAAAATTTTGTATTATACGTCGCGCAAGAAATTTATTTTTCTTGCTCGTCGAGTGCGAATATGTGCGAGCGTACATATTTTAGAAAAATATTTTTCTATACGCTTTCAAAATATTATAAAATTTTTATTCTTGCTATAAAAAGCCTTTTTGTTTTTAGCAGTTATTAATCATAAATAATATTTTATTGTATACTAGGAAAGGCATAATCATGTATGCATTATTCGTGCATACATATATTTGCGTAATTATTTATTAGTCTATTTTAAATAAAAAATATAATTTTTGAGATTTATTAATAATAATATTTTATTATTCAAAAAAGACATTTAAAAATATTTATTATTTTCCAAATTATTATTATTGGTATTTTGAAAAATATATTTGGAAGTTATTGTGGCCATTTAAATCTTGATTTGATTTTTGGATTTATTTAAGTAGTTAAATATTTGAAAATTTTATTTATCACATTGATTTTAAACCAAGAATTTAATTAGATTTAAATTTGATTTGTATTTGGATATTGGATTTAAATTGATTTAAATTAAATTACGAATATCTATTTTTGGCTTTAAACCAAATCCTAATCCTTATCTTAATGGGAATTCCCACATCCTATAAATAGGCAGGTACTCCTCCATAATTCCTCACACCCACAAATTTCACTCCACAAATATACGTGTATCGTGTCTGTGTCCATCCAAACTCTTATTCCATATTGTTACATGTACATTTTGAGTTCTCCTCCGTGTCGACAATCCCGACACGACAAATAATAAATTCCTAAAATCCAAATTCCTAGCAATCCTAACCCTAACCCTAGCCGTAGTCGAGCCGCCTCCCCGGCCTTGGCCACCTTCACCAAGTCCCCCAAAAACTTCCACCAACCCCCAGCGAGCTTCCTCGCCGTACCCGACCATAAACCCCGACCATGGCCATTGCCACAGCCCAAACCAGCACAACCGTCACCCAAATAAAATACCCTAAAAATAATCACAGCACAACCACAGCCTCAGCCTCGTCCCGAGGTCAGCCAACCCGAACGCCGAGTCACCCCGACCCGTCGCCACGGCATAACCGCCGTATTCCTTCCCCGGCAACACAGCCATCGTCACCTCCACACCGCCACAACATAGCCAAAAGCAATCAAAAGAACAACCCCTAAAACGTACCTCCGTGCTCGCCTCGCCGGAGCCACCACTCAGCACCGGGATCCCTCGCCCCAGCTGATGACCACCGCAGCAGCGTCGTTGAGCACCAATCCCTCGCCGTGCGCCGCGCTCACCACCAACCAAAACCCACTCCGACCTTTTCCCAACAACCGCCGCCACCTCTCCGTCTCCCCAAATAGTGCCGCCCCTCGCCAGCTGACCGTCGGCCGCGCGGTGACTCCGCCTTCTCGCCGCCGAAGGGTTTCCTCCACCAGCCCTCGGGCACGAGCCCTCCAACCGGGGAAGTCCGCTCCGGCGCATCCCCTGTCCCCATACACCGCCGTACCTCTAGCCATCAGCCCGGCCCTCTCTCCCGCTCCTCCCTTGGCAGCGGCCCACCGCGGCCTCCGGAGCAAGAAGCCACCGCGTCTCCTCCACCTCACGCCGGCGCCGCCCGCGCGCAACCTCGCCACCGCCTCTGCCCCTTTTCTCTTCCCGCCGCGAACCCGACCGGAACCCTCTCCACGCCGTCCCTCCGCCGCCTAGCTCCGGCGCCGACCGCCGCTGCCTCGCTGTCCCCCAGCGCCTCCGCGCCAAGCCTGAACCCCCGAGTTCTTCTCCTCACCACCTCACGCCGACCTCCGGCCGCCGAGTCCTTCGCCCCACAGTCTCTCGACCGCGCCCTCTTCCGCCGCTCAACAAAACCCTCTCGCCGCCGGGCCGACCCCTCCGCTCACCTCTTCTCGTCTCCGCCCTTTTTTTTTTCTCTCTCGAAGCCCTATAGTTCCACTCTCTCTCTCTCCTGTGATATTTTTTTTTTGAGTAGCTTTGGGGAAACTGAAACGGGAAAGAGTTTAATTATTTATGTTAAATTTTTTTTAATATTTCTTAAGTATGATTACTGTATATCTATTATTAATATTGTTATTATTATTATTATTATTATTATTATTATTATTATTATTAATATTCTGTTTATTATTATTATTATTATTATTATTATTATTATCATTATTATTAATATTATTAGTGTATGTATGTATGGAATAATGATGTTATATTATCTTCCCACAATTGTAAATTATTAATATTTTATGCAATATAGTGACTATATTATATCAATGGGTTTACTACTATTTTTATTAATATTTAATGTTGTTATATTCCTAAATTATATTTTTTGTATTATTTCAAATAAAATTTTACTATAGTACTCCAGCTAATCTCTTTCTAATATAATTTGGCCTCAAGTGTATATTATTATCGTTATTTTTAAAAAAATAAAGTTCTAGATCAAAATGTAAGTTTTGAGACTGAAAGGATTTTTGATAAGATTTCCAACTACCATTATATAAACTATTTTTCAATCGTTTACGTAAAGTATTTTGACTAAAAAAATAGGATTCCAAATTATCATACTTTCAAATAATTATATATAATATTTAAAAGTATATTTTAGTTCTTTTCCCTATTTTTTTAAATATTATAATTAATAGTATATGTATCTAAATTATCAAATCTTCTTTTGATTATCCTCCTTCCCGTGACTCAACCCCTCTTTCCTATTTGATCGCCAATTCTATACTACCTTATGTCCATCCTAACTAATTTGGCCCTTCTGGACCCAATGGAACTGTCCGTGCCACCACCCGAGGTCACCTTGCATAGTGGTTGCACCGAAGTCGCAGTTCATGCCAGCTTGATCATTACAGCACACCAGGCGTCCTACCAGGCAAGACACCTTGCCTTTACTGTTTAATTCTTTGCTCAATATCATGCATGTTTTTACTTATTCTAGAAAATATAAATTGTACTTGCAAATTATTATATTTTAGTTGCATATGGCTTAGAGTTAAGGGACCACCTTTGTTTGTGTCGCATTCATTAGCCCGACACTTATGTATCACGAGTCACGAGTCTCATATAGATCTTGGACGTACGTATCGACTGGCCATCGGTGTGCACATGCCGTACGATAGGCAATAACTGCTAAATAGTTATGGTTGTCTAGAAGACTTAGCGACTTAGCAGTTATTAGGAATGTCGTGATGTGGATTCAGCACGAGTAGTGCATGGGGAGGGTGAAGACAATTATTAGGCGCAGGGGCTTTCACACCTTTACTTTTCTCTAGATGCCATTTGTGACTCAGTCGAGAGCTAGTGGTCGTGCATTTATTTACTTTTCTCTAGATGCCACTAGTGCCTCGGTTGAAACACAAATGTGCCGTGTATTTACTTTCCTCTAGCTGCCGTTAGTGACTCACCCAAGAGCTAGTGGCCGTGCATTTATTTTTCTCTAGCTGTCCCTTAGTTCTCGCTCGAGTGCTAATGGGCCGTGCATTTACTTTTCTCTAGACGCCACTAGTGCCTTGGTTGAAACGCTAACGTGCCATGTTTCTAGCTTCGGGAGCCCTTGTGTGGAACGTTGTCTTCAAATTGCATGATCACATAGAATGGTTAAGGACCTTTATTTGTGTAGTCACATATACTTTTCTGTTGAGCTAACTTTATTCAGTTTATGGCATGATATTATGTGTCTTGTTACGTCCCTCTGAGGACCTGGTTATCTCGCCAGGTGTGTGCTCTTGTCTTTCGCAGGTGTTCTAGCTCTAGCCGTGATCATCGCTATTTCTTCGAGGATGATTGCATTTGGACCGTCTTCGCTTCACTCGCCAAAATCTTTCTTTTGTTATGTATTTCTTTTCATCGTTGGTAGTGGATTTGTCTCCGCCCAACTACATGTACCAAATGACAATTTCATGGTTGATTATATGATATCATTTATTTATATATTTTTGTGTGGATGAGATAAGTTATGGTTCTACTGCATTTTACAGCTTATGTATTCATACGAAGCCCATGTATTTCGTATGAATATAGCTGGCATGTCTACGTTCCTAGTCCTACGTATTTTGGGACTGGGGCGTGACATGTTTGTCGAAGCGGACTTGTTGTTTGCCTTTGTCGGTTGCTGTTTGCTTAGGGAGAATGGACTCTACAACCGGTGAAGATGCAGAAGGGATGTCCTCAGTGGAGACAGGTTACACTGGACAGGGCTCAGAAGAAGAAGCAGGATTCTCCTGAGCTTCAGGATACTCCCTTAGATAGGCTTTCCCTGATCTGGTGCCCAGCAGAATTTTCTCTTCAACTATGGGGTCAAAAGACACCATATTGCAGACTTTTGTTTTGCCCTTGGAGCGTTCTTTCTTCTTGGAGGAAGAGGGAACTTCGAACTCCGAAGCAAGATCATGATGAATCCACATAATCTCGCCATTGTCAAGAGATAAGGGGACGAGACCTTCACTTCGAGGAGGAGGGAGATTCTCGATCTCAAGAGTAGCCTTGGGGATAGGGATGACACCGTGCTGTACCGTCTGCGGAGGGAAGTTACCGAACTGAACTGAGACCATGTTCGCGGTAACCGTCTTCTCGTCTTGCTGCAGAGTGACATCACCAACGTTGACTAGCTCTTGAATCTTACCTTTGATCTTGCCTTTGAGCACATAACATGCTCGAGTGGGATGCCCAATGAACCTGTGATAGACACAATATTTGGGATGATCAGTCTTACCGACCTCATCAGGCTTCTTCGGGTCTGGGAGTTGGAGCTTATTTCTTTTGATCAAGCAATCAAAGATGTTCACGGTGTCATTCTCATCAAAGAAGTACTCTACTTTCGGACGAGGTTCCCTTGGTGAAGGTGCAGAAGGAGTAGAGGTAGACGTAGGTGGAGATACGTTGACAGCCAGAGATTCTTTGTTCTTCAAGTTGATGTTCAAAGTCTCTTTTCCCTTGCGGTTGTTCTGGCGATTACCATCGTCCGATGTCTGATATTCATCCCGGTCGGGGTTAGACATGTGTACCCCTAGCTGCTTGAATTTGTCAGCGCTAACTTCAGCTGCTTTAGCATTGACAATGAAGGATAGCCAGTCTTGGAACTGAGTTGACCTCGTCCACATACTGATGATAGGCAAAAGATTTGCCTTTCAGGTGTCAATAGTGACAGCGGCCGGAGTTCCAGGAGGCATTTTTAAAGCTTCTCGGCGGAACCTTTCAATAAAACTCTCAGCGGTTTCATTGTGTCTTTGTTTGATCTTGTTGAGGGCTGACATGGTTATATCATTGATTCCCTCATAGAATCGTTCCAAGAAGATTTGTTTTAGACCTGAGAAAGAAGTGATACAGCCATCGGGCAAGCTTCTGTACCAATCGTATGCCACACCGGCTAAACAGCCGACGAATACCCTGGTAAGAAGAGCGTCATTTGGCTGAAGTTGGACAGTCATTACCTCAAAGTGGTTAATGAACTGACTGGGAGAAGTGCTGCCATTAAACAGCAAAATTGTAGGGATTTTGTACTTAGGAGGAAATGGGACTTCCTTCGATTCAACTGGGTAGGGTTGTTTGATCCCCAACCTCTGTAAGTTGTCCTTCTCTTTGAAGGCCTCGAATTGAGTGCGCAGGAGTTTGACAGCTTCATTAGCATCCTCTAATGATGTAGAAAGAGCAGGCTGAATCAGAGTGTTAGGGGGAGAAACAGCGTGGTAAGCACTACCCCCAGTACCTAACTGACTGGGTGTAGGTTGAATTGGTACAGGGGGTACTTGAGGAGATGCTACCCCCAGCCCTGCATTGACAGGCACCGACGATGCTATGATCTCAGGATTTATAGCAGGTACAGTCGGTGGTACTGTATGTTGGGCCACGATAATAGAATGCATACTTGCAACCATTTCAGCCATGGTCTTCAGCTTGTCTTCTAGTGCAGCTATTCGTTGTTCTTGACTAGCTGAACTAGAAGCATCTGGGTCTTCAGTGACAACATAAGCTGTCACTTCTCTAGGTACAGTAGAAGATACTGTCTGTTCAAAACTTTCACTGTATGCATCATAGTCGGAGAAAGAATCATCTCCTGAGTGAGAAGAAGGAAGATGACCAGAAGGATCTTGAAGATTCCTTTGACCGATTGTATCTCGGCTTTGGGATCTGGTATGTCGAAATACTCCTTCAGAAGATTCTTGGAGTAGATATAAATACCGTTGGCTGGGCTTGCGAGGCTTGCCATGCTTGGAGCACTTCCTACCCCCAGTATCTCGAGAGGTCATGTTGACGGAAGCGTACAACACTTCGTCTTCATCTTCTGACATAGGTTCAGATGTTGCAAAATTCAAACGATCGAAGATAGACCGTTTTGTTGTCTGGCAACAACACTTGATGACGACCTTGTGATTACAATGGTGTCCAAGTGGTTGAACTGGAGGTGTTGAGAAGTTGTCCCGTTTTTGTTTTACGTGTTCTCGAAGATCGAAAACAATGACAGAACGAGAAGAAGTTCGAGGGATATGTTCTTTGACAACATTCGAAACATGGTTCCGGTTCTTCAAATATTTTGTCCCTTGAGTGTACAGGGAAGTACTCATTTCATTAGCATAGGTGTCAGGATTTTTGATCCTGAAAGTTTGCCTCTGATGCTGGTTGGTCTTCGGCATTGGCTGTTTGCGTTTCGCCAAAGTTGGCCTATTGAGATAAGTTCTTAGATCAACAAATTCACCCCCAGGGGTTTCTGTCTGAGACACCAACAATTTTCCCTATTTTGAGTGGGATATCCTGAGAGTTGGGAGATCTTAGAATTCTGCTACCGGAGTAGGCAGAATACCTCTTTGATCAGTGCACTTCCCTTTGGCAAAGAAGGAAGAACTCTTGTTTGAGAGAGTTCTTGTACTGATTGGTGCCGAGGCACGTTCAGATTGATCTTCTACGGTAAAAGCCAAGAAAGACTGAGAAAAGACCAAAGGGCCTTTTCCTTTGTTTTGTAAGGAAGGGTTAGCTAAAGAGCGTTTTCCTCTGTTGTCTTCCAAGTCGTGGGACGAGGAAGTTTGAGAAAAGGCCAACGGGCCTTTTCCTTTGTTCTGAGGCGGAGGAGGAATAGTCAACAGACTACCCCCCAGTGGATTGCGTTGGAGCAACAGGGTGCTTGGGAAGAGGAGCAAAGTTTTTCCCCTTGCTGTGAGAAGAAGGGAGATTAGCCAAAGGACTGTCCCTCATAGACTGCGCTGGCACAGCTTGCGCATGGGTTGAAGTGGCAGTAGGCGCATTGGTTGGTTGCGCATGAGAAGCTTTGACAGATGGCTTTTTGGCCACAGATACTGTAGCTTGCGCAGCAGGAGTCTTGACTTCAGAGTACTTGAGTTGCACTCTGGTTGATGGAGTGGTAGACTGCGCAGGAAGAGTTGCAGCCAACTGCGCCAGGGGAAGAGGAGTCTTGCACTTTGCCAGAGCAGCATAGGAAGTTGTTTGTGCACTGGTAAGGGGAGCAGTATGCTGCGCATGGGCAGTAGGGGCAGCAGACTGTGCAGCAGTTTTGGGAGCAGAGACAGCAGACTGCGCAAAGGATTGTGCAGGGGATTGTGCAGAGGACTTTGGAGTCCACACTGAACAGACTTTGCTCTTGGCAGAAGTCGCAGTACGACGAGTAGTCCCGGAGTTGATCATCGCCTCGTAGGCCGTCTGGTTGACCTTTACAACCAGCATCTTCTGCGTCTTTCTGATAGACGCAACGTCACATTGAGTTGTCACTTCCTCGTCGGAGGAGAAAGTCGTCCCCAGCAGAGTCGTCATTTTGTTTGCAAAAACAAAAGTTGTTCTTTATTTCACAAACTTTGTAAGAAGATTACAATAGAATTCTGGGAAAGTACAACTATAGGAATCCGATCTGAAGACGATCGCTTTATCCCTTGGACGATGTGAACTTTGAAGGCGGTAGCCTCTGAAGAATGCAGCAGCACTTTGGCAAGAACTCCTGATCTCTGGTGATGATCTGATATTGATTCTGATTTTCTGAATCTCTCTCTGATCCTTCTGATCTGATCCCCCTATGAAGGACTTGAAACTCTATTTATAGAGTTCTGGAAATAACTAATTTTTAGTTATTCTGGATTGCGCCGGATGGATTGCGCAGGCATTGGACTGCGCAAGCAGCGAACTGCGCTAGCAGTTACTCGATCATGGACCAACTGTATGAGACGCGTGGCATTGTTTGATTGAAATACGCTTGGTCGTGTATAGACGGTTGCCACGTGGTGAGCAATTGATGGCATGTAGGCCACGTATAAATTGTCAGTTGTCTTGATGGAGTGCGCCACATGAACTGCGCTAGCTTCAGACTGCGCTGAGATTGAACTGCGCTGCAAGGAACATGGCAGACTGCGCTTTGATTGGGTTGGTAGCTTGCGCTGGCTGTACAGCTGTCCTCGAGCGCTGTGCCGTACGAGAAACGAACAGTTTCCTCGTTCTTCGGGCTGTCAGCTGTCAGAAGATCTGATTTTCTGTCAGATAATGATGATGCGGCCACGTCAGCTAGCGCGCTTGGATGTGTGCGCAGTTTAGCTTGCGCAATTGAGTTGTTGTGCAATCTGTCTCATGCGCAGTTCACTTGAAGGATGCACAATTTGATTTTTATGGCTTTTTTGATGGTTGCAACTTGATTTTTAGGACCTACACACTTATTTACATATCATGATGTTCATGTTCATTACCTTAGATGTACTTTGCTCCGCTCTTGATTGGATATGTTGTAGGTGCACTTGAGGATCGTGTCCAACCTTTATGGGCCAGAGCCCGGGATCTTAGCTGAGTAGGATGGAGCCATGACTTAGATTTAGAGACTACAGATTTAGATTTGTTTAGCTTTACTTCTAGATATTGTATATTGAGAATTCATAGTTGTATTTCATTCTGGTTATCGGATTTGTCTCTGAAATTATTTAAGTATAAATTGTAATAATGACTAGTGTAGTGACTCTCAGGGAACAATCATAGATGTTGTGATGTTTATATTATCTGGTGCTTTAGAGTTTTCCTTAGTATTGTACAACTTACTGTGTTGCGTCTTCTAACGTAGGTTGGGCGTATCTAACTCATATCCGAATATTCGGGAGCGGGCCGTGACAGCTTATGTTGGCGTACCTTATGGATGTTGATTTCTTCAAATAACTTTTGTTATACTTGTTGCTTTTCCTAGTTGATGATGATACTGTTGGACAGTCCTTCTTTATATGTCCTTTCTTCTTACAACCGTAGCAGAAAGGATCTTCTTCGTTGTTATTGCTGTTGTGTTCTTTTGTTCTTCTATTGAATCTCATGAACTTTCTTACTATGAGAGCTTGATCTTCAGAGTCAGAGTCTCTGTCGTTGGAATTATCTTCAACAGTTCTTCTGTGTTGAGCTTTGAAAGCGATCGACTTCTCCTTCGGTGCCACATCTTCAAAATCTTGAAGTTCCAGCTCGTGAGTGAGTAGCTAACCCATGAATGTTTCAAGAGACATAGTTATGAGGTCATTCCTTTCAATGATTATTGCAGCCTTCGGAATCCAGTTCTTTGTGAGAGCTCGTAGAAGTTTCTTCTCATGGTTATTGTATTCCTTGCCTAATGAAGACAGAGGGTTTACAATATCCAGGAATCTTGTAAACATCTGAGTGGCAGATTCGTTTGGCTTCATCTTGAACGACTCATACTCCTGAGTAAGTCTGCTGATTTTTGACTCCTTGACTTGCGTCGTGCCTTCGTGAGTCACTTCGAAAGTTTCCACACTTCACTTGATGTTGTGCACGTAGACACCCTGTTAAATTTAGTCCTGTCTAAAGCACAAAACAAAGCATTAATAGCACGTGCGTCAAGACTGGCATGTTTCTTTTCAACTTCAATATACTTGTCATAGGGTTTCTCAACCAACACTCTTTCAACAAGAATACGTGCTGGCTTCTTATAGCCATCAATAACAAAAGACCATAAGTCAAAATCTAGAGATTTCAAGAAGAAACGCATTCGTGTTTTCCAGTAAGTGTAATTTGTACCATCAAATAGTAGAGGTCTGTTTGTGGCTTGGCCTTCACTTGTAAATTTTAAAGTTGCCATGTGTTATACTGTGATCTATGTAACACCTGAAATAATAATAATATAAAAAGAAGTGTTACCTTGCTTTACCTGTATAACCCAATCTGATACCAATTGTAGGAACGAATTGTAAAGCGCAATACTCTAGAGGGGGATGAATAGAGTAGGCAGCGGAATTTAGCTAATTAAAAATATTAGCAACAAGATCACATATAATATATCACAAGTAAATGAAAAAGTAGAGATCATAAAGCAAACGCAAACACGACGATGTATACTGATTTCTCTCTTGTGAGGACTATTCCAGTCGAAAGAACTCTAACTTCCAATTGAATCCACTATTGGAAAATACCGCAACTTTTCATACGAAGTCCTTGCAACTTCTACAATACAAGCTTTGATACGAAGTACTCGACCAACTTCAATTGTGAAGTGTCTTTCTTCAATCAAGCCTCTGATTACAATATCTCTGAAACTTCTAGACCGTACCGCACTGGCAAATCAACTAGAGGATTGTAACTGGCTTGGAATTTGAAAATAAAAGCTTTAGAACACCTTGGAAGATGTTTAAGCTTAGAGAGAAGAGAGTGTATTGAAATGAGTAAAATTCTTCTCTATTTATAGGTTTTCCAAAGTCAGAATTCGGACAGAATTCTTTGAGGGAATCTCGGCAAATAGTCGTTGCATCCGTAACTGCAGGATGACCAAATTCAAAAATATAATGGTACAAAATGAACTCAGGGAGAGTTCGATCTGAACTCGGGCCGAACTATGTTGGTTCAGAGTTTGGTTTTTGTGGAATTTTGTAAATCGGATTCGAGTTTTTGCCTTTTTGAAAAGTTTAAACAGTTATGAGCTTTATGAGAAATGGGCTATTTTCAAAACATAGGATATTTTGAAAACATTTTGGGGTAGCCTATTTGCCAGTACGACTTGGTGTACATAGTATTCCTGGGCTCAATAAATATAAAAATTATATTGAATATTGAAATATAGACTCATACGGCAAAACAGCTTCAGTCTTGAACAGAGTTGTAGAAGTTCTTAGCAAATATCCAAGTAGCCCTTATATCGAGATAGAGTTTGATCAATTATTAAAATCAGGTTCGACCATGACTAATGGGCCAACAAAACCTCTGTGCTGCAAGAGTACTAGCAAATTAAATCAGTGTCTTTAGTTGTAGTTGGGCAAGGTAGTACTCTGTAGCATATTTAATCTGTTATATATCTCGCATCTTGAATATATATGTGCAATGGTGTATTGGGTAAGTGCAAGGAGGGATATCCTGTGAGTACACAGGTATTCCGGGCTATAGCAGTAGGATACTATGCCAAGCACATGTAAGTAAAGTGCAATCTTGTGTGGGATAGAGTAATTAGCAGCAGAATAACCATATATTAATGTCAGGCATCCAAAGAAGGGAGGCAAGGCATCTACCTGAGTATTCCAGGGTGTCTGTACAGCAGTGTCCCTATGCAACGGTTTGTATAATAGTTGTAACAGGGGGTTCCTGGAACCTGTATGCATGTGTGTAGTATATACGTGTAGCAACAATAAGGGAAAGGTGCACAGGTGTGTGAGAGTATCTGTCACGACCCGCACCCATTTTTTTCGGATACGAGACGTGTCCAAGCCAGCCTACGCCGCAGTGTCGGCGATAGAATGCTGTATAGCCACAATGCTCAAAATAACAGACAATGCTCATTCACATGATTAATTTAATTTACAATGATCACAAGTTTTACATTTGCAGAAAATATAAACTTGTACAAACGTTGGAATGACTACAACTCATCTATCTAGCTAGTCTCTAGGCTTTTCGTCTGCAAGTTCTCCCATATCTCCCAATGCTAAGTGAATCCACGGCTAACCTGAAAAATATTGGTTTCCAGTCAGGAATGGAACGAGTACAATTCACTGAATGCAGTTTTATTATATGAAAATGACTATACGACAGAGGTTAGACTTTAGACATATGATTCATAAAATAAAATGAAGAAAGACAGAATAAAACTGAATAATAAGAACAAAAAATAAAATAAAATAAATACTCACCAACTGACCGACTGAAGTACCTTTGATATGTGATCGGTCTCAGGATAATTATGCGACACGGTCTACACGGTCTAAAGTTACACGGTCTACAGTTACACGGTCTACACAAAATACTGCAATAAAGAAACACTGTCTACAAAAATAATAATAATTACGGTCTACACGATCTATACAGTATAAATACAATAATAATCACGGTCTACACGGTCTACACAGTATAAATGCAATAATAATCACGGTCTACACGGTCTAAAGTCAGATCACACATCGTTGGTCCTTCACCCTCCCGACACAACAAAGAACAAAATCAACATAAAACTAAAATCACATATCTATCGACTGAACACTGATGTATAGTAAAGATCAATACTGAAAACAAACAATAAACTGTACTCGCCTGTGGTCCTTTGCTGGTGAAATCGATAATCAAAACTACTCAGTGTACCACAATAGTCCAAACTCGTACATCAGTCTCCGGATGCTGAAATAAACATTACCAATGTTCTTAGAATAGTCAAATTAGCTAGGATTGTCTGTCCTTAAGTCCAATTCTGGACACAGGGGCAAAACGGTAATTTTGGGTCAAAACGGTGTCTGCCATTGGACCCGCTTTGCACCGAAAAGCATGCCAGAGTCAATGGTCTCTAAAGTCGTCAAACTACATGTCTACGGATTCGTTTTGATGATACGAACCCAACCGTATGTCCAGAGTTGGATTTCGGTGGGCCGTGCACAAAATCGTCCGTTGAATCGGACCGTAGGGCCCGCAAAACGGCAATCCAATCATCTGTCTCAGAATCGAACCAAACTTGGCATACAGGACCAGAAAAATGATACAGTCCTATTGGCGTAAGTTTCATCTCGATCTGGCAAGCGTACACAAAGTAATTAGGGAATTTGCACAGAGGCCGATACGGTAAATTTCGACGGATACACATCAAATTCGTCGCGCACATGCGACCAATTTGAATTCCGTCAAAGCCCACACGTCCACGAAGTCGTTACGCACCTTTCGATGCTTTCGGTTCGCGACCACGTCGTCCGGATTGCCGGGATGCACAACGTATCGAGAGATTTTTTAATATTTTTAATATTTTAAACAGATTTTTTCTAAACTTTAGGGACTGTTTAATCGGCACACAATGCATGAATATAGAAACGAAAATAAGGGTTTCCGTCTCCTATATATTGTCTATAAGTGTCTTCAAATAGAATCTCGAAATCGTGCATGGGTTGGGAGAAAACTGACCGCGAACTAGAGTCGGACTGATTTAGGTGTCCTGTTTCGACAGGTTTTTCATCGATTTCTGAATCGATTTTCGTCGTGTTCATTGTGAAATAAAAATAAGTAATTGAAAGGTATCAGAGGAGTTTTGGTTGTCTTCATACCTGTGAAGTCGGTTCCAAAAATCGTCGAGCGTGGAGGACGGAGTCGTACGTCGAAACTGGGCTCGGGGCTGGCTGTCCTGCTCTGTTTGACGCGCCGCAGGTGCGCGCGGCCGGCCGTCAGCCTTCCTCTGGCAGCGCGCCACCGTCGGGGAGGTCGCCCAGTGCCAGGGTGGCACGATTTAGGTTGTGGATAGGGCTAGGGTTTCGTACAACTTCCCCCCTCGCTCTCGATCACTATATATACACGTACATTTGCAATTGTAACTGTGGGGACTTAACGCACGGGTTGGCCTTTCCAGGGACTCGGGCTGGTACTGCTACTGTAGCTACGCTACAGTAGCAACTTCTTTTATTTTATTTTTTATTTTATTAGATGTATATACATATATTTATACATTATCTATATATATATATATATACAATCCCCTATATACCTTTATATTTATTTATATATGCACATATATATAATATATTTGTACATACACATGTATATACTTATATAACCCTATATATATACTTTATTTTATAATTAATAATGAGAATATATATTTACAATTATTTAATAGGCATCCATATATCTATATATTTATATATATACTAATATAATATTCCCCATAAAATCTAAATACACCTCAATATTATCTATTCCTAATGACTATATATAATAATATTCATTTGACAAAAATAGTATAACCAATAATAATAAAATAATATTATATAATAATAACCTCAATAGTATTGATAATGAAAACAATAATAATAATAACAACAATAACGAAATATAATATCCAATAATCGGCATTACATCCACTTAAAATATGTCTACACGGAATCTTTGTGTACACTGGATGCCTACATGGGCTTGGGCTCAGTTCGGGTTCAGTCCGGGCTAAAATGGTATAATCGGTTTCCCCTAAAACTCAATAATATAATTAATAAATAAATAAATCTTCGGTAAGGGTTAAGTCGCAACTTGGCCTGGTTTTCCTAGTTAGGACATCACTATGGCTCGGCCTTCCCTACCAGGGCTAATATCCTATTCAAAGCATGTCACGCCCCAGAACCAGAATACTGGAGAGCGGGGGCAGACATAGCCAGCTACGTATAATGAAATGGAATCCATCTCACCATACGGTCACGGCTGTCTAGATATATGAGGGTTTATCTACAAGCCAACAGTCTCTTAAGGTCAAGAACAAGCCTAGTGTCTCAATCACAAACAAGTAAGTAAATGTTACAAGATGTAAGATCACCAAATATACAATAGTAAGGCGTCCCAAACATTACATATTCGGCTGATCATGAAGCTAGTCGTTACAAAATGTGAGGAATAGCAAGAGTTTTAGTCATACATGATCAACCCTAGGTTGCCAATCATGTTACAGCCCGTAGGCAGACAGTAAGTAAGGTGCAATACGAGCTAAACAGGTGCTCGTCGGCTAAACGCCTCCAAAGAATATTTTTACAATAAAGTGGGAGAGCCAAAAATAACCCACTCGTTGCCCTGGTTACGCCTGGTGTTCACCATCGGGCTGGAAAACCGGTAGATCCTCTGGAGCTGCTCTGGTATCTGGCCATACAAAACCAGCTGGATCAGACCCCAGAAAGAGCAAGTGCCACAAAGGAGGCTTCACTTAGGAACTAAAACCAGCAATTAGCACAAGAATATAATTACATAATAAAAGACAGTAATTAAGGAAAAGCATGACCGGTGATATACGATGTGATAACCATGGGACTATTCAGATAACCAAGTTACAACCCGTAAACCAAACAAGGACCGGGGTTGTAACTCTTCATCTGAACGGAACTTGGTATCCCCACCATTTATCAATAAGGCCAGTGTAAATAATCACGATCTCGAAGTAAGGTAAAGCATGTCGAGCATGTCATGGGGTATAACAAGACAATAAACGAAGAGAGAACACAGAACTGCTCCGGGAGCCAGGTTACAACCCGTAAACCAAACAAGGACCGGGGTTGTAACCCTTCGCCTGAACAGAACTGGTTCCCTGATCTTTATTGTTAAAAAGCAAGCACAAGTAATCATGTCATGTAACAATCTTATACAGGATCGAGGCAAGAATAGACAGGGTTAGACTCCATTCAATCATTCACGGCCAAACAATAAGTACGGCTTGATACCCGTAAACCAAACAAGGACCGGGGTTGTAACTCTTCATCTGAACGGAACTTGGTATCCCCACCATTTATCAATAAGGCCAGTGTAAATAATCACGATCTCGAAGTAAGGTAAAGCATGTCGAGCATGTCATGGGGTATAACAAGACAATAAACGAAGAGAGAACACAGAACTGCTCCGGGAGCCAGGTTACAACCCGTAAACCAAACAAGGACCGGGGTTGTAACCCTTCGCCTGAACAGAACTGGTTCCCTGATCTTTATTGTTAAAAAGCAAGCACAAGTAATCATGTCATGTAACAATCTTATACAGGATCGAGGCAAGAATAGACAGGGTTAGACTCCATTCAATCATTCACGGCCAAACAATAAGTACGGCTTGATACTTTAACTAACTAGGGTTATCACAGGCCTAATTACTAGCAAGATGCAATGAGATATTCCACAACCACAAGCCCTGCAGACCATCCAGGTTACCCAGGTTAATACTAGGGGTTGAGTTCATGTGGGTACATCGTCTAGGAAACGCATGTACCCTTAGGTGACTTAGAGGGTGCAACACATGACAGTGTGCTGGAAATGTGCCCTACTCGACGGTAGGCTACAGATCCCAAGAGCACCTAGGTAACGGGATTGCCTGTAGCTGGGAAATCTCTTCATGACTACCGTGTTAATCTAGTTATTAGCCTTAGTCCATTTCAGTAGGTACCCCTGACCGTGGTACTCAGGGGTCCCATCCTAAGCATGATGCAAGACAAGACTGGTTTAATGCACAAGCACAATCGTCCACGGTGTCCAGGTTATTCATACTTATCAAGTCATATCATGCTAGCCGTCGCAACAGCAGTTCGAGAAATATCATGTCAGGTTTATTTGTCAAGAGTGCGCCACGGCGGGCCACTATCAAGAATTACCATGTCAAGTTATCATGTCAAATTGTCAGGTCAAGTTATCATGTCAGGAGTGCACCACGGCGGATCACTATCTGGTCATGTCATGTCCACTTGGTACTTGTCAAGAGTGCGCCTTAACAGGCCACTATCGTGTTCTATCCTTACATTACCATGAATGATAGAAACTTGCATAAAATAACTAGGGACATATTCTTGAAGCCAAAGAAAAGACCTACAACTTTCATGTTTTGAGTTTTTCAAGATTCTGGCTACAAAACAACTTAAACATGCAAAAACAGTGAAATAGAGCAATTCCGGCGCATGGAATTCCTGCACAAATCGGCGCATGAGATTCCTGCACAAATCGGCGCATGGGATTCCTGCACAAATCGGCGCATGAGATTCCTGCACAAATCGGCGCATGGGATTCCTGTACAAATCGGCGCATGGGATTCCTGCACAAATCGGCGCATGGGATTCCTGCACGAATCGGCGCATGGGATTCCTGCACGAATCGGCACATGGGATTCCTGCACGAATCGGCGCATGAGATTCCTGCACGAATCGGCACATGAGATTCCTGCACGAATCGGCGCATGGGATTCCTGCGCGAATCGGCGCATGGGATTCCTGCGCGAATCGGCGCATGGGAAACTCACGTTGCGTCTTCAATACATGCGCGTAAGAAACCTACGCGCATGACACGCTCGGAGTTAAGGAATGCGTTGCCGGGACTTCACGGCGCATGGCCTCCCGGCGCATGGCCTCCCGGGCGCATGGGGTTCATCGTCCCCAAACAGCAAGTTCAGCCATGAAAGTTCCGAAAACTTGTAATGGCCATAACTTACTCATCCGGAGTCGAAATCAAGCGAAACAAAAGCCAAAACTGCATGAAATCAAATTCTCTACAACATAGAACCATTAGTTTTCGAAAATAACCAAGTTTTAGAGATCAGAACCAAGAAAACTAAACAAGAAGGAACTTAAAACTTAGATCTACAAAAATATAACCATCAAAACCGAAAACTTCCAGTTCTAAAGAGGCTTAGAATCTAGTAAGGAAGAGAATGGAACAATAAAACATGAGATCCATCATGAAGCAAGTTTGCACTTGCCTAAGCTCTCTCTCTCTCTCCCTTCTGGTGGTTGAAGAAGTAAATGTGGAGAAGAAGAAGAATAATGAAGAGAGAGAAAGGGAAGGGGTTAATAAATGGGGATGGTGGTGGTAGGTAGGGGGTTCTCCCCTTGGTTCATGATGAACCAAAGCAAACCAAGCCAAGCCGAACCAACCCAAGAATAAACCAATCAATGATATGCTAGAATAAATCAAGCAGGAAGACATGCAATACGGGTCAAATTACGTATACGTATTCCAAATACGTAATACGAGATCTGGGTATTACAAAGCACGCCATTGCACCGTCCGTGCCACGATTTCTAGTCACCTTGTACTCCAAAACTCCATCATGGCTAAAGGCATCTACCGTAATAATTAACTAAGTAATTATTTATAAAAAAATTCTAAAAATCACCAATAAATTAAAATAAAATAATAATAAAATATATTCTCAAAATTCCGGGAAGAGGGGTTACAAATCTATCCACCTTAAAATAATTTCGTTCTCGAAATTCTAATTCGTAATTATTCCTTAAATTCAAAAGGAAATCTACCATTACCTTCATCTCCTCAAATTTTAATTCCTCAAAAATAGTTTATATCCTCCTCCTAGCCATTTTGTAACTACAAAACTCCGAGGACTTCTACCCACCTTTGGACACACTACTCCCTCAAAGCTATGTCACTAAAACTTATAATTTTCCAACCACTTGCTAAAATTGCTACAAATAGATATATACTGTTTGGCCTCTATAATCCTTTTCTATCTATCAAGCAACAAATTTATACAAGTAGCCAAGAAATATTGATAAATTCTAATAAGTATGACCATTCGTCGCTCCGCAATAGAAAAGACAGGAAGATAAGGAAGAACAATCGAGAGTAAATATGAAATTTCACGTGCGGTAGAGAATATCCAATGATGCGGACAGAAAGAAAATCTATGAACCATTGACTTATTTGTTAGATTGGGCTACTCTAGTCCAGTCACTTAATAATTCGAAGAACCCTTCTTTTCTTATAGGAGCTTGCAATTCGTGTAATACAGAAGTTCCATTCTTGAAATTCTAAACAAGGTTCTATAATAGAACGGAATTTGAGAAATCAAGATTGTGATCTTTTTCGTGGTTATTTAAACACATAAGCAAGGGATGTAAATGCAACACCAAGATCGTATCGCGACTTCCAGGTAGATGGAATAAGGGTTAAAAATGACTTCACATTCTAAGAGATGGAGGCTACATAATCGGTATAGGGACCTATCTCAAATAGTTTAGTTTTATATATTCCAAAATGGTGGTTTGTATGGATGGGTTTTACTGGGTCTTAATGGGTTCCTGATTGGACATCAATCGTGGGTTGGATGAACCTCAGATTTCAATCTATATTGACTGGATAGGATCCCAATGATAAAACTATTTTCTACTAGGTTAGGGTAACCTAGAATAGGTTTTCACCCAAGTGGTTGAGCTAGTTGGGCAGTCGGATTGGTTAAATAGGTTCTACAAGCCTTGAAGGTGCGTCTTCCGTGACTTTTGTATTTAAGTAGCACAAGAAGACACAATTGCATGGCATACTAGTGGCATGTGTGTAGTGGGCTTTGAGTCGATCACAACCATATACTGGGTCGAAAGATTCGAGTCGAAGTTGAGTCTCTAATTGTAGTCGGGAAGTATACTGGTATCATGGTAAGGGTTATAGCTAGTCCTTTTGACCTGAAAGTCGTACCATAAAAATAGAGTACAAGGGGACGGGTTTGAGTGGGACGTGATATTCCTAGATGAGGGTGGACTCGTCTAGATCTTGTATATGAAATTTGTTGGAAGGTAACAGCTGGTCTCGTGCTCCGATTATTAATGACACAATCGGGGACACAAAATAATCTATATGGAAAGTGGGAGTCCATGGGGCACTAATTATCATCCTAATGGAAATTATTATAATCAATTGGTAATTCTTGCATACCACAAAATTCTAGGAGGCTTACCGTCTACTCACCTTAGAAGCTAGGGCATGGTTTTAGGAATAATGAGGTTAGAAGAATTTCAAAGTCCGGATATTGTACCTCGACTCTTGTTAATAAAGAATAAGGCACGGCGTAACAGAATACGGTAGACATAAGTCAAGTCAAGGATCGCTCCTCGATAAATGGAAGCGAGCGTGTACAATGACACATGGTCGATAAAATAGAATGATATGCTCGCCCATGGTATACAAGAGTTATCGACGGGGTAACCAAATCTAAGGAGCATCATGTGAAGAGATTTCTAACAACTGAATCGTGAAATTCTATTTGTGTCAAACCTGCCAGACTATGGTCACAAGGGTTCTAGTGGTATGGCCGTAATGATCGTGTATTGCTGTTGATAACTGGTAGTTCATAATATGACAGGGTATTTAAGCTATGGTATTGGCTA
Source organism: Iris pallida (assembly GCA_029216955.1). NCBI lineage: Eukaryota > Viridiplantae > Streptophyta > Magnoliopsida > Asparagales > Iridaceae > Iris > Iris pallida. The sequence goes on from JANAVB010018600.1 coordinate 5,915,768, forward strand.
AGCTAGTGACTGTGGGGTTCCCATACTAGTTAGGTCTTAGTGGTAAAATTTACATAACTAGGGTAATATTTGTTGGAAACTAATCTATGAATGGGTGTCTACCATAGTCACGGTAGATGATTGTCCTTACCTTTGTCTATTCATCTTTTGTCCAAACCGTGGGCTTGGTCGAGGAAAGGTTGAGTCAAGGCTTAAGGGTTAAAACCCTAATCATTCTCAAATTCAGATGGCTATGAAGGTCCCAATAGCAGTATGGGGGTCGAGAGGAGTACGATTAACTCAAGGCAAGGTTCTAGTCACCTGGCTGGTCGATGGTAGCTACACTTGTGTATACAACTACCATAGCCATGGGAAATACTCTGTATCTATTTACCAATTACGAGCTTTCGTCTTTCCAAATCAGTCGAGGACAAAAATAATAAAGAGTTCAAAAAAGATGTTACTGAATACAATTACGTAATTCAAAGGCGAATGTATAACTCAAGAGTAGCGGATGAGATCCTAGAGGCATCTACATCTCAATCCATGTAAGTTAATCAGAAGGAGAGCGAACCGAGTGCACTACGGTTGATCAGACCGTAATACATCGATTCTGATTAGACAATATGTCAGTAGGCGTCCCTAATAACATATGTCTTGAATCAAGCTCGATGAAAGAGTAAGATTGCAAAACTAGGCTGTAATAGCAACGTTGGTCAAGATAATCAAAATACAAGTATGCAAGATTTTTGAAAGGAGGCACAAGTAGTTCGAGTTTTGTGAGAATCAAAACCTTACCCGGTGTTCTTGCTTATACCGTCATCCTACTATCTTCTTATCCATAAGGCCTTGGTCGACTAATGGGTTATGGACCTCTAAATTCTATATTCCAGGTAAACCTATTAGTGTCAGTCAATTACCTCATCAATAGATCACAAGGACCACGGAATGCTAGGTCGGAAGACATGCTATCCAACTTACAGAACTTTCACTAGTATTGGCTTTGGATCTTAGGGGACATACAGGGCATTCTCCTATCCTCTATAGTATCCTAGACTTGTAATCACGTCTGAAGTCATTGTACCGAGGATTATGCCTCGCCCATATACTCGGGCGGTGGTAACCCTTGGTTTTGTAACTCAAATATGATACAAACTCGACCATTTCTTAACTCTATCCAATATTGACTCAAGGGTAACTACGATCAAAGAGGACCACTAGCCATAATTTTAGCAATATTCTATAACCTATATTTTCTTAAACTAATTTCAACTCTAGGGGTCGTGCCTCGCCAGTGCGCTGCTGGCTGCAGTGAATCCATAGTCTCCATAATTCAAATAAATGGCGACAGTGCGCTGCTGTTCCTGCCATTATGAGTTAACCAACATTCCTTTAACTATATTTGTAAAAATTTCTGAGCTTTTAGAGATTCAATCAAGTTGAATATGAAATAAGGCGTAAGTATTTTCCCTATCAGTCACAACCCCTACAATAAAAGATTGAACATGGAGGAAATAACTGAAGACAAAAGAAATAGGAACACTCTAGTATCTATTTTATGTGTACTCAAGCCTTTGAGGAAAAACTTGAATCGAAACTAACTCGAGGTTCGTATATGGGTAACATAATCAGAAATTATATAAAAATAATAATTCTTAGGCAAAATAGGAACTAAATAGGCAATTCAGACTAAGATATGAGGATGATATCTAAAGAGGCAAATAGAAGGAATTGAACAATTTATCGTGGTTAGATCATTAATCCTAGGAAGCCCGGTCTCACCAAGTGAATAATCTATCCACATTGGATCATATCGTCATATCAAGAGGTAGTAGTGTACCTATGGGAATCTGACAAACTATCAAAACTAATAACTCCTCATCTAAATTGCATGGCCTAGACTACTCATCGGTAAATTTGTATAAGGGAATCCTAGTCCTAGTCATTCTCTTAAATTAAATTAATCATGTGAATGAGCATTGTCTGTTATTTTGAGCATTGTGACTATACAGCGTTCTACCACCGACACTGCGGTGTAGGCTGGCTTGGACACGTCTCGTATCCGGGAAAAAAATGGGTGCGGATCGTGACAAGTTTTTATGGTGGCCCATGCAGGTCAAACTACAGACCTTCAATCTTGTAAACTGAAGGTCTGTAGTTCGACCTGCATGGGCCACAACAAAAATTTGTCACGACCGCACCTGTTTTTTTTCCGGATACGAGACGTGTCCAAGCCAGCCTACGCCGCAGTGTCGACGGTAGAACGCTGTATAGCTACAATGCTCAAAATAACTGACAATGCACATTCACATGATTAATTTAATTTACAATGATCACAAGTTTTACATTTGCAAAAAAATATGAACTTGTACAAACGTTGGAATGACTACAACTCATCTATCTAGCTAGTCTCTAGGCTTTTCGTCTGCAAGTTCACCCGGATCTCCCAATGCTAAGTGAATCCACGGCTAACCTGAAAAATATTGGTTTTCAGTCAGGAATGGAGCGAGTACAATTCACTGAATGCAGTTTCAATATATGAAAATGACTATACGACAGAGGTTAGACTTTAGACATATGATTCATAAAATAAAATAAAGAAAGACAGAATAAAACTGAGTACTAAGAACAGAAAATGAAATACAATAAATACTCACCAACTGACCGACTGAAGTACCTTTGATATGTGATCGGTCTCGGGACAATTATGCGATACGGTCTAGACGGTCTAAAGTTACACGGTCTACAGTTACACGGTCTACACGAAATACTGCAATAAAGAAACATTGTCTACAAAAATAATAATAATCACGGTCTATACGATCTATACAGTATAAGTGCAATAATAATCACGGTCTACACGATCTATACAGTATAAATGCAATAATAATCACGGTCTACATGGTCTACACGGTCTAAAGTCAGATCACACATCGTTGGTACTTCACCCTCCCGACACAACAAGGAACAAAATCAACATAAAACTAAAATCACATATCTATCGACTAAACACTGATGTATAGTAAAGATCAATATTGAATACAAACAATAAACTGTACTCGCCTGTGGTCATTTGCTGGTGAAACCGATAATCCAAACTACTCGATGTACCACAATAGTCCAAACTCATACAACAGTCTCCGGATGCTGAAATAAACATTACCAACGTTCTCAGAATAGTCAAATTAGCTAGGATTGCCTGTCCATAAGTCCAATTTTGGACACAGGGGTAAAACGATAATTTTGGGTCAAAATGGTGTCCGCCGTTGAACCCGCTTTGCACTAAAAAGCGTGCCAGAGTCAATGGTCTCTAAAGTCATCAAACTACATGTCTACGAATTTGTTTTGATGATATGAACCCAACCGTATGTCCAGAGTTAGATTTCGGCGGGCCGTGCACAAAATCGTCCGTTGAATCGGACCGTGGGGCCCGCAAAACGGCAATCCAATCAACTGTCTCAGAATCGGACCAAACTTGACATACAGGACCAGAAAAATGATTCGGTCCTGTTGGCGCAAGTTTTATCTCGATCTGGCAAGCGTGCACAAAGTAATTGGGGAATTTGCACAGAGGCGGATACGCATCAAATTCGTCGCGCACATGCGACCAATTTGAATTCCGTCAAAGTGCACACGTCCATGAAGCCGTTACGCACCTTTCGATGCTTTCGGTTCGCGACCACGTCGTCCGGATTGGCGGGACGCACATCGTATCGAGAGATTTTTTAATATTTTAAAACAGATTTTTCCTAAACTTTGGGGACTGTTTAATCGGCACACAATGCATGAATATAGAAACAAAAAGAAGGGTTTCCATCTTCTATATATTATCTATAAGTGTCTTCAAAGAGAATCTCGAAATCGTGCATGGGTTAGGAGAAAACTGACCGCGAACTAGAGTCGTTGGACTGATTTAGGTGTCCTGTTTCGACAGGTTTTTTATCGATTTCTGAATCGATTTGCGTCGTGTTCATTGTGAAATAAAAATAAGTAATTGAAAGGTATCGGGGGTTTTGGTTGTCTTCATACCTGTGAAGTCGGTTCCAAAAATCGTCGAGCGTGGAGGACGGAGTCGTACGTCGAAACTGGGCTCGAGGCTGGCTGTCCTGCTCTGTTTGACGTGCCGCAGGTGCGCGCGGCCGGCCGTCAGCCTTCCTTCGGCGACGTGCCACCATCGGGGAGGTCGTCCAGTGCCAGGGTGGCGCGGCGTAGGTTGTGGATAGGGCTAGGGTTTCGCACAACTTCCTCCCTCGCTCTCGATCACTATATATACACGTATATTTGCGATTGCAACTGTGGGGACTTAACGCGCTGGTTGGCCTTTCCAGGGGCTCGGGCTAGTACTGCTACTGTAGCCAGTAGCAGCTTCTTCTTTTTTTATTTTTTTATTTTATTATATGTATATACATATATTTATACATATATCTATATATATATACACACACCTATATACCTTTATATTTATTTATATATACACACATATATAATATATTTGTACATACACATGTATATTCTTATATAACCCTATATATATATACTTTATTTTATAATTAATAATGAGAATATATATTTACAATTATTTAATAGGCATCCATATATCTATATATTTATATATATACTAATATAATATTCCCCATAAAATCTAAATACACCTCAATATTATCTATTCCTAATGACTATATATAATAATATTTATTTGACAAAAATAGTATAACCAATACTAATAAAATAACATTATATAATAATAACCTCAATAGTATTGATAATAAAAACAATAATAATAATAATAACAATAACGAAATACAATATCCAATAATCGATATTGCATCCACTTAAAATATGTCTACATGGAATCTTTGTGTACACTGGATGCCTACATGGGCTTGGGCTCAGTTCGGGTTCAGTCCGGACTAAAATGGTATAATCGGTTTTCCCTAAAACTCAATAATATAATTAATAAATAAATAAATCTTCGGTAAGGGTTAAGTCGCAACTTGGCCTGGTTTTCCTAGTTAGGACATCACTATGGCTCGGCCTTCCCTACCAGGGCTAATACCCTATTCAAAGCACGCCATTGCACTGTCCCTGCCACGATTTCTAGTCACCTTGTACTCCAAAACTCCATCATGGCTAAAGGCATCTACCGTAATAATTAACTAAGTAATTATTTATAAAACAAATTCTAAAAATCACCATTAAATTAAAATAAAATAATAATAAAATATATTCTCAAAATTTTGGAAAGAAGGGTTACAGTTTCTATGGAATTGGGGTTATGCAAGTGTGCATAGAAGAGGCATATCAATGTGCTCTATGTGCAGACTAAAAAGAGAGCAGAGCATGAGACAGGACAACAGTTTCCTGTAGAGGGGTGTAGCATTATCTGTAGGGGTGCCTGTGTGTGTAAGACTCAGTATATGTTCAGGCAATCTAAACTGCTAGTATAACAGTTAATGTAATTATGAAGGATTTAAATAGGGTGTATATGTAAGAAGTGTGGGATTTGGTATCAGTAACAAGGGTTATAGGAACTACAGTAGAAGTATCAGAGAGGGGTGTCCTAGATTGTGGCAAGGTCTAGAGGGAGTATCTTAGAAAAGGAGTGGGGACATATCTGGGAAGGTTCCATTTGGTAGCAGTTTAGTATACCAATCCTCCTTACTAGCAGACCCTCTTCTAGGGTACCTATGATACTCTAAGACGCAACATATAAGACACTCTTACATGTCAAAGTGTTAGCATTCTAAGAACACCAATACCTATCAGTAGACTGACAACACAATACATGTCTTTACTCTGTTGAATAGGTTCACTAGTCTTTATTCATAAGAAGGTAATTATCGATTACCTATAGTTTAGAATTTAGAGTGCCAACCTTTGTGGTTGTTGATATTTTTGTTACATAATTTAGATTCAGCAGGACTTATTATTTTTGTCTGTTATAGAAGACAATTCGATCTGAAAATGCTTTGCATTTGTAGGCAGTATCTTAATACGATAACGAACTTCTGATATGTGCATCTGCAGAGGGTACTTGAACATAAGCTAAGAGATCACTTGGGTTCTTTTGGTGGGATCACTGAAAATTTTATGCTTCAGCTAATGTATAGTTTGTCAGGTATAAGATTCACTTCGTAAAAATAGTTGAACAAACTGAAGTTTTTATATTATCTAATTTCATGTTTGAACTTGCTTATTTGTTTGAAATTCAATAATTTTATTTGTACCTTTATTTGTAGGTTATAAAATCGAGGATTCTCAAGTTTCTTCTTTTGACCATTTTGAGGGTAAGATATTGACTTTTGAAAGGATGTCACAATTTCGTGTTGGCGAATGCAAAACGAATATTTTGAGGCCTGGTGCCCTAAAAGGGAAACAAGAAGTATATATTTGGATATATTTTTGAAATGTAATTAAGATGGTGATATGTTGGTGAAGCAAAAGCTGAAAAAAAGAGAGATTTTGAAATGTAATTAAGATGGTGTGATATTTGGAAATGGATATTTTGAATGAAATATTTCAAATGTTAGTTTAATTTCATATTTATGTTGTCTCATGTTCTAGAAATTAATATTGATCAATGCTTTTTATAAGGCATTTAGTTATAAGCATTGACGGGTGATATATATATGTGTGAACACTAGAACAGGTTAAAAAGCGTTATATATAAATGTACCATTTATAACGCTTTATGAATGTTTTGAATTCCAGATCAGTTTAGAAAGCGTTATGTATATATAACCTAGTTATAACGCTCCAAGATAGATATGTTATATATAATGATAAAATTAATATTGCTTAAAATTTTAGTGTTACATATAATTGAATTATTTATATCATTTTTAAGACAAAAGTGTCATATAAGTTCACATCATTTATAACGGTTTTTCTAAACATTTATAACACACATTTTCATGACAGTTGTTGGCTTACAAAAAATAGTTATAAATAGTCATATATGACAGTTTTTACCCGTTAAAAAAAAGGCATTTCTCTTGTAGTGATATGGTTCAATGGTATTCCAAATATTTCTTATTTTAAAGTTTTTTGATGCCACTGTTTTATCCTGAACACCAAGGATAACTTGAATAATTTTGACTCAAATGCAGACGAAGGAGTATTCCTTGGTTACGCTGCCGAGAGTAAAGGATATAAAGTTTTTAACAAAAGATCTATGATTGTTGAACAATCGATTAACATTTCTTTTAATGAGCTCAACAGTCAAATAGCAAGTGACAACGATGATGAAGACACAAAGAACACACCCAAAGCAATTGAAGATACTACTGGTGACAAAGACTATCTAGAGAGTCTACCAAAGAAGATGACATGCAAGATCATCCAGAATCTCTTGTCATAGGTGATGTATCGAAGGGAAGAGTAGGTACACGTTCCTCTACTAGAGATATAGCTGCTAATGTTGCATTAATTACCCAAGTAGAACCTAAATCAGTAGCAGATGTAATTTTAGATAAATTTTGGATTTATGCCATGCAAAAGGAATTAAACCAGTTTCAGAGAAACCAAGTTTGGGAACTTGTTCCTAAACCCATTGGTCAATCTGTAATTGGTAGCAAATGAGTGTACCGAAATAAACTTAGTGAGGATGGAAAAGTTCTGTGCAACGAAGCTCGTCTAGTGTCTCAAGGTTATAATCAAGAAGAAGGAATTGATTATGATGAGACTTATGCTCCTGTTGCTAGACTAGAATCCATTCACATGCTTTGTACATTTGTATATTTTCACGATTTTAAATTTTCAAATGGACGTGAAAAGTGGATTTTTAAATGGTTTTATAAAAGAAATCTTTCTAAAACAAGCCCCAGGATTTGAAGATTTTTAATTTCTTGATTACGTTTTCAAGCTACATAAGGCACTCTATGGACTTAAACAAGTACCCCGAGCTTAGTATGATCGCCTAAGTTCTTTCCTACTTGAAAATGGTTTTTCAAAAGGGAGAGTTAATACAACTCTGTTTATCAAGTCTTCAAAAGATGACATTTGACTAGTGAAAATTTATGTGGATGATATTATATTTGGTTCTACTAACGAATATCTATGTCAAGAATTTGCTAAATATATGCAGAGTGAGTTTGAGATAAGTATGATGGAAGAGCTAAACTACTTATTTGGACTACAAATCAAACAAAACACTGAGGGAACCTTCATCAATCAAGCTAAGTATACGAAGGACTTGCAGAAGAAGTTGACTTCGACAACGCAAAGCCTATCGGGAGTCCTATGACGACATCAACCAAATTTGATCTTGATGAAAGTGACAAACCAGTCGACCATCGTAAGTATCAGGGTATGATTGGTAGTTTATTATATTTAACTTTTAGTCGACCTGATATTATGTTTAGCATTCGCATATGTGCAAGATATCAAGCTAACCCTAAGGAATTACACTTATGCGCAGTTAAGTGTATCTTTCGATACCTTAAGGGTACTTCTAGTGTCGCATCATTTGACCTAATTGAATATTTTGATGCTGATTTTGCTGGATGTAAAGTAGACCGTAAAAGTACCAGCGGTACGTATCATTTCCTAGGAAAAGCTCTAGTATCTTGGTTTAGTAAGAAACAAAATTTTGTTCCGTTAACAACGACTGAAGTCGAGTATATCGCTGCAGGTCGTTGTTGTGCACAAATTTTGTGGATGAAGCAAACTCTAGAAGACTACAATCTGCACTACATTAATATTTCTATTTATTGTAGCAACACTAGCAAAATAAATCTAACTAAAAACCCCATTTGTCACCCACGTACTAAACACATTGAAATATGTCATCACTTCCTACGTGATCACCAACAACACGGAGATATCTGTGTAAGACCGTTGTGCGCCTCTAGAGGGGGGTGAATAGAGTGTATGCGTGTGCAGCAAAAAATATTACCAATTAAAAAATTAAACTTATATACTATAGCAAAATAAAAGCACTATGAAAGTAAATAAATTGCAGTAAAGTAATAGTCAAGAAGATCAAATTCAGTGACACAGCAATATATACTGGTTTTCCTCTGAGAGGACTAGTCCAGTATCGAGTACTCTGGCTCGATGTTAATCCACTATGTCAAAAGCTAATTGAGAGCTTGTAGTCACTTACAACACCGTTCTTAGTAATGAGTGCACGACCGACTCCAGAAGGAGATTTTGAAAACTGGAACGTTTTCTGAATGCAGCCTCAGATACAACTCTTCGGTACCAAAACTCTAGATTGAACAAAACTGTACTAGCTTTGGCTAAAAGTGATATATGCTTGATTTGAAAGCTTTAGCTCGTAGAAAACACTTTAGAATGAATAAAGAAGAGAAGGAATGAGTGATTTGGAAATGGAAAAGTTCATCTCTATTTATAGTGTTTTTGTAGGCCGAATTTGGGTAGAGTTCTGATAGAGTTCGGATGCAAAAATCGCGCATTCGAACGTTGTATGCAGATATGGAGGGAATCTAAAAAGAAGTTAAAATTGCCCTAATCGAACTCGGGCCGAGTTCTGGCTGAGTTCTGCCAGGGTTGTAACAGAACTATTTTGGGACAATTTTGATGGGTTTTAGGCTATTTTGTTTTGGACTTTGGATAGAATTTTTTTGGATATGAAGGCTATACCTTGTGGACTGAAAATAGCTAAGCCAGTATCGATCCTGATCAATCTTACATATTTTTTCTAGACTCAAATAAAGATAAAAAAATACAAAAAGAAATATGTAAAAACCAATAGCCCATTGATGATGCCTTTCTTCTGATATTTGAGCAGACTTGAAGACGCCTTTTTCCTTAACGGCGGTCGTCCAAGGATAAAAAGATCTGGAAATCTAAATACCTTTCGGAGGCGAAGCCCATGAAACCCCACGGGGGGCGCTGCCCCCTCGACCCCTGTCCGCTGACTGGGCAGCAGAACCCCTGAGTGCGAGGTCCCGTATAGGTCGTTGCGCGGTTCAGAGAAATTTTCTTGTAGTATGCCGTATTTGGCCTGTCATTAATTCTTCATTGCATATGTCCTGGTTTGATGATGCTTACTGCTCGTCTGCAAGTACATGTTAGAAGAACAAAACAGTATAGTAGTATGATAAATTTAATACACAGTAGGACAATGCTAAGTTTAAGTAGCAACATAATAGTGATTATATGAATATTAGTGACATCGTTATGTTAAACTTTATCGACTAGCCATATTAAAAAATATGATACAATCATTGGGCTAACAATCTCTCCCATATTGATTAATGCAAATCGACAAGTTTAAGATAAATACGATAGATGCATATATCACTAATAAAGACATATTACTAGAATATTGTGTGCTAACTTAAACTTATTTCTCTCCCGTTGACATGATAAAAAATAAGCTCCCTCGTAATTAGATATATAAAAAATCAGTCATAATAGAAAGAAGGCAGAAATAATCATGAACAATGATCAGGGTAGAAATTTTAAACAAAACATTCAAAACACAATCTAAGGAAGAATATCACTATAGTTTTGAAAGAGACCAATAAAGGACTTCAATAAAAAGTAGATACTAGTATTGTAGAAATCAATCATTGGTCATAAGTCCATGAGGATTATATATTCACGGATTTAGTATATACCAATATAAAATATAAAATATAGTATATAAGACTTTCAACATGATCAAAAGAACATCTGATCCATAATTTGTCCATACAAATTAGTAAATCACTTCCATAAAGAGTAATAATCATTGAAAAGAAATCAAAATAGATATACTAGGATCTATCTACTTACCCAAGTTCATGCATTTGAACTCAATTACCTTAGCATGATATATGAATATCCATTAGATAAACATGCAGATAATTGAGACAAAATACTTGAGAAGGAGAAATTCAGTCGACTTGAATGCTCCTCGCAAAGTATGACTAGTCTAAATATAGATAATCATAAACTTTGAGATAAAACCTCAATGAGAAAAGCCAAAGCAATTTAAACTCAAATGAATCATCCATAATGATAATTAGATATATTTGGCAAGATAACTTTTTTAAAAAAAATAAGATGAGAGAATCAGGAAGAATCATATATTTTCTCATAAACCCATTCATAAAAAAATATCGTGAATACAATCGATAAGAATAAAGTGAAAGACTATAGGTCCATGATGAACTAGGTATACTATATATTAAGGATATAAATGAATCGAAACAATTACTTTGCTTTCCCTTAAAATATGTGTATCTAGTTCAAAAGCATGTATATGCATAAAATAGATAAAATAATCACAGGATCTAAGGGATATCTAAGATATGCATCTTTCTTCCCTTTGATCAATGCATATAAAGTTCCAAACTTAAAACAAATTATCAGTTTTAGGCAAGTAAAATAAATATCCACTAATCAAACTCTTAAAGGTGAATAAATAAAATATATCTCCAACTAAAAAAATATAAGAAATAATCAAATAATAAAAATGATTTCAAGACAGTAAAGGATTTGTGAAAATTGTCTTAATAGCATTCGAATATCGGACAGATTCAAAATAACATAGAGAAATCAAAAGACTTTTGAAATACGGAATTTATTATGAAAAGATGTCTTAATAAATGTTCGAACGCGTCCGTTTAGTCCTCAGACAGACAGTTGACAATTCAAAATTTTGTATCACGAATTTTTTTTTAATAAAAGAATCCATAAATCATAAATAGCTTATTTTGAACAAATAAAATAGCACTAGATAATTCCCAAATAAATAGTATTCTAGATATATGGCATATCAGGGGAATAATTTATTTGAAACAATTAACTACTCCTCCTTTACATGGGTATATCCAAAAATATTAGTATTGACATATTTAAATTCTAGAGAAATATTTCCAAAAGTACAAAACTGATTGATCAAAATTTTATGTCTTCTTATCAAAGTTTATTTCTTTCCTTTTAAAACCTTAGCACGTGTCCATCTGACAACCGTGGGGTTAAATAAAAGAAACATTTTGAGAGAGAGAAATTCAATATGCCTGACTTCTCTCCAGCAAAGAATTACTGCTATAGGCAGTTATTAACTTGAATAAGAAGAGAATAATAAAATCTTGATAAAATGAGTATCATGAATATTACACAAACGCTAAAGAACATATTAGAAGAACATAATATTTAATGAGTAGTCACAAGATCAAATCAAGTCCGAATATAGAATAGTGCGACAGAAAAAATGAATATATTAAAATATGACCATCATTAAATAATATTATCCATCAAAGCTAAAATCCAAAGTCCATTTGATAACAATTGCAAATTAGACTTCAATAAATCTTTAGTTTATAAAGCGTTGATCAACCTTGGGTTAGTTGTAGGGGTCGGTTCCAAGCCAGCGGTAGTCCGAAACACTTGGCACCATGTCGCTTAGGCTTTTGTGTCTTGTTGACAGAATGACCCTTTCGGCGTGTACCCAAAACAAATCTCTTCTTTAATAACCCAAGATTTAAGAAGAATTTATGCAATATGAAATCAATTATATTCTATGGACTTGAAAAATCTAAAAACAATATAGCATACGATATAAGATGTATCAATTACATTTATCCATTGGTGCTACAATTATTGGGTAACAATAAATATAAGATAGTAAATACCCAAAGAAGAATTTATCATGATCAAGATACTAAAATCTATTTTTCAAAAGTTTTCATAGTACACTATAGAGATAAACATATAATATAAATGTGTACTAATAAAGGATGTAAATTTTAAAAACAAGATAAAGCAAATTATCGTCTGATTCTTAGAAGAACACCAATAAATAATCATGAGCAAGATATTAATAAATATTTCTTCTCAAAGTCTCAACTTAAATATCTAAAACAATTCAATATTAATATAATGGCGTACATGAAATAATTCAAATATTATAGATTAAATAAGAGTCATGTATCCAAAATGTCAACTAAAAATCCAAGAAAAATAGCATTAGGAGAGGCTTTGAGGAAGAAGCTAATAAAGAGAGGATTCGCAAAATCCCAACTTAAATATCTAAAACAAATCAATATTAAAAGTTAGGAGACTACTAATATATATATATATATATATATATATATATATATATATATATATATTTATATATATATATATATAATGGCATACATGAAATAATTCAAATATTATAGATTAAATAAGAGTCATGTATCCAAAATGTCAACTAAAAAGCCAAGAAAAATAGCATTAGGAGAGGCTTTGAGGAAGAAGCTAATAAAGAGAGGAACACAAATTTGATCAAGGTAATCAATACCTAAAGTATGATGTAAGCACGAGTTTGAAGATAACAAGTATAATTAAATACTTTTCAAAATACTATAGAACATGAGCTGAACTCATATGCCCTCATAAAGATATTTATACAAAAATATATAACAATACAAGAAATATATGAGCAATATACAAATGACAATATATGAAGTATTCATGTATCCTTAATAAGCTTAAAAAATTATCACAAGATCAAAAACACATATGCTTTATTAGGCAAAGGTGTAATCGATTCATAAAAAGTTAATCGAAATAAAATATGAGAATCAATAGTGAATATATCATGCAAGCACAAGGTTAACATAAAAGTATATGTATATACTTTTCAAGTAAAATGAGACTTGTGCTCTTGCTTTGACCATTTGACCTAGAATTGGACTAGTATGACTTGTTTTCAATTCCGAACATGATATTGACACAAATTTCCTATTTAGGTCTTCGAGGTGCCGTATTGGACGTCGTTGATATTTCACACTTAATCTCAGGCGAGTATATTCTCTGATAATTTTTTGTTTATTGTATTTTCTATGTTTCGTGTATTTAGTGTAGATATCCTTGATTTTTGATACATTGGTCACACGGATTGGTATTTCCGGATCCCGTCATGAGATGTTATTTCTTGTTATCTTGTTGTATCTTATGCAAGCCCCATTGTAGTTCTTGTGCAATGTATGGACACCGATTCTCGAGAAGACTTGCTACCTTCTCCTAGAATCATATTTTGTAACGTGTTATAGTTGGATCCACTGTACCAGTCGGGGGCGAGGGAATATTAGTCTAGATGTGTGGTCAACACCCTCATTGTGCAAGTATAGTTCCTTGTGAGTGTTAATCATACACGTTACATATGATTAACCAGGCCAGTAGACCTTGTACAAGTTCCCAAGCTGGCCAGATGTTAAAGCTAATATTCACTCACGTAGATAGTATGATTCTTGACTCTTTTACATGATATATATACCAGTTTTACTTGCTTTTGCTCTAGTTTACAGCTTTACCCTTGCCATACTACTTTCATGTACACTTATTCTCGTATATTCTTTCTATTTACTGTTACATAGTCTTTATCATTTACTGGAAACTATTGTTAGTGATGTGCTCGTTCCAATCCTGACTGAATATATTTTTTAGACGAGGACGAGTGTACCACCTACTATGGTCCACATGATGTAGTGGGTATAGACCAGGAGACCCTAGTCCAGCAAGGGTTAGTTCCAGCTGAGGAGGTAGTGGGTATAGACTCAGTTAGACTAGGTTTTGAATGGACTCTGTCTCCAGCTTATTCAGTTTGACTGTTATTATTTCAGACATGTATACCTATATTTTGATTCAGACTTGGGTATGTATTAGATACTTTGCACTCTAGATTTGTCTCTTATTATCTTTATCTTTTATCATGCCATATCATTCTTTCTTTTAGACTTGTGATTGAGGTGATTATATTATTGTTTTCTTCCGTTCGGAAATGAGCTATATTGACAGGTTGTTATATTACTGCTAGTTAGTAGACCAAGACAGTGTTCTACTGCCGATTCTGCGGTGTAGGCTGGGCGCTGTTATGCACTCGTGCCCCTATACCGGGTGCAGGTCGTGACATCACCTAGTTGGATCGTGCACATATTTAAGGCGTCCCCAAAATATATGTATTTCAGCCAAGCCTCGTGATAGAGAATCCGCCATTACCATTCGAGTCGAATTATGCACATATCTAAGGCGTCCCTAAAATATATGTATTTCAGCCAAGCCTCGTGAGTGGTTTCTCCACATAATTAAATCATTCTATCCCCCAATACCAATATCCAATCCTATCAATCCTCCAGATTTTTCAAGAACACTTTGGCAACTCTTACTAGGGTCGATCGTATAATTTATCTCTCTCCGCACAGAAATGTCTACCTAACCTCTAGGCTATCTTCACTAGGCTAAAGTCAATTTCAGTGTTGGGATCACCATTCCCAAATAACAATATCCAACATTCACCCCCCAATCTAAGGTTAAACCATAGTCGGTAATATAGGGTCTTTCTATCCAAGCTCGTATCATTCTGATTTCTAAACTTCGAGCATAGATTTCTTCTATTTGCATTCGTAGCGTTCAGTCTAGGTGTCCGAGTCACTCAGCAAAGCCATTCATAGGGTAAATTATTTCATGATCATCCTCAATCATGCCATGGTTTAACGACGCAAACTCTGAACTCTCAAACTTGCAATTCTCAATCTGTTCAATAGACCTATCAGTCCAAATTTGTGTACCTCGACCATAAAATCCCAAAGTTATAATCTACCGATCTGTAATGTCCTAGTCCCAAAATACGTAGGACTAGAAGATCGTATACATGCCAGCTACGTATCGAGAGAACTCCAGCCCAGCTCGAGTACGTATAAGCTGTCTGGTTATTCTAAATCAATTGTATCTCAATTCACTAAATATTGACAAAATGACGAATAGTATAGTAAGGTTGATCCGACCGTAATACATTGATTCTAGAATAGATAAATATATTAGAGTGGATCCCAATAATACATGTACCATGAACAAGCTAGAAGATAAATGAAGCTTGTAAAAGACTAGGCTATAATAACAGCGAGTATCAAATACTGGACAAAATATAAATAAGTAAGGGAATGATTGTAACAACAACTATATACCTGAAGACTTGGCGAAGCAACCATCATCCATCAATGCATTATACCATGACAACTTCATCTAAAACCTGGAGAGATCACTAGGTCCTCAGGGGACTACCAAGATACATATAAACATGCCTATTGTAACAGTAATAATCATGCATGGAAAGACAGAAAAGTAAAACAGGTAAAAATTAATAAAGACGTCTCAATATCGTAACGCCATGGGACGCTCCCGATCTCGAGATAAAAAATAAGTCTCTAATACCGTAATGCCATGAGATACTCTCGATCCTAGAGACGGGATAACAGGTCGATAACAAGTCTCTAACACCGTAACGACATGGGATGCTCCTAATCCTAGAGATGGAATAACAAGTCGAAAATGAGCCTCTATAGTGCATGGCACGCTCCCGATCTAGAGAAAACATAGGTCAATGTCTAGCAATCAATCTCGGCTACAGGTCAAGTAAACTTAATGGAACATAGGCTAAGGACTAGCAAATATCGTCACGACACTCATAAGAAATAAATAGTAACACAAGGAGAACAAGTAAGATACGTGCACGTAAAATAAGAAATTAATAATGACATGACCATGTGAAACATGTAATCAAGTAAGGCTGAATGGAAATAGCAATATAGAAATGCATGAAATAAACTGTACAATTCGACAAGGTATAATTGTCTAGTAGTAGCACGTAGAACCAACAATATCCAATCACCCAGTAAGCCACAAAAGTAGAACTCGCGCAAATGTCTCCGGATGCTGAAATAGACATCACCAACGTGTTTGGCATAAGAAAAATGTCCAATTTCACTACCCATAAGCCCAATTTTGGATATAGGGGAAAAACTATAATTTTGGGCCAAAACAATATCCGATGTTGTACCTGCTTTGCACCAAAAAATGTGCCAGAGCTTATGGTCTCTAAAATTGACAAATCATATACCTATGAGCCCAGTGCACATGTAGGCCTACCAAAATAGCATTCTGGTCAACCTTCTCAGATTCGGACCAAATTTGGCTTATAGGACCAAAAAATGATACAAGTCCAATGGCATAAGTTTCGTCGCATTGTGACAAACGTGCACGAAGTAATTAGAATTTTTGCAAAGGGGCCGATACGGTGTACCTCGACCGATACACCTCGAATTCGTCGTGCATACGCAACCAATTCGAGTTCCGTCGAAGCCAACATATCCGCAGCATTCGTACGTGTCTTTCGATGCTCACGGGTTGCGACCAAGTTGCCCCATTTTTGGGGGCGCACGCCATATCGGTAAAATTCTCGAATCAAGTTTTTTTTTCGATTTTGGAACTCAATTTTCATCGTGCACATCATGAATTAATTTAAAATAATTAAAGGAAGTCAAACTCGGTTAGGTTGTCTATGCGTAGGATCTTGTAGATCAAAAAATAGTAAAACGTGTAGAAGAAAACTCACCTTGAATTTGACTCGATTGTTACCGCTACTGCTGTCAATGATGCACGCTACTGCTGCCAGCGGTAGAGCAGGGCCGTGTAGAGCCTAAAAATCAAGTTGTGCCTTGAATATACTGATCAGTGATAAAGTTGTGCCCTAAAAATAAGGTTGCGCCACTGATATGAAGCTCAGAGAACAGACTGTGCCGCTGATCAGGTTGCGCCATATATCAGACTGCGCCCAGTCTTTTTACGCCAAAACCTACGTGGCATCTAACACTTAATGGTCATCATTACCTGACAACACTAACAACTGACACAGCAGTGAATGAGAAAAATCTCTTCGAATCCCGTGAATTATGCCGCTCAAGAGAAGTTGGTGGACAGCTGTCTTGTACGCTTCGTGAGTTGCGCCCAGGCGCAATCTAAACAAAATCCTTAGTTACGCCTGGGCACAACCTGAACGACTTTTACTCAGAAGCTGCCACGTGTGTAGGTGCAGCCCAAATCAAGCGCAGTTTGACTTGTTGACTGAAGCTCGCACAACCTGATGAAGTTGAGATAACTTACATTCTAAAGCAGGATGACGTGGTGCACATGCCACTAATCTCTCAAGACGTATCTACTATTCTGTACATGACCACGCGCATCTCAATCATATGATGCCACGCGTCTAAATACAGTTATTACACGATTGACAACTGAATGAAAGTTGGTACAACAGGAGGTTAGCGCAACTCAATGTGGCGCAATCCAGCTTCGCGTACCATCAGAATAACTGCTAAAACAGTTATTTCAAGAACTCTATAAATAGAGTTTCCAATCATTATCAGATATACAGACAGAGATCAAGAACTCTTACAAAATTGCTGCTGCATTCTCAATAGGCTACAGTCTTCAAGTTCACATAGTCCAAGGGATAAAGTGATCGTCTTCTGATCAGATTCCTAAAGTTGTAGTTCCCCAGAATTTATTATAATTTGTACTCTTTTACAAGTTTGGAATAAAACAAATTTTTGTTTTTGCAAACAGGCCGATGGGGTGCCGGAGGAAGGCTAGATTGGAGATTATGCTAGGGTTGCTTCTCCCTCTCTTTTGTTATATATAGCGCTCAAGAGGGAGGCGGTTCCGCTTCCGCGTAGGTTTTGGGCTCGGGACAGGGTATATTTTTTTTCCTAAAGTTATATAACTTAATATATATGTACCTATATATACCCTTATGTTTACATATATAAGTATACACACCTTTTTAGATCAATACAAAAAAAAAATAAAAATATTCTAAACTATAATCAATGGTTGTACCATAAATTCTACTACTTCAAATATTATTTATTTATTAAAATAACTTATATATATACATAAAGACTATTATTCACATACTTGCATGTACTTATACACAAGCTTACATATAGCCTAAAAATCCCAAAATTTTAAAATACCAATTTAAGAAAATACTCATCATATTTCCAAAATAATTAATAATTTTTAATATCAGTAACACTTATATATAACAAATATTTAGGAAAAGTATTTGTTAGTTCATTAAAATAAAATACATAAATATATACGTATACAATAAATATACACCTACATGGACGTTGCTAGACGCACTACCTGTCTACATGGGTTTGGGTCAAGTCCCGGCTAATTTGGTACAACCGATTTTCCTATTAAGTCAAAATTATTAATAAATACTAATTAAACCATTTATAGGGTTCAAGTCACAACTTTGACCTGTTTTCCTAGTTGGGACACAGCTAAGGCTTGGCCTTCCCTGGTATGGCTAATACACTAGTCAAAGCACAAGACTACCCTCTCCGTGCCATAATTTCTAGTCGTCACGCAACCCAAAACTTAACCATGACCAAGGCCATATATATATATATATATATATATATATATATATATATATATATATATATATATATATATATATAAAATATAAAAAAAATAAAATATATATATAGTGTGTTAGGCTATTTTAAATATAATCATACGTATATATACAACCCAATATATATATATACAACCCAATATATATATATATATATATATATATATATATATATATATATATATATATAGTGTTAAAAAAAAAAATATATATATATATAGTGTTAGGCTATTATAAATATAATCATACATATACAAAATTGTATTTAAATATATTTGGCCTAAAATAAATACAAAATAATTCTACAAAAAGTCATGGCAACCTAACATGGCTCTACCAAGTGGGGTTGGCGAGGTTAGGGTCCAAAAATATTTTTTTAGTCAAATCGAACCCGGAAAGTCAAATAATGGGTCTCTTATGTCATTCGCAAATAAATAGCACATGGAAACTCGATTGGGTGGCATACCCTTGGCAGGTGTTTCGTAGGCTCAAAAGGGCCAAAATCATATATTAGGTCGAATGGTTTTGATCGAGGTCGAGTTCCGAACTCATGTAGGAAGTTAGGTCTAGAATTACGGTAAATAGTCAAATAGCCTAAATTGATCTGAAGTTGTGTGAAGTCAAAAGAATGTTAAGGAACAAGTTTGGATGGGACACAATATATCAAATTGAAGGTGGAGTTGTCTACTTCAAAATTCATGAAGGACATTTCGAAAGATTGGTATTTCTTGTACTCCAAAAATTAAATCTACGAAAAAGTACATATATAGTCATTATTAAAGATAAAATATAATTTAATACATAAAAAATCATATAAAATAATGTAAAATAATTTCCAAAAATTAGGGTGCTTATACGATCACAAGTCGTACTATCGATCTTCAATTCTCAAGTCGCATAACATCAATTATGATTCATCCATCATAACATCACTCAAATTTTCAAACCTACTAATCATCAATCTCATGCATCTATCTCATTTTACAATCGTAAGATCGCCTACTAGAATTCTCCGAGTCATATAATTCTCACATCAATGATCATCAACTGTCAACATTTTCGTTTTGCATAGTCCGACTATCATTTATTCACGTATACTTCAAGTTCATCTACTCAAGTAATCCAAACATTCATTACTATCAAAATCCTAATATAGCATCCATTTGAACAACAATATTTTACACGATCATCATTCTTCGAATCAGAGTACCCTCGACTTATTGTACATCGATCTTTGATACGCCTTATGTCACGACCTGCTTCCACATTTCTGGATACGAGTTGGACACGTCCAGCCTATGCTGTTGTAAACAGATATAGTAAGTCGTCTATACCTCATAAATCATACAATGATCAAGATATCAATCCTTTGCTCAATCACAGAACTAGTAAACAAAAAATAATCCAGCACACACTCACACGATCACAGATCACTATATCTTTTTAGTATATCATACATGTCCAACCTTCGGAGAAAAATCCGATAACTAAATCCAAAAGAAAACAATAATACATCTGTCTCATGAAAACTATATAATACATCAAAATATCTGCATTTGGTCTTCTAGAATCTTCTAGGAGTCGTCATTCATTCTAGTGTCATCCACATCCTCTTCTCCTGGTCTAATATATCAATAATCCAGTCAGGAAAAGAGTAAACTACAATCTATAATAATAAGACAAATACAACATATGCATAAGTAAAGATGCAATGAACATGACTAACCTGAATCGCCTGAGATGCATAATCTACTGAAACATGTAACAAGAAGATCATGACTCATGATTTGAAATACATACGAAATATGTGACCGGCTGGACAAAAATCATGAATAAAGAACAAGTATAAGGGTACGGTTTAATCACATGTGCACAGGTGTGTAGCTATCCACATGAATACCTAGGTTGGGCTTTGGTCATATACACACAGTATTTCCCCTCCCCAAGTACAAGTAAAGACAAGATCACATGATAGACACAATAAACATGAACACATGATCAACTATGTATAAAATGTGTCCAACATGAATACAAGTCCACATGAAGTAATTGACTCAATATCATAGAATGTACTTGCCTTGTCCTGGAAGACCAAATATGTCAATATGTCCACCTAGAATAGGACAACAATATGTTAGAATCTAAAAAAATAGCAACTAACTATTTATTTTAAACTAAGTAGTTCACTATTTAATATATACTAGCTAACTATACACATACTAACTAGCAAGAAAACAATTTAGTAAAATTCTATAGCAAAATAGCTAGCATAATATTCATAAGTACTAGCATGATAATAATCATAGCAAAAAATAGATTTTAGTAAAACATTTTAGAGTAAAACAATAGCAATATTAATACTTGCTTCAAAATATACCACTAATGATTATTTATAATATAGCTATTAGCAAATAAAATGATACAAGCCATATATTACTAGCAAAATACTATAGTATTAAATATATAAGAATTCACTAAATATGTAGCAAAATTAATTTTAACCAAAATAATCATCATGGCAAGACATCTTTTTTGAGTAAACACATTAATTTTTTCTATTCCAAAAATATTACTAAAGAATTATGAATTCAATACAAGAATACTAATAATAATGCTAATAATAATAACACTATACCAAATAATCCCAGCGCAGCTAACTACAATCCAGACCCAGCCCATACTCTGGCCCATAGCCAAAGCCCTATTGGCCATGCCACACCAATTCTTTTATTTTATTTTTCTAATCCATACCCGGCCTGCAAAACCCGGCCCAACCCACACTTTTACACTCAAAACCCTAACCCTACTCTCATACTCTCTTTCTCTCTTCTTCTCTTTATTCTCATTTACACAGCCGCAGACTCCTAATCTCCTCCAACACTCACAGCAACCCAAAGAGAAACCCTAATAAGAGGAGGACAGAAAGAGAGGTAGAAGATGAAGATGAAGGAGATCAGGAAGAAGAAGGGGATTAAGAAGAAGGAGATGCTTACCTTGGCAATTGGCGATGTGCAGCGGAGGAACAGATTTGTCGTTCGGTGGAGCAGATTACGATGAGGACTCTGGTCCTGCGGTAGTCGATGACCTGGACGCGTCGGCAGTCTTTGAACTCCTCCGACTAGGTCGTTTGTCGACCAAGAGAGGCGGTCAGAGGTGGCGAGTGAGGGCGAGGAGGCTTATGATGGAGCGGTGATCAAGACGAGCAGATCAGGACATGGTGGTCCAGATCAGGTGGTGGAAAACTTCGGTGGGTAGCAGTGGCTTCTGATCCACTGATGAGGTGGCTAGATTGGCCACGACGAGGCATACTCCGGTCAGCACTCTTCACGACGGATCTAGCGGTAATGATCCGGCAAGGCAAAGGCACGGGATGGTGGCAAGGTAAGCTTACTGACTTTTGTGGACCAGATTCGGCCGGCTCTGGTGGTGCAGCGACTTGGACACGACAAGTGGGATCTTCGAACTTCGGCGAGGCGATCGAGCACGGCGACGAGATTGGACATAGCGGGGTGCCTCTAGAGCATTAGGACTAGAATTAGGTTTGGGGTTTTTGTACCGTATCGTATCAGGGGACACGAACACAGGAAATGTTATGGAGGACACAATATGGGGTACATACATGGAATGTTCGTATCAGAATGGACACAGGAAATTATAAAGCATGAAAAATATGGGGTTCATGCGGATCACAAATTTTCACATATGTACTTTGGGCCAAACAGGTCCGCATAAAGGAATGCCGTATGACAGATTCAATGTCTTATGCGGCCCGTCGACAACCAGCTGTAGAAGAGGGATATACGGCCAAGAGGATCAGTTCGTCTGATAAAGCTGACAAGTTCTGTCAAAACTGACAAAAATGACAGCTCTGACACTTTGACAAAAAGATAAGACGTGAGACGTCACCCAAAAGCATGGTTCATACGCTTTCATGCAGCCAGAAGGAGTGTCACCTAAGCTGCATTAACCTTATGCAGCTCAAACATATGCGGCCCCAAAGTCTTCGAACTTCATGCGGCCAAGAGTAACTGTGATCCAAGCCGCATGAGCTTTATACGGCCAAAATACAGAATCTATGCAGCTTAAATCCCTAAGCTATATGTGGGCTATGAAAGTTTGCGACTTAAGTCGCATGAGTCTTATGCGACCCCACATGGTCGAAAACTAAGAGGCTCATGCGTCTCAAAATGATTCCTGCAATAGGACACGTGGCAGGCTGACCAAGTCTTAACTACTCAGATTTGATGCAACAAAATCCTAAAAAATCGACAGATGGCGGCCAAAGAGCGGGTCTTCATGTGCTAATTAGCCACGTGGCCACAGGCCATCTATACTGCTCAACATACATACCACTATATATAGCAGGATGCCACACCCCTGTAAAAGACTGACAACCTTCAAAAAACCAATTTCTTCAAGAGCTAAGGACTGCGTCAGATAGTCCAACGAGTAAGGCAGAGTTGATAGCGCTTTCCCGAGCCTCTACCGTCACCCCCCAGAATCAAAACGAAACAATTGTACTTAGATTATTTCCTAGGATTTCTTTCTAGGATTTTCTTTGTACAAGCGAGTTTGTAATCAATTTCAGTGTTCCTGTAATACTTGTCTTTGACTTTTTTATGGCAAACACGATGGCGACTCTACTGGGGACGTCCTTCTCTTCTGATGAGAAGTTGGTGACGCAATCTGACGCGTCCAAGCTTGGCTCTACACATCAGATGCTTGTAGTTCGTTTTGACCAACAAGCCTTCGAAGAATTGCTCCCTGAAGGGAGCGCCAGCCCGTCACAGAAGCAAGCCAACCCAAAGAGGACTCGCAGGACGTCGGCGCGCAAAACTGTTGCTCCCGACCAAGTTATCAAAAAAGCTCCTTCTGAAGCCCAAGACGGTGACCAAGGCTCTCATGTGGCTTTACTTCCGACCACAGAGGACCCCATTGTCCCTAAATATCTAGCAGAGGAAAACACTATGATGCTGAGTTTTTGGAGATACAAGGGAAATCCATGCGGACAAAGAAGAAGTCACATAAAAGAGATTGGCAGTCTGTCCATGCGGCAGCCAACTCTGGTCGCAGGCAGACAACTCATGCGGCAGCCAACTCTGGCCTCAGAAAGATGGCCCATGCGGCAGCCAACTCTGGCCACATGAAGATGGCCCATGCGGCAGCCAACTCTGGCCGCAGGAAGATGGCCTATGCGGCAGCCAGCTCTGGCCGCAGGAAGATAGCCCATACGACAGCCAATCCTGGCCTCAAACAGGATGTCTCATGCGGCCCTATCAGAAGCTCTGTGTTCAACCGTCTCTCATGCGGGCCCGACTCCATGCGGCCCATTGAGAATATAGGATGTATTAATCTGGACTCCTTTTACTATGCGCCTTCGGGCGGTAAGTCAAAAAAGTCTAGGGCAGTGCGGGCCGAACAAGCCCGGTCAACTGTCTAAGTTACTGACTGTCAGCAGGCCCCGTTAACTATTATACGGGCTCCTGATAGAAAGTTGTACAGAACCACCCGCATCCAGTCCCCCAGGGCTAACGGACAGGGTAGGTCTTTAAAGTCTCCCTCCAACGATCCAGAGCAAGTGCTTTTACTAGCCACGGATCAGGGAGCAAACATGATACCTACGTACCCGTGCGTTCAGGATACCCAAGTCCACAAGTTTGGTACAAAGGTAGATCAGCTTGCTACCGACTTATGTGAGGTGATTACTCACAAACGCAAGGTGGCAGCATTGGCATGCAATGAGTCCCTCTCGGGACGTCGTTGCACCCGAGTCATCATCAACTGCTGCTACGACAAATCAGCAGCACTTGAAGGTCGGCAGTCAGTTTTCCGACGACTGCAGCAGCCAGCACCTGTCCGACAACAACACAAGAAATAGGTACAAATTCTGGAGGACGAGGAGTTTCCTTTCACCTCCTATAATTCAACTCAAAAGGTTCCTCCTGGCAAGAGAGAAAAGAAGATGGGCTCTTCCAGTCCTGCAACTAGGCCACTATTCCAAAGAGACCCTTATCTGGAGGGTTCCCACCAACAACCACAAGGGGTGTCTGTCACCCTCATTTCCCGTATTTCCTGTATTTTTTCGTATTTCGTATTTTACTCGTATCTGGATTTTTGGCATGTATTTTTATTTTTCTCAGCTTGTAGAATTTTGGTATTTCTCGTACTTTGGGTTTTGTCATGGCTCGGTTTTATTAGGTTGGTCTGGTTCGGTTTATGTAATGGAGCACCTTAACTTATGCTACCCCTCAACCCACCACAACTCCCCCTCTTTATAATCCCCACCTACCACTCTCTCTCCTCATAACTTCTACCATTAATGTTTTTCTTCTTCTTCTTCTTCTTCTCCTTCCTCTACACAACTCTCCTAACCCTAGGCAAGTGCACCTTGCCACTACATGAGAGCCCTTTTTTCCTTGTCCATTTGCTAGATTAGGACATGGTGATCAACATTAGAACTTAGGTTTTTGTGATTTGGAGCCTCCATTGTTATAGATCTAAGTTATTCTATTTTCAAATTTTGCATGGTTGGAGCTACTTAAGTTGGATTTTATGGGTTTTTGATGTTTCCATGTGGAAGAGCATTCAATTCTACCCAAGTTGGAACTTTAGAAATCTGGATTTGGAGTTCGGATGGCCAAGTTATGAGGTTTTGAAGTTTTGGAGCGATTGGAGCTTCTTCTCAGCCATGGAGAAGAAGACCCAAATCATGCGTGCGTGTTTTTACGCGTATGCAGCTCTCTGCTTGCGTGCTTTTGCACGCACGCAGCTCCCTGTAGCGTGCGTGACTTTTCACGCAGCTGCTTCCTTCAGCGTGCGTGACTTTTCACGCAGCTGCTTCCCTGTAGCGTGCGTGACTTTTCACGCAGCTGCTCCCTGTAGCATGCGTGACTTTTCACGCAGCTGCTTCCTTCAGTGTGCGTGACTTTTCATGAAGCTGCTCCCTGTAGCGTGCGTGACTTTTCACGCAGCTGATCCCTGTAGCGTGCGTGACTTTTCACGCAGCTGCTTCCTTCAGTGTGCGTGACTTTTTACGAAGCTGCTCCCTGTAGCGTGCGTGACTTTTTACGCAGCTGCTTCCTTCAGCGTGCGTGACTTTTCACGCAGCTGCTTCCTTCAGCGTGCGTGACTTTTCACGCAGCTGCTTCCCTATAGCATGCGTGACTTTTCACGCAGCTGCTCCCTGTAGCGTGCGTGACTTTTCACGCAGCTGCTTCCTTGAGCGTGCGTGACTTTTCACGCAGCTGCTTCCTGTAGCGTGCATGACTTTCACCTACGCTGCTCTCTCAGCGTGCGTGACTTTTTCGTACGCTGCTTTCCTGACCCCTTGCTTAACCCACAGGCTCTTAATATGTTTGGAATGACTATTATACATGCATGATATGACAAGGAACTAGCATAACACGACAGTGACCCGTGGTGGACACTCCTGACATGACCAACCTGATATGATAGTGGCCCGTCGTGGCGCACTCCTGACAAGTACCCTGACATGAATTATCTTGATAACTTAACTTGACCTGCCTTGACACCGTGGGTGGTTCTTTCTTGCTTGCTTGTTAATCCACTAGTCTTGTCTTGCATCATGTCTAGGAGGGGACTCCTGAGTACCACGGTCAGGAGTACCTACTAAAATGGATTAAGGTTAATAACTTGAATAACTCAGTAGTCATGAAGAGATGACACAGCTACAGGCAATCCCGTTACCTGGGCGCTCTTGGGATCTGTAGCCTGCCGTCGAGTAGGGCACATTTCCAGCACACCATCGCGTGTTGCACCCTCTAAGTCACCTAAGGGTATATTTGTCTTCCGGGCGATGTACACACCTGAATTCAACCCCTAATTTTTGACCTGGGTAGCCTGGATGGTCTGCAGGGCTTGTGGCTGTGGAACAATCTCACTGTATCTTGTTAGTAATTAGGCCTGTGATAACCCTAGTTAGTTAAAGTAGTAAGCCGTAGTATCTGCTTGGCCGTGATTGATTGAATGAGGTATAACCAGTTTAGCCATGTCTTGATCCAGTACAAGATTGCTCCCTGTCTTGATTTCTTGTATTATTATCTTGCCGATAAATGGTGGGAAACCAAGTTCTGTTCAGATGAAGGGTTACAACCCCGGTCCTTGTTTGGTTTACGGGTTGTAACCTGGCTATCGGAATAGTTCTATGGTTATCTCGTCGTATATCATCCTGACATGTTTTCGTAATTCTAGTCTTAATATTATATTTTCTTGTGCTGATTGCTGGCTTTTGTTCTTATTTCGTGGCCCCCTTGTGGCACTTGCTCTTTCTGGGGTTGACCCAGCTGGTTTTGTGTGGCCAGATTTCGGAGCAGCTTCCGAGGATCTACCAAGCTTCCAGCCCAATGGTGGCGACTAGAAGGAACCCGGGCTACGAGTGGGTTTTCTATTTTGTTTCGCTCACTCTATTGTAAAGTTATTCTTTTGAGGCGTTTAGCCGACGAGCACCTGTTAGCTCGATGCACTTTTACTTACTGTCTGCCTACGGGCTGTAAACATGATTAACAAATCCTAGGGTTGATCATGTATGACTTAAACTCTTGCTAGTCCTCGCATTTTGGACGACTAGCTTCATGATCAGCTGATATGTAATATTTGGGACGCCTTTTATTGTATATTTGGTGGTCAAACATCTTATAATTATATTACTTGCTTGAGATTGAGACAATAGGCTTGACCTTAAGAGACTGTTGGCTTGTAGTAAACCCTCATATTTCTAGACAGCCGTGACCGTATATCGAGGTGGTTTCCATTTCTATATACGTAGCTGGCTATGTCTGCCCCCGCTCTCCAGTATTCTGGTTCTGGGGCGTGACAGTGTCTATTTAGGCACTCGAACCAAAAAGAAGCGTCCAGCACCCGGGGGTGCACCTTCGGCCTCCTTGAGAGTAGATGAAGCTGGAGGTAGCAATCCCCTTAATATATACGACAACCCGGTGTACCAAGAGCATATACAGGGGGTAGAGGTCCCCCAGAACTGCGTAACAGACTTGGATTTCCCTGAGGGCCACTACCCTCACCAAGATAATGCAGCTTCCTGCACAAGGGGTAGCACCCCTTCCGAGTCCGAAGAGGAAGACATTCCGACATTACCCGATGATTTTTTGACACGGGGGTATGACACAGAAGCACATCTGTTAGGGTCCCTTCCACCTCGACCCACGTGCGGACAGTCTTTATGGCCGACAATGATCATGAAGCGCCTTCTGATCGACAACGTCTATAAGTACTTGAAGCCATGCTCCTGTCCTTGGTCAAGTCCGTGGACGAAATCAAAGTCGTACCCCTCGTCGCAACCTTGCATAAAGAGGTGCTCGGTTCTCCTGCCTCACCTATGCAGTTGGAACCAATGGTCATCCGTCTCCCGAGATCCAGCCAGGAACTAAAACATGTCATAGGGCCAATGGTGATCCGACTGCCAAAATCCATTCAAAGGTAACAGAAAGATGCAAGGCCCTCTGTAACACCGATGGTAATCTGATTGCCAAAATCCACTCAAAGGCAACCAGAAGACATAAAGTCCCTTGTCGAGCCAATTGTCATCCGTCTTCCCAAGACGAGCCGGCAACCAAGTGTCGATCCAACACTCTCAGGCAAGTCAATACCTCAAGCTGAACCCTTGGTGGTCAAGATACCTAAGACAGCATCCCGACCTCTAAGCTCGTAGGGGGTAGCCGAAGAGGACGAAGAACTCGCCAAATACTTGGTTGCACAGGTGGATAGCCCCTCTCCTGATGATGTAATCCCTGTGGACAAAATTCCTTATTTCATCAATAAGAGGCTGGCGTTAGACTATTTTGAGTATGATAAGCCTAATCTAATGTATGATGCACGGGACTATCTGGACGTTAGCCTGTACACACGGGTGATAACCGTCCATACCCCAAATCAACTTGCTCCCATTAAAGGTGCTTACTTCCTGGTCCCAGACAGAAGAGGATGGGATCACACGATCATCTTTAGCTGAAAAGAAGGTCCTCAATCTTTCACGCCACAACAGTCCGATCTCGGACCCGATGCTGGAAGATTACCGCTCTACCTGTATCGCCTCAAGCCAAGTACTTCATGCGAAAGCAGGGGTACGACATGGAGGCTACCCCGGGTCTGAATCACGGCAGTGGTCGGCGATTGCCTCTACAGCCGTCGGTACCGACAGGGAAACCTCAGGACCATTATCACAAATCCAGACGCGGCCTCGGGTATGTTACTCCACCAACAACGCCCAAAAATTCTGATGAAGAATACCAGTGGCACTCTCATTCGTCCGAGTCACCAAGTTATGACTCTGATAGCAGTATTGGATATATATTTAGACAGACATTATCTGTCAATATGACATCCACTGATATCGAAGAGGAAGACGAAGATCTACTTGAACCACTTGAGTTGGAGCCGTGGGTCCAGCAACTAGACGCACAATGGGAGAAACACTTTAAACTTCGTGATCCTCCCACTGAGGATGAGGTTATGCAAGTTAACCTCGGCGATGAATCCTCTCCAAAGCCAATCTTCGTCAGTAAAAGCCTGACAGACGGCGAACGGGAGTCATTGTTACAACTCGTCAGAGAATACATCGACGTCTTTACCTGGAGCTATGAAGACATGCCAGGGCTAAACCCCGATATTGCACTTCATAAGCTCAACATTTATCCGGACGCAAAACCAGTCAAACAACAACAGCGGAAGTTTCGTCCAAACATCATGAATTCTATCGAAGCGGAAGTAAACAAGCTTATAGCTAGCGGTTTCATCCGGAAAGAGTAGCACCCAGACTGGGTAGCCAACATAGTACCAGTCATCAAGAAGAACGAAAAGATCCGAATTTGCATCGATTTCTGCAATCTGAATACGGCATGCCCTAAGGATGAATTTCCTATTCCCTCTTTCGATCACCGACATAATGATCGATGATACGTGTGGCTTCGAGCGCATGTCCTTTATGGATGGCTTTTCAGGATACAATCAAATCAAAATGTCCCCTGATGACGAGAAGCACACGTCATTCCGAACACCGATCGACGTATATTGTTATACGGTCATGCCCTTTGGCCTGAAGAACGCCGGTGCTATATATCAACGGGCTATGAGTGTCATCTTCAGAGATCATTTGTGCAAGACGGTGGAGTGTTACGTTGATGACATCGCCGTCAACAGCCGCTCCAAAAATGATCACTTACATGATTTGAGAACAGTGTTCGACCTCATGCGAGCGCATAACCTGAAGATGAATCCCACCAAGTCTTTCCTGGGGGGTGTCCAACGAAAAGTTCTTGGGCTTTGTCATTACTTCCCGAGGCATTCACATAGATCCCGACAAAATAAAAGCAATCCTGGAGATGAGTCCACCAAGGAACCTCCGTGAACTCCGCGACCTTCAGGGAAGACTAGCCTATATCAGGAGGTTTATATCTAACCTCTCAGGGCGATGTCAACCCTTCACTCAACTCATGAGGAAAGGTGTCTCTTTCGTATGGAACGAGGAATGTCAGCGTGCCTTCGATGATATTAAGGAGTACCTGACGAATCCGCCAGTTCTGGTAGCTCCGGTCGCCGGAAAGCCCTTTCTGCTCTATGTACGGGCAATGGAACACTCCTTCGGTTATTTGCTAGCACAGAATAATGACGCGGGACATGAACAAGCCATTTACTATCTCAGCCGGATGATGGTAGGACCGGAACATAGGTACACCGTCGTAGAGAAGAAGTGTCTTGCCCTAGTGTTCGCCATTCAGAAAATGCGACACTATGTGACAGGACAGACCATCCATGTTGTTTCACGAGTTAATCCTCTCAGGGTTCTCATGACCAAGCCAGGCACACTCAGTTCTCGTCTAGCCACCTGGGCGATACTATTATCCCCATATGATATAGTTTTTATTCCGCAGAAGGCTATCAAAGGTCAAGCCCTGGCTGACTTTTTAGCAGCCCATCCAGGCTCAGAAACAGCCAGAATCTATGAAGAAATTTCCGTCGAAGTCGTCGCCTCAAACATGACTTCGTATGACACCATTTGTCGAATGTTCTTTGACGGTGCTTCAAGAACGGGGCCACAAGGTGATATCGTCGTCGGAGTCGAGGTAGTATTATTTTTCCCCTCTGGATTGGTGGTCAATCGGGCATATTCTCTTACAGAACCCTGTTCAAACAACGTAGCCGAATATAACGCTCTAGTCATCGGACTCTAACTCGCAAAAGAAGTGGGGATCAAGTACATGGAAGCATATGGTGACTCGTAGTTGGTTGTTAACCAGATCCAAGGTTCATACGAGGTTCACAATGAGGACCTGATTCCCTATTATCAAACAGCATATCACGCCCCAGAACCAGAATACTGGAGAGCGGGGGAATGACTCAGCCAGCTACGTATTACGGGTAGATAAATACCGTATAATACGATCCATGCTGTCTAAAAGATGAGAGGGTGCATACTACATGAAAGTTTCACTATGGTCACTTCACATCTATTGTCTCAATCATTCAAACAAGAAACAGTAATAGAGAACATATAAGATAAAGCAGTAAGGCGTCCCAAACGTTCAGTCAAAATGTTCTTGATATCTGGCTTTACAAAACATAGCCAGATGATGTAGCAAAGTATACACAATTGTTTACCAGCTGCAGCTTGACTTAGTTATAATTATGTAAAAGTAAATACAAGACAATCCGACTAACATGTCGGTGCCAAACGACAAAGTATAAAGTAAGTAACAAAATGAACGAGGAAGTAAGGAACCCACTCGAGTCCTCCTACGATCATTCCTCTAGTATTGACCATCTTGGAGGTAGAAGTAAGCTGAATCCTCGGGGACCGGCTCTAAATCTGGCCATGCAAAACCAGAGAGGTTAGACCTCTAATAGCAAGTACCACAAGGAAGCACGACATAAGAATTAAAACCAGTGATAAGAGTTAAGGATATAATACATAGGTCTCTGCTTGCTACTAGGATTCACACAACATCACGACACTTCAAACCAACTTCCCAACCAAAAAAGGACAGAAGTTGACCCGTCGTGCCCTGACATTCTGATCATCTCAGTTAGTAAATAGAGTAGGTACAGTTCACAAACAAATCAATTTAAACGGCCATGCAACTACTATGGCTTGCTATTGTGAATTCCAAGTTACCTTGGAATTATGTAATAAGGATTCCTCAGTTCTTACTATGTGCAAACAAGGCTAGTTTACCCAATCAATAAATTGTCCCAATCACGAATTAGACGAGTCCTAGTGGGACGTCCATCATCAATATACAATATACAATAAATAATATAAGCAGATACCGCTCCCTGCCCGTGTGGCAGATTTGCAGTATCTATGGGAACCAGCCGGTCTGTCAGGCACTTAATAGTCCCAAGGAGGGCTGCCATGTAAGACCTCAGAAATCTATTCTCTCCATGTAATCATTATTTTATTTAACTTAATAGTCTCTATGTTGAGTGAAATCTCATACCGTGGATCATGGTCATTCAGAATGAGTACCTTTGTACGGGGTACGATATGCACAACTCTACAACGATACCCGTGCGGTTAGGTTGTAGGTCTTACATAACGTAATACAACATCAAAACTAACCACAGAATAATCATGCCTTGACCATAAAGTACACATGCTGCTTTTGTAGAAAAATAAATTGAAGCTTGCACATGTCTGTATGCCAATATTCGGGATCGGCCAGTCGATTACAATAGTTCATAATTCATATGAACGTGTCTCATTCATTCAATTTAATAAGACGACTAGCCAGTCTCTTAGTTCTAACTAAGAACGCATGATCAATTATTAGTTAAGATAACAATCAATGTCAATTCGTAGCAAGGCATGAAAGTCAACTATTATTTAGTATGGTCGAGTCTACAACTCTCAGGGTTAAATTCCAGTCATTCGGGGTATCTATAAATCAATTCACGACACATGGTACATTCCACGTAACAATCTATATTAAAGAAAATATTAACATATCATGATTATATCAAGTTTATGCCAAAAGGCGTAAGGATATAAGAGAAGAATTATCATACCAACATAAAGTGAATAAAGTATAGGGCAATAGGAACACCAAGGTTGGATTACACCAAGGCTAGTTTATACCATGATTAGTCTACGCCAAAGTTTTACGCTAAGGCAAAATACGTGCGTAAAATAGGGTATGCGTAAAAGTCAGGTTTACGCATGAATTTATATACGTAAAAGGTAACATCACGCGTAAAACTCGCGCACGTAAGGGTCAAAGTATACGCATGGATGAATACGCGTAAAGGAAGTACGCTCAAAATAAAGGAACAAGTTGCGCGTAAAAACTCATTTTACGCCGAGCCAAGGAGTACGCGTAAAAAGATTAGAGTTTTACGCAGGAAACACTGTGCACGTAAAACATTGCATGCGTAAAGGATCGAGCCACGCGTAAAAGTTGCTCGTGTAAAGAGTCAAGTTTTACGCCTGAAACGCTGTGCGCGTAAAAAGAATACACCAAGTCAAAATAGACTTGCGTAAAACAGTTTTATGCTGACACGAGTGATCGTGGGCGTAAAGCTCGACACTACGCGGACACGTATAACGTGGGCGTAAAACTCAATATTAAGCTAACACGTAACAACGTGGGCGTAGAGTTCCTCCTGAACTCCAATTCCCATGGAACCTTCCTTCCAAGCCAGAAATAGGGTTTCCATAGGTCAGAATGGCGCATAACACAACCTCAACAATCTGGAATGAGCAAAACTTGGAAATAAGGAAGTTTGACAGATCAAAACCACTGAAATCCGAAAAAATAGTAATTTCTAGATCTACTAAAAATAAGACTTCAAAATAAAAAATGTCAAGTTCTAAACTCTCTTAGGATCACGAGAGGGAGATAAATGAACCATAAAAATACGGGTTCTCATGTGGAGCAATATGTACTTGCCTATGGGTTTTGGTAGGTGGAGATAATTATGAGGAAGAAGAAGAGTAATAAGAAGAAGGAATGAAGAGAGAAAAAGGGGATGGGGCTTAAATAGGGGTGTTGGGTTCGGTTCATGATGAACCGTCATAAACTCGAAAATAAACCAACCTAGGCCGGACCTAAGGCAAGCTAAAGCAGAGAATAAAAGCAGAAAGTAAAATACAGAAAATTAATTAGCGTGAAATTAAAGGAATTTAAATACATAACAATACATGATAAATATTAAATAAATATATTCGAGCAGTACACGTATTAGAATACGTATTCTGGGAACGGGGAGTGACACAGCAACTGCCATCATTATGACCTTAGAAGGATTCTTTATAGAGCACGTTCCTAGGCTCCAAAACATCGAAGCCGATGCCCTAGCAGGTCTCGCTGCTTCCTTGGCACTTCCAAATGATACTCATCATCTAGTCGACATAATAGGCCATGAGCTGGTCTGTCCCAGGAACAGTCTTCAACTGGGTACGAGTTACTTCGCCCAGATAACCAACGCCATACAAGACTGGAGACGCCCATTCATCGACTTTGCAGTCTATAGAATTTTGCCAGAGAATGTGAAGGAAGCAACTTCAATAAGAAGATGCTCCCTCAGATTCTTCTATGATACGTAGACAAAAATGTTATATCGACGATCCTACGATGGGCTACTATTAAGATGCCTGTCAAATACAGAAGCCAAAGAAGCATTACGCGATGCTCATGACGGCACTTGTGGGGCTCACCAACCTGTCCTGAAATTACAAGATCGTCTCCATCGGATGGGTTATTACTGGCCCACAATGGTAGCAGATGCAGTTGATTATGCAAAGAAGTGCAAAGCTTGCCAGATCCACACAAATTTCATAAATCTGCCATCTGAATTCTTACACCCGACAGTGGCTTCTTGGCCATTTGAAGTATGGGAAATGGACATCATTGGGCCAATCACCCTACCGTTGTCTAGAGGGCATCGGTTCATACTTGCAATCACCGATTACTTCTCCAAATAGGCTGAAGCTGTTCCGCTAGCACAGGTTAAGACATCGAACGTGATTAGCTTCATAAAATATTACGTCATCTACCATTTTGGACTGCCCCGGAGGATTATTCACGATAATAGTCTGCAGTTCGCAAGCCACACTTTCTATCAATTTTGTGACAAGAATCGGATTCAGAACATGGCCTCGACAGCATATAACCCATCGGCTAACGGTCTGGCTGAAGCTTTCAACAAAACCATAATCAAGCTCCACAAAAAGTTCGTGTCTACAAACAAATACGACTGGAACGAAAAGCTTGGCGAGTGCTTATGGGCGTATCGTACCATAATTCGGACGGCTACAGGAAATATATCGTTCTTCTTAGTTTACGGGAGCGAGTCAGTCCTCCGATTGGAGACTCAGATCCCCTCACTTCGAGTGGCCCTTACTTACGGGTTAACGTCAGACGATAACTACCGCCGACGACTACAAGAGTTGGAAGCATTAGATGAAAAGTGTTTACAAGCTCAACAAAGCATAGAGATCTACCAAGCGTGCATCTCTCGGGCTTTCAACAAGAAACTCAAACAGAGAATATTCCAAGTCGGCGATCTTGTTTTGGCCATTCGCAGACCAATGGTCATGACTCACAAGACCCCAGGCAAATTCTAGCCTAAATGGGAGGGTCTGTTCATCATCGAGACTGTATTCTCCAACGGCGCGTACCGTCTCGCAAAACAAAATGAAGACTTGCTCATGATGCCCATCAACAGCAAGTTCCTCAAGAAATATTATATCTAAACGACATCTTCCAACTATCTCTTAGATTGTGAGTTATGTACCCTCTGGTATCGCTGAACTTACATTCTGACCTCAAATCTCCCAGATTGTTGAGTTATATACCCTCAGGTACCACTGAACTTACTCTTTGACTGCTCCAAATGGATTCATATCTCATCTCCTAGTCATATCTATGAACTTCTATATTAAATGCTTTTCTCCACCAGAGTTTGCCTCAAAATCTATTATCCGCACCACCAGTGCGCAGAAAGGTAGTAGGTCCATAAAACTTGTCCTAATCTATTACTCTCACCATCAGTGCACAAAAAGGGTAATAGGTTCACAAAATTCTCTAACGAAAAAAACAACCACGTCCATATTACATCTGAGTTGTTTTTCCATCCATCACAAACAAATCATCCAATACATAGAACTTCCACGTTGATAGCACCTCTGAGTTGTTCTATGTACCCATATTATGCCTGCTCCTACCATGTCCTCATTACCTCCGAGTAGGAAGGCTCTGTTTTACCCATATTTACTACGTCCTCATTACCTCTGAGTAAATATGTTGGTCTTCCCCCACTTATTATCAGTACTCGCATCGCTAGTACACAAAAATGGTAATAAGTCCGTAAAGTTATCCTAAACTATTACTCATACCATCGGTGTACCAAAGAGTATTAGGTCCACAAAATATCATTTAAATCTATTTGCTCGTATTTCCAGATGCACAAAAGGGCAATAGGTCCACAAAAATCACCCAATGGGATATCCTTTATCAAAAACACAAATGCTGTATTAGGCCCTCTAGTACAAGCACTACAAAATACAGTAAAAAAATGGAGTGAACATACTCTGCTTATTCAAAATCAGTTATATTCATAGGACTACATCGACAGCAGAAAACAAAGAAAGGAAAATCTGGCAATACACAGTTTGGTTAGTTTGACAGCACTTCGTCTTCAAGCAGTTTCGTGGCCCTCGAAAGAAGTCATATTTTACTGCTGAGAAGCAAACAAAGCTGTTGAATCCCCAAGGAGCTGCCTGGAGGAGGGCAAATATAACATGCTATCCTCTCATCCGTATTGCGGATACCTTAGCCCTGCTCTCCCGAAGGACCATACCTTCAAAATATCATCCCTGATGGTGGTTTTGCCTACTTGGAGAGCCGTGAAGGCAGGACGTTCATAACGACGCCTGACTACCGTCCAACTCTCCGAGGTATAAAGGCCCTTCCTACCACCTGGGGAAAACTCTTCCGAAGCATGAAGAGTCCTGAGTTGTTTGATGTGTATGCCAAAATGGCGTAGGGAAAACTCTTCCGAAGCATGAGAAGTTTTGAGTTGTCTGATGTAGGTGTCAGAATGGTATATTTTCACTCTCTCGCAGACACCGGTCCTGGAGAAGTTTGCTAGCCAGATCTGTGAGCACCCTGAATTTTGGGTTGATTTTTTTTTTATTTTTTTATTTTTCCTGATTGATTTAGTTTCAATAAATAATTTACTCTGTTATTTATCCTTAAGTGTACTTTCCCGTGCCTTTGATATTTGGAGTGTCAGGGATGTTCAACTCTGGAAACCTTCTTCACAATTTTGTAGTGGACATGATTACCTTCATGATGGTATATAATGTCCCATCTAAACTTGTTCCCTTGTACTCTTTCTGCTTCGCGCAACTTCGGGACGATTTAGACTAGTTGATTATTAATTAATTTTTCCCCACTCTTTTCCTTGATTATTATTAGCACGTTACCGTGACTTTTAATTTGGGAGCACCAGACCAGTCATTTTCTTGAAACCAACTTCTCATGCATGATCTACTCGAGACACTCTTCACTCATGACCTTCGTGTCCCACTCAGACACGCTATTTTACGCTCCATTTGTTTCGTACAACTTTTCTGACACGTGACCCGATTTTATTTTACCCTACGGTGTCACATTCATTTTCCAACTTGATTTGTGGGTACCCTATCGACCAAAACCTGTCAGTCCCAATTATGGACATGGCCCACATTGAGCCTACTATCCGCATGCCACTTGTGTCCCATTTATTGGAATTCCCATGTGCTACTTATTTACCCATGATCATTAACACCTATTTTTATTCGATTTTTGCACAATGTCCGGTTTTGATCCAATGCGGCTCCACCAAGTCCAGCCCAGTTTCGTGCTATCCTCCATCATGACACCCTTAGCCTCATTATCCTTGAAAAATATCAAGTACTCATTTTACCTATTTTTAATATTTAATGGAAAATTTCTATTGATTTTGATTCCCTTGGAATGACCTAATTTCCCTATATTCAATCCTAGCCTTTGGATTATCCCATTTAATCCTAACCATTAAAATCCCTACATTCAATTTTCCTCCACCCTCTCATTCAGCCGGCCCTAACTTCTAGGGGTGGTATTCTCTCTCCTCCCCTCACAAACTTACACACACATTAATTATTACATCTCTTTCTCTCTCTCACTATTTTTCCCACATACCATTTCAACAACAACCACCAACAGCATCCTCAAGTGGCCGACCCCCTCCCATGCCCGAGCTCAACAGTTCCTCCTCCTCCCTGGCAGGCGTCGCCGGCCACCACCGCCACCCACCAGTCTCCTCCTCTTCACCATCAAAACCAACCACCATCACCATGGCTCAACCAACCACCATCACCATGGCCCAACCACCACCCTTACCACACCCGACCACCATCACCACCGTGACCACCACCACGTCCGTCGCGCCGCCGCGCCCTCGCCGGTCGGGCCTGGCCGCGCAGTCCCGTACGCAGCAGTGGGCAGCAGCAGCCGGGAACTCCCTTGTCGCGCGCGTACAGCGCTGGCGGTGCACCGTCGCCGGCCACCGAGGCTCAGGCGACCCCCACGCGGGTGTGCCCTACTCCGGAGAGCACTCCCATGGCGGCCACCATCCTCCGGGACGCGCCGTCGAGGCGATTCGTGTGTTTCGCATGAAGTTCCGTCGTGACGCGCGCGGGAACGATCCAGATTTTGCGTTCCGTCACAACGACTTTGCGTACATTTTCCTGGAAATCCGACCGTTGGATCGGCGATTTCTTCGCTCCATCACAATCTCGATATATCCACCTTCACTCCTGTCAATTTTCATCCGTTGATTTTATCGTTTGATAGATCAAAACCGGCCACCAAGTTGACCATTTTAATTGTATTAAATTTGGACAGTTTCGTGGAGTCAACTTCGTCAGCTTGTACCTCCTCCACCGTAGCTCCATTTGGCGTGCTACCAGTTCCTGTGCGAAGCTGGTATAACCCTCTTACTATCCCTCCAGTTTCGTTTCATTGTGAGCTTGTGTGATTAGTTGAATTCGATGCCAAAGTTGGTCGTCCGAATTCGTAATTTCCAACTTGTAAAATTCTATTTTTGAACATGGGACTCCAGATTTCATTTCTGACACCACCAGTAGACTCGTGGCGTAGTTCTGGCATCTTTTCATATAAAATTTGTTAGATTTGGAGGACGTGGGCCCTGGCACATTTTTCGGTACAAAGTGGGTCCCATAGTCCGGGTCAACGGGACTTTTTGACGCCGGCTCATCGGAATCCAATTCCGGATATACCGTTGATTTCGTATCATCATTCTGGACTCGTTGACATATAATTTGCTAGGTTTTGGTAGACATTGGATCCGACACGCATTTCGGTGCAAGTCGGATACCAATATCCGGGTCAACGAGTCATTTTGAGATCGGCTCATCGGAATCAAATTCCGGATATACCGTTGAGTTCGTATCGTCATTCTGGACTCATTGACAAATAATTTGCTAGGTTTTGGTGGACATTGGATCCGGCACGCATTTCGGTGCAAGTCGGATACCAATATCCGGGTCAACGGGTTATTTTGAGATCGGCTCATCGGAATCCAATTCCGGATATACCGTTGAGTTCGTATCGTCTTTCTGGACTCGTTGACATATAGTTTGCTGAGTTTTGAGAATGTTGGCTCCGGCACGCATTTTCGTGCAAACCGAAATTCCAAGTTCTGGTCAACGGACCAAATTGTGATCGGGTTAACGGAATCCAATTCTGGAGATACCGTTGGGTTCGTATCGTCATTCTAGTTTCGTGGACATGTAATTTGCTATATTTTATAGACTTATTTTCTTACACATTTTTCGGTGCAAAACGGCTCCGACACGAATACCGTTTTGACCCAAAATTACCTTTTTGCCCTTGTGTCCAAATTGGACCGATGGGTAGGCTATCCTAGCTAATTTGACCATTATGGACACGTTGGCGATGTTTATTTCATCATCCGATAATGTTTGTTGATAATTTCTCTGAGTTTAACCTTTTTATAATTAATTAATAATTAATTCTTATAATGTTCGTATTTCGGGATTAGTACAACGAAATTGAGCTCAGTCAATTCCAGTGATCTCAACTCGCTGAAATTGACAAAATGGACATGTGGATCACTATAATAAGATTATTAATTTTATCGTTGATCTTCTTATCTCGATTTGCGTATCGTAAGTTTCGACGTACAAATAACGAAGTACACTTTATATCTTTAATAATTAGACTAGAATGGACCCTGTTTGACCAGAGTTGACCAGTTGACCCAAAGTCAACTGTAAGTCAACACTTGACCTAGTTTGACTAGATTATTGGCCGGAGTTGACCTAGAGTTGTTTTGACTTAGAAGAACCTAGGATAATATAGATTGCTTGTAGGGATTTATTTATTACAACTTGAACACCTTGTAACCAGTGTTGCTTTAAATATGACTCTATGGCTTCAGTTGGACCCCCTATACTTATCAGCTATTCAGGTTATCAGGCGAGTACATTCTCTGATCATTTCATATCCTGCTTAGAATTATTTCTTGCATTAAATTACTTTACTTGTTACTGTCACGTTGGTCACACGGATTGGTACTATATGGATCCCTTCTTGAGATGTTATCCTTAGGGAGCATCGGGTACTGCATGTTCTATGCGTTTCACTTACATGGCGTATCACTATGCTTCGTTGGTTCATTGATCACTTGTGACATATACTCTTATGATCACAGAGTCTCCTTGAATCCTTATTCCATTTACTGGGTATCTGTCACGCCCCAGAACCAGAATACTGGAGAGCGGGGGCAGACATAGCCAGCTACGTATGATGAAATAGAATCCATCTCACCATACGGTCACGGCTGTCTAGATATGTGAGGGTTTATCTACAAGCCATCAGTCTCTTAAGGTCATAAAATAGCCTATTGTCTCAATCTCAACCAACTAGTAATAATCACAAGATGTCAGAGCATCAAATACATAAATATAAGGCGTCCCAAATATTACATATCAGATGGTCATGAAGCTAGTCGTACAAAATGTAAGGACTAGCAAGAGTTCAGTCATACAGGATCAACCCCCGGGGCTTGTCAATCATGTTACAGCCCGTAGGCAGACAATAAGAAAAGTGCAATACGAGCTAACACTTGCTCGTCGGCTAAACGCCTCAACAGAATAATTTACAATATTACAGTGGGAGAACAAAAAGAAACCCACTCGTTGCCAAGGTTCCGCCTAGTGGCCACCATCTGGCTGGAAATCCGGTAGATCCTTTGGTGCTGCTCCGGTATCTGGCCATACAAAACCAGCTGGGTCAGACCCCAGAAAGAGCAAGTGCCACAAAGGAGGCTTCACTTAGGACTAAAACCAACAAATCATTAGCATTCCACATGTAAGAAAACAATAAGTAACACAGATTGGGGTTCGAGCACTACCAATGCACTTGTCCCAATCAGAGAAAATAATTAAGAGAAGCATCATGTTAAATAAAATATAGCTGGACAATATATATGAAAAGAAGACAATGATGAAAGTGACAATGAAGGGTACAATCAGGATAGTACAATCTGGAGTGACAATAGTGTTCAAGCATTATAGTGACAATCTGGAGTGACAATCATTCAATCATGCTGGTACAATCTTGCAATCGATCACTTCTAGACAATACTAAACTGGACTAGACTCCATCCAATCAATCACGGCCAATCATTGCCTACGGCTTTCTACATTAACTAACTAGGGTTATCACAATCCTAGTTACTAGCAAGATGCAATGAGATGCTCCAAGTAGTCACAGGCCCTGCAGCAACCCAGGTTATCCAGGCAATCATTATAGTGACAATCCAGAGAGTTCAATCATTAAAGTGGCAATGGAGGGAGAGTGTAAGACAATAGAGTTCAATCATTAAAGTGACAATCGAGAGTGCCCCACATGACAGTGGGCTGGAAATGTGCCCTACTCGTCGGCAGGCTACAAGTCCAAACATTTGCGGCCAGAATAACGGGGTCGCCTGTAACTGGGGAACATCTCTTCATGACTAGTAGATTATTCTAGTTATTAACCTTAGTTTATTTCAATATGTACCCCTGACCGTGGTACTCAGGGGTCCATGCCCTAGAAATGATGCGAGACAAGACTGGTTCATTTATACAAGCACAATCGCCCACGGTGTCAAGTCATTATACAGGTCATGTCATGTCAAGTAGCTGTCACGCCCCAGTTCCAGAATACTGAAGAACGGGGACGTGCACAGCCAGCTACGTATATTGGGACGGCAACCATCCCACTATACGATCACGGCTGTCTAGCTATATGAGGGTATTCTACAAACCATCAGTCTCTTAGGGTCAAAACAAGCTATTGTCTCAATCTCAACAAGTAATGATAATCACAAGATAACAGATCACCAAATATACAATTGTAAGGCGTCCTAAACATTACATATAAGATGATCATGAAGCTAGTCGTACAAAATGTAAGGACTAGCATGAGTTAAGTCATACATGATCAACCCCCGGGGCTTGTCGATCACATTACAGCCCG
The DNA here is from genome assembly GCA_029216955.1 of Iris pallida. NCBI lineage: Eukaryota > Viridiplantae > Streptophyta > Magnoliopsida > Asparagales > Iridaceae > Iris > Iris pallida. The sequence continues at coordinate 5,958,521 of JANAVB010018600.1, forward strand.
TAGGCAGATAATAAGTACAATGCAATACGAGCTAACACTTGCTCGTCGGCTAGCCGCCTCAAAAGAATAATTTACAATACAGTGGGAGAACAAAAAGGAACCCACTCGTTGCCCTGGTCACGCCTGGCGGTCACCATCGGGCTGGAAGACAGGTAGATCCTCTGTTGCTGCTCCGATATCTGGCCATACAAAACCAGCTGGGTCAGACCCCAGAAAGAGCAAGTGCCACAAAGGAGGCTTCACTTAGGAACTAAAACCAGCAAATCATTAGCATTCAACAGGTAAAGAAAAATAATGAGTAAATGCAGATCGAGATGTGTGCACTACCAATGCACATGCCTCGACCAGAGAAAGACTGTATGTAAAGCATTATAAGGTATACTGGAGAAACATGTTAACTAAACAGAACTGGAGAAAATAAGGGCAACTATGAACTGGAACAATCATGAACTAGAACAATCAGGATCTGGATCTAGACAAGACTGGACTAGGCTGGACTCCATCCAATCATTCACGGCCAATCATTGCCTACGGCTTTCTACATTAACTAGCTAGGGTTATCACAATCCTAGTTACTAACAAGATGCAATGAGATTTCCAAGTCCGGTTACCTGTTTGTTACTACCTGAGTGATCCCAGCAAAGAAAAGGAAAAGATAGCAGGATATAGCAGACACACTGTAGTAAATACATGTGTCCTAAGGTACCACACTCGACGGCGGGCTGGAAGTGCGCTCATCTCGACGGATAGCAACAAATCCCATGAATATATATATATGGCCGGGACCAAAGGGGCAACAGGTAACAGGGAAAATCTCCATGAACTAATTGTTTCAATCTAGTCATTAACCTTAGCCAGATTCAGTATAAATCCCTGACCGTAGGAAAAATCAGGAATTCATGTCCTAGACATGATGCAAGACAAGACTGGACTGGTAGCTTATTCAAGCATAATCAAACAAACACCCACGGTGTCAAGATTAGATTTATTATTCTTGTCAGGAGTGCGCCACCACGGGCCACTATCATGTCAAGATTACTAGTCAAGAGTGCACCCCTACGGGTCACTATCATGGTTATCATGTCGTGTTCATGCAGCAAACAAACATGCTAACAAAAAAGAATCATATCCTGAGTGCACCCAAACGGGCCACCGACGAGGAAGAAACATGTTATAGAAAATAGGGCGCAATATTATCAAGTCCCACTAAGGAATTTCATTTATTAAAGAATTATTAAACTATTGAATGTGGGGTCTTCGTATTTTAGGCCTGAATAAAAGGGCGTACGAAGTCATCCGAAACACCATCAGGGGACTTGCATAAAATAATTAAAAATTATATTCATGAAGCCAGTGGAAAAATATTCAACTTTCATGTTGGGAGCGGGAAGAAATTTGGGCCACAAGTCAGATAATTAAAATATATAAAATAATCAAAGTGGGACCCCATGCGGTCCAAAAGTGGGATTCCCACGTGGGAGTCCATGCGGCTCAAAAGTGAAATCAAGTAAGACAAATAGTGGGACCCAATAATAATGCCAACTTACATTCAAGAAAAGAAATGGGCACGTGGCCACTAAAGTACAGTGGCCACGTGGGACCCAATCAATAAATGCAGTCGGAAAAGGTTCACGTGGCCAAGCAATTATTATATTATTATAATAAGCCATGCAAGGTGGAAGAGGCTATGCGGACAGAAAATTCTCATGCGGTCCAAAGTGGAAATAAAGTGGGGCCATGCGGTTCACACTTAATTGCCTGCAAACAACTTGCATAGATAAAGGGCCAAGCCTATGCGGTTGCTTACAATACAAGCGAATAAATAATGGCCAAAGCCAAGCAATAAAATATTAATGCTCCCATGCGGTTCCATGCAATTCAATTATTCCATGAATGTGTTAAATACTACATCCAATATTCCACATGCGGATCCTAAACATTCAATGCTTAATATAAAGCATTATAATAATGCTTTATATTAAGGCTATGCTATATGCGGATGGAGCAAGCATATACAAGTGCTTTATGCTGATGCCTATGTAAAATCATTATACTGATGCTTTATAAGCATTATAATAATGCTTAATATAAACTTTATATATTAATGCCTAATATAAAGCATTATAATAATGCTTTACCATATGCGGCATGCAACAGGCTTTTATGTGAAAAACGTATGCGGATGGCAAAATTGCATAAAGGCTTGTGCACAGGCGGATAGCATGGTGCTGATGCATGCAAAATTTGCCGAGCCTTATGCGGCTCCACGCTTTAATACATTAAATTATTCCCATGCGGATCCAAAGCTAAGCTATGCATCAAATATTAAAAGGACTAGGTCTTATGCGGCACCACTTCTAATGCAAGCAAAATACATTAAATATTTGAATGCCAGGGGCCATGCGGCTCAGAGTTAAGGAACTTCATGCGGATTCAACTTTCTTTCTTGCCATTGCATGCTTAAGCGGCAAGTAATTATTAAGCCTAGTACAGTGATAGCTAATAAATGCTGTCATGTCAGAAGCCGTCACTTCGAGTCAGAGAATAAGGGTGCTGTCAAATCAGGTCAGAAAACAATTAATGCTTACACACTGCTTGGTTTATTGCAAATGCAAAAATTGCAAATGGCCGAGCCTTATGCGGCTCACTAGTTATTAAAGGCTCATGCGGCTGGGCAATTGTGCCAATGGTAGCCATGCGGCTGGGGGAATCTCGCCGCATGAAAATCCATGCGGTCAAGTATTGTGCTTCTTCTCCACTTTCTGAGAGGAAGAACACCATGAAACCATGCTTCCAAGCTCCATAATTCTACCATCCAGAGTCCAAATCCGAACTTCCATAGGTCAAAATGGGGCAGAATGAAATTCTCTCCAACATGGAACCATCAAAACTTCAGAATAACAAGGTTAAAGAGATCAAAACCCAAGAACTCCAAAAATACAATAATTTTAGATCTACAAGAATCTAGCCATGGAAATGGAAAATATCAAGTACTAAAGTTGGTTAGAAACATATGAGGAACAAAATAAAACAATAAAAATGAGGATCCTCCATGAAGCAAGATGCACTTGCCTAGCTCTCTCTCTCTCTCTCTCTCTCTCTCTCTCTCTCTCTCTCTCTTGCTCTCTTGCTCGGTTGGAGAAGAAGAAGAAGAGTGAATGGATCAATAATGATGGAAGAGAGAGAGAGAGGAAGATATTTATGGTGGTAGGTGGGAGTGGTGGAGTGAGGGTAGAATATAAGCTAAGGTGTTCCACTCAAACCCAAACCAAACCAAGCCAACTAAACCAAACCGAACCAAGCCAATGCAATTGCCATGGAGAACCACAAGCCAATCAAACCAATTACACAAATAAACCAAGATGCTAATTACGAAATAACCATAATTAACTAATCCAGAAAAATGAAAAAATACGTACGGGTCAGAAATACGAATACGCACAAAATACGTATCACGAATTTCGGGACATTACATCCTACCCACCTTAAAAGAATTTCGTCCTCGAAATTTAATCAAGTGGCTAGAGATGTCGGGACAAGCTATACTATCACAAGCTATCTATAACTACCAGTCAATCATACAATCATACATGCAAGCAAGGAATCGAAGTGCAAGGCATAAGGAGATATTTACACCTTACGAGCCAAAATCGATTGGGATAACGTGTTCGGATACCGTCCTCACACTCCCACGTTTGACTCTCCCAAGGAGTGATGAGCTCAAGCGACACGGACTAACTGATAGTCTTGCGCTTGGGGCCTCTCTCTTTGGTCAAACATGGACACGGGCCTCTCCTCATACGAAAATGGTTGGTACCCATAACCGTTTTCGAATGATCTAGGATACGACTCGGGTCCGGGATATACCGTCGTAATTAGGTTACATGAAATATGTCATGTGCCCTTGGTAACGACGGCGGAAAAGCAAGATAAACAGGACACAGATACCTCTCTGCCGACTCCGGATCAGAGCCTGGGCCTGGGCAAACTGCTGAGGTCTTTGTTGTTGGAAAGCTTGGGCCTGAGTCGGCAATGGCCTCGGGAATGGGTATTGCTGTGGCTGGTGAACTGGTGCTGGTGCTGGTCCCCTAATCGAGGGACTAGATACTGTCGGTGCTGAATCAACTCTGAATGGGCAGGATCCCACTCTATGGTCTGGTGCTCCACACAACAAACACAATCCCAGCGCCTTGCGACACTCTGCTACCACGTGTCCAGGCTTCCCACAATAAGAACAGCCTGCTGAGGAAGACTGCCCTTGCTTCTGTTTCTGTCGAGGGTACGTCGGGGTTGGTTGTTGGTCCGACGTGACTAAAGCTGCTCGCCTCGGAGCCCCAATGGTTAAAATCCTAGCTGCTGGGGCTGGTGCTGAAGACTGGTTTATCTGACTGTGGGACCGCCTTCGTCCTCCAGTCCGTTCCACTATCCTCTGGGAAGTGTACTCGTGCCTCCTCGCTGCTCGCAAGACGGCATCAAAGGTTCTGTGCTCAAACTGCTCCACCGCTAGTATAATCTCCAAGTGGAGTCCCTGCTGGAACCTCTGCGCTCTGTCTAACTCGGTCGCCACCAAAGTGGGAGCAAACCGACTCAATCTCGTAAACTCGGCCGCATACTCGTCGACCGTTCTCGTCATCTGCCTGAGGTTGCTGAACCTGGTCTGCAGGTCATACCTCGCCATCGCGTCGAAGTACTTGGTCTGGAACGCTTCACTGAACTCTGCCCACATGACGGGCGTACCCAATCTTGCTGCTTGCATAGCCCACCAGCTGCGAGCTAGATCTAGTAACTGTAGGCGCACCACGGCCACCTTCTCTGTTTCAGGGGTCCTGGCTGCCTCCAGGATAACTTCAATGTCTTGTAGCCAAGCGTCTGCGGCTATAGCATCCTCGCTGCCGTCGAAGAAGGGAGGGTTCAGGCGCTTGAAATTCTTGACTGCACTGTTCTCTGGAAGACCACCTCTGCTCTGAGCATCTTGTACTGCCTGGTGCAAGGCATCATCTCGATGGCCCTGAGACGCAAGTAACTCACGGATAAGTCCTATCAAGACCCCTTTCTCTGACCCTGCTGGTTGAACCGGCTGGACTGGCTGTACTGGGGGCTCTGGCTCTGCAGGAGGCATAACCCGGAAGGCTGCTACTGATGATGATGATTGAGCTTGGTCTTCTGACTGTTGCTGTGCTGCTAGCTGAGATCCTTCTGGCTGATCAACAGGAACAATACCACTAAAGCAATGACATCAGGGAGATTAAGGAAGGACCAGGATAGATTCAATGATGCAAGCATGTTATCAAGTCAGGAATTCAAGGAGATATGAAGATACGAGTGGAGATCAAAGGCGAGTACAGATTGAGACATCTATCCGGTAAACCCTCACATTTCTTGATTGACAAGACCTGCATGGGCCACCACTTAAACTGTCACGCCCCAGTTCCAGAATACTGAAGAACGGGGACGTGCACAGCCAGCTACGTATATTGGGACGGCAACCATCCCACTATACGATCACGGCTGTCTAGCTATATGAGGGTATTCTACAAACCATCAGTCTCTTAGGGTCAAAACAAGCTATTGTCTCAATCTCAACAAGTAATGATAATCACAAGATAACAGATCACCAAATATACAATTGTAAGGCGTCCCAAATATTACATATAAGATGATCATGAAGCTAGTCGTACAAAATGTAAGGACTAGCATGAGTTAAGTCATATATGATCAACACCCGGGGCTTGTCGATCACATTACAGCCCGTAGGCAGATAATAAGTACAATGCAATACGAGCTAACACTTGCTCGTCGGCTAGCCGCCTCAAAAGAATAATTTACAATACAGTGGGAGAACAAAAAGGAACCCACTCGTTGCCCTGGTCACGCCTGGCGGTCACCATCGGGCTGGAAGACAGGTAGATCCTCTGTTGCTGCTCCGATATCTGGCCATACAAAACCAGCTGGGTCAGACCCCAGAAAGAGCAAGTGCCACAAAGGAGGCTTCACTTAGGAACTAAAACCAGCAAATCATTAGCATTCAACAGGTAAAGAAAAATAATGAGTAAATGCAGATCGAGATGTGTGCACTACCAATGCACATGCCTCGACCAGAGAAAGACTGTATGTAAAGCATTATAAGGTATACTGGAGAAACATGTTAACTAAACAGAACTGGAGAAAATAAGGGCAACTATGAACTGGAACAATCATGAACTAGAACAATCAGGATCTGGATCTAGACAAGACTGGACCAGGCTGGACTCCATCCAATCATTCACGGCCAATCATTGCCTACGGCTTTCTACATTAACTAGCTAGGGTTATCACAATCCTAGTTACTAACAAGATGCAATGAGATTTCCAAGTCCGGTTACCTGTTTGTTACTACCTGAGTGATCCCAGCAAAGAAAAGGAAAAGATAGCAGGATATAGCAGACACACTGTAGTAAATACATGTGTCCTAAGGTACCACACTCGACGGCGGGCTGGAAGTGCGCTCATCTCGACGGATAGCAACAAATCCCATGAATATATATATATATGGCCGGGACCAAAGGGGCAACAGGTAACAGGGAAAATCTCCATGAACTAATTGTTTCAATCTAGTCATTAACCTTAGCCAGATTCAGTATAAATCCCTGACCGTGGGAAAAATCAGGAATTCATGTCCTAGACATGATGCAAGACAAGACTGGACTGGTAGCTTATTCAAGCATAATCAAGCAAACACCCACGGTGTCAAGATTAGATTTATTATTCTTGTCAGGAGTGCGCCACCACGGGCCACTATCATGTCAAGATTACTAGTCAAGAGTGCACCCCTACGGGTCACTATCATGGTTATCATGTCGTGTTCATGCAGCAAACAAACATGCTAACAGAAAAGAATCATATCCTGAGTGCACCCAAACGGGCCACCGATGAGGAAGAAACATGTTATAGAAAATAGGGCGCAATATTATCAAGTCCCACTAAGGAATTTCATTTATTAAAGAATTATTAAACTATTGAATGTGGGGTCTTCGTATTTTAGGCCTGAATAAAAGGGCGTACGAAGTCATCCGAAACACCATCAGGGGACTTGCATAAAATAATTAAAAATTATATTCATGAAGCCAGTGGAAAAATATTCAACTTTCATGTTGGGAGCGGGAAGAAATTTGGGCCACAAGTCAGATAATTAAAATATATAAAATAATCAAAGTGGGACCCCATGCGGTCCAAAAGTGGGATTCCCACGTGGGAGTCCATGCGGCTCAAAAGTGAAATCAAGTAAGACAAATAGTGGGACCCAATAATAATGCCAACTTACATTCAAGAAAAGAAATGGGCACGTGGCCACTAAAGTACAGTGGCCACGTGGGACCCAATCAATAAATGCAGTCGGAAAAGGTTCACGTGGCCAAGCAATTATTATATTATTATAATAAGCCATGCAAGGTGGAAGAGGCTATGCGGACAGAAAATTCTCATGCGGTCCAAAGTGGAAATAAAGTGGGGCCATGCGGTTCACACTTAATTGCCTGCAAACAACTTGCATAGATAAAGGGCCAAGCCTATGCGGTTGCTTACAATGCAAGCGAATAAATAATGGCCAAAGCCAAGCAATAAAATATTAATGCTCCCATGCGGTTCCATGCAATTCAATTATTCCATGAATGTATTAAATACTACATCCAATATTCCACATGCGGATCCTAAACATTCAATGCTTAATATAAAGCATTATAATAATGCTTTATATTAAGGCTATGCTATATGCGGATGGAGCAAGCATATACAAGTGCTTTATGCTGATGCCTATGTAAAATCATTATACTGATGCTTTATAAGCATTATAATAATGCTTAATATAGACTTTATATATTAATGCCTAATATAAAGCATTATAATAATGCTTTACCATATGCGGCATGCAACAGGCTTTTATGTGAAAAACGTATGCGGATGGCAAAATTGCATAAAGGCTTGTGCACAGGCGGATAGCATGATGCTGATGCATGCAAAATTTGCCGAGCCTTATGCGGCTCCACGCTTTAATACATTAAATTATTCCCATGCGGATCCAAAGCTAAGCTATGCATCAAATATTAAAAGGACTAGGTCTTATGCGGCACCACTTCTAATGCAAGCAAAATATATTAAATATTTGAATGCCAGGGGCCATGCGGCTCAGAGTTAAGGAACTTCATGCGGATTCAACTTTCTTTCTTGCCATTGCAAGCTTAAGCGGCAAGTAATTATTAAGCCTAGTACAGTGATAGCTAATAAATGCTGTCATGTCAGAAGCCGTCACTTCGAGTCAGAGAATAAGGGTGCTGTCAAATCAGGTCAGAAAACAATTAATGCTTACACACTGCTTGGTTTATTGCAAATGCAAAAATTGCAAATGGCCGAGCCTTATGCGGCTCACTAGTTATTAAAGGCTCATGCGGCTGGGCAATTGTGCCAATGGTAGCCATGCGGCTGGGGGAATCTCGCCGCATGAAAATCCATGCGATCAAGTATTGTGCTTCTTCTCCACTTTCTGAGAGGAAGAACACCATGAAACCATGCTTCCAAGCTCCATAATTCTACCATCCAGAGTCCAAATCCGAACTTCCATAGGTCAAAATGGGGCAGAATGAAATTCTCTCCAACATGGAACCATCAAAACTTCAGAATAACAAGGTTAAAGAGATCAAAACCCAAGAACTCTAAAAATACAATAATTTTAGATCTACAAGAATCTAGCCATGGAAATGGAAAATATCAAGTACTAAAGTTGGTTAGAAACATATGAGGAACAAAATAAAACAATAAAAATGGGGATCCTCCATGAAGCAAGATGCACTTGCCTAGCTCTCTCTCTCTCTCTCTCTCTCTCTCTCTCTCTTGCTCTCTTGCTCGGTTGGAGAAGAAGAAGAAGAGTGAATGGATCAATAATGATGGAAGAGAGAGAGAGGAAGATATTTATGGTGGTAGGTGGGAGTGGTGGAGTGAGGGTAGAATATAAGCTAACGTGTTCCACTCAAACCCAAACCAAACCAAGCCAACTAAACCAAACCGAACCAAGCCAATGCAATTGCCATGGAGAACCACAAGCCAATCAAACCAATTACACAAATAAACCAAGATGCTAATTACGAAATAACCATAATTAACTAATCCAGAAAAATGAAAAAATACGTACGGGTCAGAAATACGAATACGCACAAAATACGTATCACGAATTTCGGGACATTACAGTAGCCGCCGCAACGGCTTATCGAGATATAACATGTCAGGTTATCCGGTCAAGTATACTAGTCAGAAGTGCACCACGACGGGCCACTATCATGTCATGTCAGGTTACTGGTCGAGAGCGCACCACTACGGGTCATCATCAAGTCAGGTTGTCATATCAAGTCTATCATGTCAAGCCAATCATGTCAAGTTATCATTCCAAACATATTAAATAAATTCGTGATTATCAAGTTCATGACAAAAGGGCGTAAAATATCTAATAAAATATCCATATACAGGACTAATATGAATCACCGATTACAAGTCAAGTGTGCATCCTATCGGGTCACTATCAAGAAGATCAGAAAGTTCCCGGATCATAAATCACAGAAATCAGAAACCATATTAGTCATAAGCAATTCATCAAAAATCGTGCCAGGTCGTGTTGGGTCAAGCAGTCGTGTCATGTGAAACAAGATCTCAAAACTCCAATCCATAGAAGAGAAGCCAAGCCTAGAGTATTAAAACAAAATCAACATGGACAATGGATTGCGCAGGGGTTAGAGTGCGCAAGGGATGAACTGCGCGAGAGTTGGATCGCGCAGGGGCTGGACTGCGCTGGGTCAAGCGCGCAGGGAAATGGATTACGCTAGGTCAGATTGCGCAGAAGATGAACTGCGCAAGAGCTGAGCCGCGCTGAGTCAGGTTGCGCAGGGATCGGATTGCGCACACACTGGATTGCGCACACACCGGATTGCGCAGAGAATGGATTGCGCTAGGGCGAGCTGCGCTGGCTGGATTGCGCCAAAACGAGCTGCGCGAGGCTAGATTGCGCCAGCACTAAAGAGTGCTGGCTAACTGGTTTGCGCCAGCGCTAAAGAACGCTGGACTGGATTGCGCTCGGGAACAGGGGTCTTCTTTCCCAAACCGAGAGAAAAAGCCATGGAACTCAGAAATTCCAAGGACCACAACTAGGTCAAAACAAGTCCAAATCCAACTTTGCAAGGGTCCAAATTGTGTAAAATTCAATTCTCTTCCACATAGAACAATCAAAACATAAAAATAAACAAGTTTCATAGATCAAATCCACCAAAATCTGAAAATACTTCAAACCTAGATCTACAAAATTTCAAGCTCCAAATGGAGAAAATCCAAGTTCTAATGTTGCTTAAAATGAGCTAATAAAACTAATAGACAAATAAAATGTAGCCCTCAAGTGATAGCAAGATGCACTTGCCTAGGTTGGTGGTGGTGGTGGAGAGGAAGAAGCTTGAGGAAGAAGATGAAGAAAATAATAAGGAGAGAAAGAGAAGTTGATATTTATAATAGGGTGGGGTTCTCCATGTTAAACCAAAATAGACCAAACCAAAATAAACCAAGGTGAACCAAGTCAAGGCCAATAAACTCTATCTCTAGCAATTTAAACCAAATGAACCATGAAATAAATCCAGTCTCACTAATCCAAAATAAACCAATGAACCACTAAAACCAATTGAACTATCAATGCTAATTAAAACCAAGCCAATGTAAAATAAACCAAGATAACTAATCATGACTAAATAAAAAAATATGGGTCCAAAACACGTATACGTATACTAAATATGTATCACAAATTTGGGACATTACAGTATCCTAGAATCTCCTAGAATCCCCATTTATGGGACATCCATGTATCACCCTTCGGGGGCCTTTTCATGGAATCATAACATAACCTGGTTGGATCCTTGTGTATTGATTGGGGGTACGAAAGAGTAGAAATAGACATGTGAATACTATCCAAGTAGTGTAGCATCAGAATCTTTCCATAGTGTAGCATCAGAATCTCCTATGCCATTTACATGTCTATATTGTACTCTGACTCACTAGCCACTGTTAGTCTCTATTTATAGTAGATATTTCTATTACAGCTCTCTCTCTGTTTATATACTGTATTTCTTTCAGTACCTGTATCTTACTTTACTGCATGATTATATTTTCTAACCTGCTATGAACTGTTGAGATGTATCGTGCTCGCTCCTATCCTGACTGGACCTGTTGATAAATTTTACAGATAGCTTGGAGGTTGCCTGCTAGCCTTGAGGAGACACAGTAGAGGTCGTATAGATAGCTAGGGTTTTCTTACTTTATTTCAGTTGTCTTGAGTTGTATTTATTTTATGGATTACTGTATTTGAGCTTTGAGATGTATTTCTGGGTTTGTGTATCTTAGACACTTAGACTTCTATCTGCTATATCTCTTTTGGATTTCATGTTTTATCTATCGTTATCATGCTCCACCTTAGATGTGATTGAGACTGTATCTGCTATGTCACCCCCATTCGGAGAGTATAAACTGCTTAGCCTTATACTGTTAGATGCATGAAACCTAGGACAACGTTCTACCGCCGACACTGCGGCGTAGGCTGGGCGTTGTTACGTTCTCGTACCCTAACTCTAGGGTGCGGGTCGTGACACGTTTTTAGTGGTGGCCCATGCAGGTCGTGTTTGTGTAGTGGTATTCGAACTAGAGTACCACTACAGCCTGCAGTAGGATTAGGATATATTTTTGAAGGTACTCAATCACAGTCAGGATCCCCTGAGAGATTCCTGGGACGACCCTTAAGAATCTTATTTTAACTTCGATTTGAAAACTCTCTTCCCTTGATTTGATTTATCTTTACTTCTGTTGTTGAATTTGATTTTGATGGATTATTGTTGAATTTGAGTTTGTATTTATTGATTTTGATGGATGATTGTTGAATTTTGAATCTTGATGTTAGCTGTGGCGTCCGAGTTTGTATTTATATGATTTTATGGATTTTTGTTCATTTTTGAATCTTGATGTTCGTTGATAAATTTGATTTTTGGGTATTCATTGTTAATTTAATTTAATTTTTGTCAAGATGAAATTATATAGGCTAGGTCATCTAAGTTATGGAAATCTAGTCTTCTACAGTCACATTAGCCAGCATGGTGAGGACATATAGTCTGACTTGGATATATTTCTCGGGTGTGGAAATTTAAGGTTTTCGCAGCCAAGCTAGCGGCATCGCAAAAATGTTAAATACCATGATTCTAGAGGTATGTGCCTAAGTCGAGGACTCTGTGATTATCGTAGCCTTGCTTACTAGTATGACGAGGGTTTAGAGTACCATGATTTTGGATAGACGCATATGATTATCAGATTGTACCTTAAATGTTTTTGAACATGTTTTCTCTACTTTTGTTTCAGTCCTTCAAAAAAAAAGAATTGTTATTTGTTTGTTTTGTTTTGTTTCTCATTATTTAACTTAGGAGTAGCTTTAGCTATTTTTATAAACTTTGTGTAACTTCTTACTATGAATTTCTTCTTAATACAATGAATCGATGATTTTTTTTTACTAGACCTTATCTTGGATTTGATAGTTTAGCTCTGGGTTTCAAAATGGTTCCTTCTTTAAACAGATAAGCAAAACAGATTTTATCGTTATTTCTTTCTTGCTATTATTCTTGTATTAAATAATAATAATAATAAAACTGTCTTGATTACACCAATCACCTACTTTGCAATCTTGGTAGAAATCTAAATGTTGGTCTTAACGTAGATTTAAAATTTTATATTGGGACATAGGAATATATATATTGGACACAGACTCTTTGCCTGACACGTATGCATGCTATACTTGATTTCCCACCTGCCTAAATACATATTAATATGTTGTTGATGTTTAAATTGTCAAAACCCCAATATTTCTGGTTCTCTGCTTTTTCCAGTTTAAATTCATAATTCAAATATAAATTTTATGTTATTAGTTATGTTTACATCACTGCACATGTATGTTATACGTAGGGTATCAATTCAAAAAAAAAATTAGTTGAGTTTTGTGTTTAAATTGTCAAATCTAAGACTGTGTGCATATTAACCCTTAATACGGGATTCCAAATATTTAGTTCAATTTACTGTTTTATTTTTTATGTAATATTTAGAGCTGTGTACATTGTTGTATGTAGGGATACAATGTTAGGTTTCATATTCTTACATGTTAGGTTGTGATAAACATTGGGTTGGTCTGATGTTCGAATTTTTCCAAAATCCTAAAACTGAATACATGTTAACATTTTTATATTAATTTCAAATGTTTAGTTCATTTTCAGATTTAATATGTGATATTGAACTGTAAGCATGGCTAAATGTATGGATACTATGTTAGGGTTTCTTCTCTATCATGTTAGGATGTATTGGAAGCATTGAGTTAGTTGTGATGTTTCAAATCCCTAAAATCTGAAACTGCATTATGTTAATATTACACTGGTTTAAATGTTAGCTTATTTTCAGATTTTGTATGTAAATGCTGAACTAAAACTGGATTTAACCTTTCAATACTAAGCTATACCCTGTACAAGGACACACACACCCTAACTTAGTATACACAGCCATGTAAACCTAACCTTTCCTCTCTATATTATGTTCATATACCTGTAAAGATACATATAGAGCTTAGGCATACATGTTATAATGTATATAGATACATAACTAAATCTCTACCTCTTTATATATATATATATATATATATATATATATATATATATATATATATATATATATATATATATATATATATATATATATATATGTAAATGGTTAGCCATGCACGTTATGAGTAAATAGGTTGTGTGTTGTAGATTGTTTAACCAATATGCCATGAGTAGTGTAACTGGATAGCTATTGTTTTGAAACCCAAATCCTCCCAAACTCTTCATGTATATTTCACATACACCCATGCCTACTATCTAACCATATGAACATGTCCACATACACCCATACACACAAACCACATAACATTTACATAATGCTAGCTTTTTCCCCTCTAACACACTCTCTCTATATATACATATTGTGATTGGATTTCCATGCAAGTGACTTTCATTCTTTAACTTTTGATTTTGATTTTTCTGAACCCTTTATAGATAATTGGTAGTTACCTTTCTTTATTTTTATGATAAGTACCGGTTTTCACATAGGATGGTAGACTGCCTTACAGTTTTGATGATTTGTTATTTTTGTATCTTTTCTGGTTTAGCACCCTAGATTGCTTGTGTGTTTTGATACCCTATGACCGTTTTGGTCTAGCATGACTAGTATACCTAGATGAGACTTTCACTACCACCGTATGCTATGACCTTGTATGCCGTCCTTTTGATGGTATGATTTGTTTAAGTTCTGGGACATGATTGTGGGGGTTTGACCTAGAAGGAGTACAAACATTTTAATTTCGAGGACAAAATTTTTATAAGGTGGGTAGGATGTGAGCACCCTGAATTTCGGGTTGATTTTTTTTTTTTCTGATTGATTTAGTTTCAATAAATAATTTACTCTGTTATTTATCCTTAATTGTACTTTCTCGTGCCTTTGATATTTGGAGTGTCAGGGATGTTCAACTCTGGAAACCTTCTTCACAAGTTTTGTAATGGACATGATTACCTTCATGATGGTATATAATGTCCCATCTAAACTTGTTCCCTTGTACTCTTTCTGCTTCGCACAACTTCGGGACGATTTAGACCAGTTGATTATTAATTAATTTTTTTCCACTCTTTTCCTTGATCATTATTAGCACGTTACCGTGACTTTTAATTTGGGAGCACCAGACCAGTCATTTTCTTGAAACCAACTTCTCATGCATGATCTTCTCGGGACGCTCTTCACTAATGACCTTCGTGTCCCACTCAGACACGCTATTTTGTGCTCCATTTGCTTCGTACAACTTTCCTGACACGTGACCCGATTTTATTTTACCCCACGGTGTCACATTCATTTTCTAACTTGATTTGTGGGTACCCTGTCGACCAAAACCTGTCAGCCCCAAATATGGACATGGCCCACATTGAGCCTACTATCCGTATGCCACTTGTGTCCCATTTATTGGAATTTCCATGTGCTACTTATTTACCCACGATCATCAACACCTATTTTTATTCGATTTTTGCACAATGTCCGGTATTGATCCAATCCGGCTCCACCAAGTCCAGCCCAGTTTCGTGCTATCCTCCATCATGACACCCTCAGCCTCATTATCCTTGAAAAATATCAAGTACTCATTTTACCTATTTTTAATATTTAATGGAAAATTTCCATTGATTTTGATTCCCTTGGAATGACCTAATTTCCCTATATTCAATCCTAGCCTTTGGATTATCCCATTTAATCCTAACCATTAAAATCCCTACATTCAATTTTCCACCACCCTCTCATTCAGCCGGCCCTAACTTCTAGGGGTGGTATTCTCTCTCCTCCCCTCACAAACTCAACACACATTAATTATTACATCTCTTTCTCTCCCTCACTATTTTTCCCACACACCATTTCAACAACAACCACCAACAGCATCCTCAAGTGGCCGACCCCCTCCCATGACCGAGCTCAACAGTTCCTCCTCCTCCCTGGCAGGCGTCGTCGGCCACCACCGCCACCCACCAGTCTCCTCCTCTTCACCATCAAAACCAACCACCATCACCATGGCTCAACCAACCACCATCACCATGGCCCAACCACCACCCTCACCACACCCGACCACCATCACCACCGTGACCACCACCACGTCTGTCGTGCCACCGTGCCCTCGCCGGCCGGGCCTGGTCGCGCAGTCCCGCGCGCATCAGTGGGCAGCAGCAGCCGGGAACTACCAGGCCGCGCGCGTACAGCGCTGGCCGTACGCCGTCGCCGGCCACCGTGGCTCCGGCGACCCCCACGCGAGTGCGCCCCACTCCGACGAGCACTCCCATGGTGGCCACCGTCCTCCGGGATGCGTCGTCGAGGCGATTCGTGCGTTTCGTACGAAGTTCCGTCGTGACGCGCGCGGGAACGATCCAGATTTCGCGTTCCGTCGCAGCGACTTTGCGCACGTTTTCCTGGGAATCCGACCATTGGATCGGCAATTTCTTCGCTCCGTCACAATCTCGGTATATCCACCTTCACTCCTTCCAATTTTCATCCGTTGATTTTATCGTTTGATACATCAAAATCGGCCACCAAGTTGACCGTTTAAATTATATTAAATTTGGACAGTTTCGTGGAGTCAACTTCGTCAGCTTGTACCTCCTCCACCGCAGCTCCGTTTGGCGTGCTACCAGTTCCTGTGCGAAGCTGGTATAACCCTCTTACTACCCCTCCAGTTTTGTTTCATTGTGAGCTTATTTGATTGGTTGAATTCGACGCCAAACGTGGTCGTCCGAATTCGTAATTTTTAACTTGTAAAATTCTATTTTTGAACACGGGACTCCAGATTTCATTTCTGACACCACCAGTAGACTCGTGGCGTCGTTCTGGCATGTTTTCATATAAAATTTGTTAGATTTTGAGGACGTGGGCACTGGCACATTTTTTGGTGCAAAGTGGGTCCCACAGTCCAGGTCAACAGGACTTTTTGACGCCAGCTCATCGGAATCCAATTCCGGATATACCGTTGAGTTCGTATCGTCATTCTGGACTCGTTGACATATAATTTGCTAGGTTTTGGTGGACATTGGATCCGACACGTATTTCGGTGCAAGTCGGATACCAATATCCGTGTCAACGGGTCATTTTGAGATCGGCTCATCGGAATCCAATTTCGGATATACCGTTGAGTTCGTATCGTCATTCTGGACTCGTTGACATATAATTTGCTAGGTTTTGGTGGACATTAGATCCGGCACGTATTTCGGTGCAAGTCGGATACCAATATCCGGGTCAATGGATCATTTTGAGATCGGCTCATCGGAATCCAATTCTGGATATACCGTTGAGTTCGTATCGTCTTTTTGGACTCGTTGACATGTAGTTTACTGAGTTTTGAGAACGTTGGCTCCAGCACGCATTTCCGTGCAAGCCGGAATTCCAAGTTCTGGTCAACGGTCCAAATTGAGATCGGGTCAACGGAATCCAATTCTGGAGATACCTTTGGGTTCGTATCGTCATTCTGGTTTCGTGGACATATAATTTGCTATATTTTATAGACTTATTTTCTTGCACATTTTTTGGTGCAAAACGGCTCCGACACGGATACCGTTTTGACCCAAAATTACCTTTTTGCCCTTGTGTCCAAATTGGACCAATGGGTAGGCTATCCTAGCTAATTTGACCATTATGGACACGTTTGCGATGTTTATTTCATCATCCGATAATGTTTGTTGATAATTTCTCTGAGTTTAACCTTTTTATAATTAATTAATAATTAATTCTTATAATGTTCGTATTTCGGGATTAGTACAACGAAACTGAGCTCAGTCAATTCCAGTGATCTCACATCGCTGAAATTGACAAGATGGACACATGGATCACTATAATAAGATTATCAATTTTACCGTTGATCTTCTTATCTCGATTTGCGTGTCGTAAGTTTCGACGTACAAATAACGAAGTACACTTTATATCTTTAATAATTAGACTAGAATGGACCCTGTTTGACCAGAGTTGACCAGTTGACCCAAAGTCAACTGTAAGTCAACACTTGACCTAGTTTGACTAGATTATTGGCCGGAGTTGACCTAGAGTTGTTTTGACTTAGAAGAACCTAGGATAATATAGATTGCTTGTAGGGATTTATTTATTACAACTTGAACACCTTGTAACCTGTGTTGCTTTAAATAGGACTCTGTGGCTTCAGTTGGACCCCCTATACTTATCAGCTGTTCAGGTTATCAGGCGAGTACATTCTCTGATCATTTCATATCCTGCTTAGAATTATTTCCTGCATTAAATTACTTTACTTGTTACTGTCACGTTGGTCACACGGATTGGTACAATATGGATCCCTTCTTGAGATGTTATCCTTAGGGAGCATCGGGTACTACATGTTCTGTGCGTTTCACTTACATGGCGTATCACTATGCTTCGTTGGTTCATTGATCACTTGTGACATATACTCTTATGATCACAGAGTCTCCTTGAATCCTTATCCCATTTACTGGGTATCCTAGAATCTCCTAGAATCCCCATTTATAGGACATCCATGTATCACCCTTCGGGGGCCTTTGCATGGAATCATAACATAACCTGGTTGGATCCTTGTGTATTGATTGGGGGTACGGGAGAGTAGAAATAGACATGTGAATACTATCCAAGTAGTATAGCATCAGAATCTTTCCATAGTGTAGCATCAGAATCTCCTATGCCATTTACATGTCTATATTGTACTCTGACTCACTAGCCACTGTTAGTCTCTATTTATAGTAGATATTTCTATTACAGCTCTCTCTCTGTTTACATACTGTATTTTTTTCAGTACCTGTATCTTACTTTACTGCATGATTATATTTTCTAACCTGCTATGAACTGTTGAGATGTATCGTGCTCGCTCCTATCCTGACTGGACCTGTTAATAAATTTTACAGATAGCTTGGAGGTTGCCTGCTAGCCTTAAGGAGACACAGTAGAGGTCGTATAGATAGCTAGGGTTTTCTTACTTTATTTCAGTTGTCTTGAGTTGTATTTATTTTATGGATTACTGTATTTGAGCTTTGAGATGTATTTCTGGGTTTGTGTATCTTAGACACTTAGACTTCTATCTGCTATATCTCTTTTGGATTTCATGTTTTATCTATCGTTATCATGCTTCACCTAAGATGTGATTGAGACTGTATCTGCTATGTCATCCCCATTCGGGGAGTATAAACTGCTTAGCCTTATACTGTTAGATGCATGAAACCTAAGACAGCGTTCTACCGTCGACACTGCGGCGTAGGCTGGGCGTTGTTACGTTCTCGTGCCCTTACTCTAGGGTGCGGGTCATGACAAGATCCCTACAAAACATGGAAAAAAAGGGACTTAGCACCAAAAAAAGAAAACAACGAACTCTATTTTTTTCAGTTATGCGGCCTAGCCAGTTATGCGGCCTAGCCAAAACAGAATTCATGCGGCCTAAAGTCATGAGGCCGGCTTCATGAAGTACTCCTGCATCTCAGTCATGAAGCACTTATGCAGCTCAGTAATGAAGTGTTCATGCGGCTCAATTATGAGGCATTTATGCGGCTCAGTCATGAAATACTCATGCGACCCGGTCATAAGGTACTCATGCGGTTCCGTCATGAGGCAATTATACGGCCCAGTCATACAGTGTTCATGCAGCCCGATCATAAAAGTGCTCATGCGGCTCAATTATGAGGTACTTATGCGGCTCAGGCATGAAGTGTTCATGCGGATAACTCTTGAAGCACTTATGCGGTTTAAGTTCGAATGAGCAGCGGTTATGCGACCCAGCCCATGCGGCCCTATCATACAGAACACATGCGGTCCAAATAAGATAGGGCATGCATTGACCAGGCTTAAAGCACAGAGGCAATATATGACAGGCCCGTGCATAAAATATACGACATGGCCATTCAAAATTTCAGTCGTCATCTTTCCACTGTCCTTACTCTTGAGAGGGGGTTGCACGTCGGGATGAATGGAATGAGCGTCTGCTGCTCTCGACGGAGAGACAAGTCCCCTCCCTTTGGCCGTCGCACAAGTCGACTTGGAAGCCTTTAGAGCCATAGCAGAATGTATGATGAAGTCGAAGGAGAAGAAGGAAAATCTCTCTTTGACCCCTATTTATAGAGTTGCTAAAAAGTACCTCTTCGATTCTCGAGATCATTAAAAATAATGACGACGTTTGGGGACTTTATCCCTAAATAACCATCGGCTTTATCTTGAAGAGCACCTCTTCGATTCTCGAGATCATTAAAGATAATATTGACGTTTGGGGACTTTATCCCTAGTAACCGTCGGCTTTATCTCCACAACCGAATCAAGAAAATTAAATGCAGCAGTGACAGCTGGCAGGCTGATGGGGTCTCCCTGCGGCTCGAGATCTCTCCGCGGCTCAAAAATTTCCTGCGACTTGAAGACTCCCTGCAGCTCGACATATCTCCAAGCTTCTTATTCAAAGTATTCCAAATTTGTAATTTGAAAACTTTGAAGGGGGTCTTGTAGAAGCATGGAAAATATGGGGTTCATGCGGATCACAAATTGCCGCATATGTACTTTGGGCCAAACAGGTCCGCATAAAGGAAAGCCGCATGACAGATTCAATGTCTTATGCGGCCCGTCGACAACCAGCTGCAGAAGAGAGATATGCGGCCAAGAGGATCAGTTCGTCTGATAAAGCTGACAAGTTCTGTCAAAACTGACAAAAATGACAGCTCTGACACTTTGACAAAAAGATAAGACGTGAGACGTCACCCAAAAGCAGGGTTCATACGCTTTCATGCGGCCAGAAGGAGTGTCACCTAAGCCGCATGAACCTTATGCGGCTCAAACATATGCGGCCCCAAAGTCTTCGAACTTCATGCGGCCAAGAGTAACTGTGCTCCAAGCTGCATGAGCTTTATGCGGTCAAAATACAGAATCTATGCGGCTTAAATCCTTAAGCTATATGTGGGCTAAGGAAGTTTGCGACTTAAGCCGCATGAGTCTCATGCGGTCCCACATGGTCAAAAACTGAGAGGCTCATGCGGCTCAAAATGATTCATGTGACAGTACACGTGGTAGGCTGACCAAGTCTTAACTAACCAGATTTGCTGCAACAAAATCCCAACAAATCGACAGATGGCGGCCAAAGAGCGGGTCTTCATGTGCTAATTAGCCACGTAGCCACAGGCCATCTATGCAGCTCAACATACATACCACTATATATAGCAGGGTGCCATACCCCTACAAAAGGCTGGCAACCTTCAAAAAAACAATTTCTTCAAGAGCTAAGGACTGCGTCAGATAGTCCAAGGAGTAAGGCAGAGTTGATAGCACTTTTCCGAGCCTCTACCGTCACCCCCCAGAATCAAAACTAAACAATTGTACTTAGATTATTTTCTAGGATTTTTTTCTAGGCTTCTTTTTGTACAAGCGAATTTACAATCAATTTCAGTATTCCTGTAATACATGTCTTTGATTTTTTTATGGCAAACAGAAATGTAATTGTAAAGAATAGAAAATAATGGAATGGACACGGACACAAGGACACATCAGTTAGCCTCTAGAATTTAGGAATAATTAATCAGCCATTAATGGACTATTTATAACCATCAATAGGAAAGTCCTAGAATCTCTAGGCACATGGGCTAGGAGAACATTTCTAGAATATTCCAGACTAATCCTGCTTAATCAACATTAATCCTGATTAGTTAATGATGATTCCAGAATGTTCCCATCAATTCATGTGACTAAGTATTCCATAATAGATTTCCTAAATAACCAGTCCAAACTAAAATAATTACAAATCTGCCATTGCCATATTAGAAAAGTTAGCTAATAATTCCAACTAGTAATAGTAATTAATTTAATACAATAATATTAATTAATCCAAATAATTAGTCTTAATTAGTACATATATGATTAGCTTAACAATTAACTTTAAGATATATCGTATCAAATAAATAGAAAGTTATTTACATAAATAATTTAATTAAAAATTAATAAATAAATTTGAATAAAATATTCTGAAAATGATTTAAACAACAATAAAATACTAGAAATATTTCTAAATCTCATTTATATAGGAATAGTGGGGTTACAAATCTACCCACCTTAGAAAAATTTCGTCCTCGAAATTTCAAATGGTACGATAGGCATGATTAAGAGTAGTTTTTTGAAATATAATAACGATCAGAGTCATTTGGGTATGACCAAAGATAGAATCGAGATATAGTTTTTATCAAATTATCTTAGGAATAGAGTAAAATGGAATCAAAATCTAGATCGAAGTATGATCAAAAGAATTAAATTGTTTAGGCACAAAAATCATTCGGAAATCCAAGTCATATAGGCATCATCAATATCAAGTTAGATGTGATCATAATATGATCAAAATTACTTAGGTATGCTCTAGGTCTAGTCACGACCAAAAAAATCGTCTAATCATGATCAAAATCATTTAGGCATGATCAAGTAAAGAAGTTGAAATCTAGTCATGATCAAAAATCAAGAGTCATCTAGATATGACCAAAATTCAAAATTTTAGGCACAATAATAAATGTATTCAAAGTGATATAATCATAAATGAGATCTAATATATATTTTTATTGAAAACTGAATGATGATTATAAGAGTAGGAGGAAGATCAAGTCACTATTACAAGAATTATAAAAGTCAAACGATGGTTACAAAATAGGAAATGCAGGAAGAAAAATAACTTTACAAAATAATCATGTCATTAACACCTCATATGGAACCAATCTTCTAAACTCTCTAAACTAGCTAAAACTTACAGCACCAGGTAAACACAGACAACTAAGACAACTACTCCAAGCATTATAACTAATTCTATTCTGAACTAAACGTAATCCATATAAAATCGACTAAATTTAACTTCCCATCACAAGGTAATTACTTAGGTATGACTCTTGATTTTTGATCATGACTAGATTTCAAAACCCGGCCCAACCCATACTTTTACACTCAAAACCCTAACCCTACTCTCATACTCTCTCTCTCTCACATTCTTTTCATTCTTATTTACATAGCCGCAGACTCCTAATCTCTTCCAACACTCACAGCAGCCCAAAGAAAAACCCTAATAAGATGAGGACAGAAAGAGAGGTAAAAGATAAAGATGAAGGAGATCAGAAAGAAAAAGGGGATCAAGAAGAAGTAGACGCCACGACGGAGGAACAGATTTGTTGTTCTGCGGAGCAAATCACGACAAAAACTCTGGTGCTGCGGTAGTCGATGACCTGGATACGACGGCAATCTTCGAACTCCTCTGGAGTCAACTTTCGACCTAGTTTGATTCGGATTGACATCCAATGTCCTCCTATGACCAAGGTTGCCCTAACTAGACGTGTCTTGACCTAGAATGACTTAATAGGGTTTAATTTGATTTGACTTTACTTCCTAAACATAATATTGATACGTCTTGTTCTCTATAGGTCCTCGAGATGATGCATTAGATACCGTTGACATATTTCATCATATTACAGGCGAGTACATTCTCTGACACTTTTCTAATTTACGATGATTGTTATAATTCATGTAATTAGTGTAGATATGCTTGTTCTCGACACATTGGTCACACAGATTGGTATTCATGGATCCCGACATGAGATGTTATTCCTCGTTATCTTGGTATGTCTTGTGCAAGCCCCTTGTAGTTCTTGTGCAGTACATGGATGCTGATTCTCGAGAAGACTTGCTCCCTTCTCGTAGAATCCCGCATCGTGACGTGTCTTGTTTGGATCCACCCTACCAGTCGGGGACGGGGAGCACTAGTGTAGACATGTGGTCATTATCCACCTTGTTATTCTTGTAGACCTTGTGAGTGTTAATCATACACTCCACGTATGATTAACCAGGCTAGTAGACCTTGTGCAGACCCAAGCCGGCCACATGTCGAAACTAGTACTCACACACCTAGATGTATGATTCTTGATTCTTGTACATGCCATGATCAGTTTACTTGCCTTATTCTAGCTATAGATTTATAGCTTACCTTGCCATGATACTCACATGTACATTCCATGATTTTCTTGTATATACTATCTATTTACTGTCTTATAGCTTTTGTCATATCTTGTGAACTATTGTTAGTTGATTGTACTCGTTCCATCCTGACTGGATATGTTGACAAAATATTACAGATGCTGATAAGGGGGATTACTGTACCTACTACGGTCCGGATGACGAAGTGGGCATAGACTTGGAGACCTCGGTCCAGCAGGGCTTAGCTCCGCCTAACGAGACTTTACCTATTGCTTAGTTAGAGTAGGTCTTTTGTACTGGACCTTGTCTCCAGCTACTTTTGAGACTGTTATTATTATGGATTGTATTAGAGACTTGGACTTGTATATTATTTGTGTTTGGACTTGACAGGTTATTATTTTATCGTCTTGTTGTCTTTATCTTTCAGTCTTTACTTTATCATCTTAGAGTTGTGATTGAGCACTCATATATATATTCATTGCTTGTCCTCCGTTCGGAGTTGACCATATTCTCGACAGGTTTTTGATATATATAAAAACTGTTGTTAGAGTAGAAAACCTACAGCGTTCTACACCGTTTTTACAGTGAGGGCTGGGCGTTGCTACGTACACGTGCCCTTATAGTGGGTGCGGGTCGTGACATCCGGCGAGGTTGTTTGTCGACTGGGAGAGGCGGTCAACGGTTGCGAGTAACGACGAGGGGGCTTGTGATGGAGCGATGGTCAAGACGAGTAGATCTGGCCACGACGATCTAGATCAGGTGGTGGAGAACTCCGGTCGACAGTATTTGCAAAAATAAATAGTAACTCTGCTGGGGATGACTTTCTCCTCCAACAAGAAGGTGACAACTCAATGTGACATTGCGTCGATCGACAAGACGCAGAAGACTCTGGTTGTTCAAGTCAACCAGACAGCCTACGAGAATATGATCAACACCAAGAGCGACAAGCGCACGGTGGCTATCACCAAAAATAGGACTGTGTGGACTCCTAAATTTCCTACAGTCGCTGTTGCCCATGGCGCAACTTGAGTGCTCAATGACCAAGGCGCAATCCACCTCAGTGGCTCCAGCACAGCCTATTTCTGTTGCTAGAACACAATCTGCTCGTCCTGTTGTCCATGCACAGTCTATTACTCTCTTTGCTGCCAAGGCGCAGTCGGTTCAAGCTACTGTCGAGGCACAGTCTACCAATGTTGCTGCCAAGGCGCCACCAGTAGTCCGTAGGACTATGGCACAACCCAAGCAATCGACAACCCAGGCGCAATCTGCTACTCTGGCGCAACTTAAGGAAACTAATCTTTTGGCTATTCCCTCTTCCAATTCTCAAGTTCTGAACTTGGAGAATTCATGTTCTAGTGCCAACACTAAACAGAACAAAGGAAAAAGTCTTTTGACATTTCCTCAATTGGCACAGTCTATGCCAAAAATGGTCACACAACAGAATAAAGGGAAACGCTTCTTAGCTAACCCTATTCAAAATAAAGGAAAGCACCCGTTGGTCTTTCCTCAAACTTCCCTGGTCTATGACTCAGAGGAAGACGTATCAGATTCTATTCCTGTAAACAGAGGTCCTCGGATCTCTGATACCGAAAAGAATACTGACCAGAGAGGTATCTTACCTACCCCTATGGGGTCTGGTCAAGACCTTCCTACCTTGCAAATTTCAAGATCCAAGCAAAGAAAATTGAAGGTATTACAAACAGAGACATTGGAAGCGGAATATTCAGATTTATGCGCTTATCTCAATAGGCGTCAACCAATATCAACTTTGGTGAAACATAAGAATCCTATGCCAAAGGCCAATCTACACCAAGAGCCAAAGTTTGAAAAGAAAGACCCATCTACCTATGCTAATGAGTTGAGTACATCTTTGTACACTCAAGGAACTAGACACCTGAAGAATATGAGACATGTTCCTAACATCATTAAGGAATATGTTCCTCCGACTTCTTATCGTCCTGTGGTTGTAACTGATCTCCGGCAACGTCTTACACAAAGACGGAAGACTACAGGAATGTTTCCCTCACCTCCAAACCGTGTTTTAAATTGCCACTGCCTACATGAAGTTGTCATCAACTGTTGTTGCCAATCGGCTCGACGATCTGTCTTCGATCGTTTGAACTATGCTTCAACTCTTGAACATATAATAGAAGACGAAGATGAGCTATTATATGATTCTGTTAACATGACTTCTCAAGCCACTAGGGGTGGGAAACGTCCAAGACGTAATGCATCCCGTAATCCCAGTCAGCAATATTTAGATCGGATCTATGCATCCGGTGAAGGTGTCTTTCAATACACTAGATCAAGAAATCGACATTTGAACCAAGGTGTCTTTAATCAAGAAGATCTCCCTATCACCCATGTGGGAGAGGACTCTCTTTCGGAGTTTGATGCAGATAGTGAAAGTTCTGAACAAACTATCTCATCAATAGCAGCAAGAGAAGTAACGACATATACCATTACGAAAGATCAAGATGCCTCTACGTCAACCAGCCAAGAGCAACGAATTGTTGTATTAGAAGACAAATTGAAAACCATGGCAGAAATGGTTACAAGCATGCACACCATAATGGTGGCTCAACATACAGTACCCCTAATTGTAAACCCTGATACAAATCCTGAGCTTATAGCATCTTCTGTACCTGTTAGTCTGGGGGTACCAGTCCCTCATGTTGCTTTTGTGCTAATTCAAGCTGATCCAAGTCAGTCTGGTGCTGGGGATGGTAATTACCATGATGTTCCTCCTTCTAACACTTCTAACCAGCCTACCAATTCCTAAACATCAAGGGATGCTAATGAAGCTGTAAAACTCTTACGCACTCAGTTTGATGCCTTTAAGCAGAAGGATGGCCTACAAAGACTGGGCATAAAGCAACCATATCCTACAGAGTGGAGGAAAGTTCCATTTTCCCCTAAGTATCAGCTTCCAACCATTATGCTGTTTGATGGCAGCACTTCTCCAAGTCAGTACATCAATCATTTTGAGGTGATGAGTGATCAATTACAGCCAAATGATGCTCTCCTTACCAGAGTGTTCGTCGGTTGTTTAGCCGGTACAACATATGACTGGTATCGTAGCCTGCCTGATGGCTGTATCACTTCTTTTGTTGGTTTTAAGAAAATATTCTTGGAACAATTTTATGAGGGAGTCAATGACATGACGATGTCTACCCTCATTAAAATTAAACAGAGGCACAATGAATCCACAGAGAGTTTCATTGAAAGATTCTGCCGAGAGGCACTCAAAATACCTTTAGGTACTCCATCTGCTGTAACAATAGACACTTACAAATCAAACTTGTTGCCTATTATCAGTATGTGGACGGGATCTACACAATTCCAGGATTGGCCTTCTTTCATTGTTAATACAAAGGCGACAGAAGTTAGTGCTGAGAAGTTCAAGCAGTTAGGAGTCCAGATGACTCATCCTAACCAAGATGAACATTCTACACCCGGGGGTAGTAATCGCCAGAATAATCGTAAGAATAAAGAAACACTGGCCATTAATCTCAAAGGCAAAGAGTCTTTGGCTGTCAATGTTACTCAGACGGCATCCACCCCATCAGCACCACTGCAAAAGTCAACTCGTCCAAAAGAAGAATATTCTTTCGATGAAGATGATACTTTAAGCATCTTCGATTGCTTGATCAAAATCAATAAGCTTCAGCTTCCAGAGGCAAAGCGACCAGAAGAAGTTGGTAAAACTGATCACCCTAAATACTGTGTTTATCACAGATTTATAGGGCATCCAACCAGAGCATGTTATGTGCTCAAGGGCAAAATCCAGGAGTTCGTCAACTCTGGAGCAATTACTCTACAGCAGGACGAGAAAACGGTGACTGCTAATGTGGTTTCTCTCCAATTTGGTAATTTCCCACCACAACTCGTACAAGATGGTGTTGTCCCCATTCCAAGGACTACTCTTGAAATTGTGAATATCCCACCTCCTCAAAATGAAGGTCTTATTTCGTTGTCTACTGACAGAGGAGAGATTATGTGGATTCATCCAGATTTGGTGGCAGAATTCGAAACGCCTTCTTCTGCTAAGCAAAAGAAGCATTCCAAGTCTAAATCCAAGAACTGCAATATGGTATCCATTGAACCATTAACAGAAGAAGAAAAAAATTCTAATTAGCACTAGATCTGGGAAACCCTATCTTCGGGAGTATTTCGAAAATCAAGAGAACCCTGCTCCTTCTCAGGATGCTCTTCCTTCATCATCTTCTCCTGCTGAAGATAACTATCTATATCCTTGCCAGTGGTCGAATCATCTCCTCCTAAACCAATATCAGCAGACAAGGGAATGCAACCTGTTCGTTTTGATAAAGTATTGAAAAATTCATCATCTCTTGGACGTGAAAAGCCTTACAATTTTGACATATTGGCTCAATTGGCCAATACTCCAGCAAGATTGTCAATCTTTGAACTTTTACGTCTCTCAAAAGAAACTCGTGAGACGTTAAGTGAAGCCTTGATGCAGGCTGACGCTTGTTTGACTCTTCTCAAGAAGCCCGAAAAGGAGCCAGTCAGCTGTGCACATTGTTATAGTGTATTTGAATTAACGCCCAATATTACTTTTACACAAGATGACATGTTGTTAGAAGACAATCGTCATGATCGTCCTCTCTATTTTACGGGTGTAACTTCACTTTTCCTGAATAATAAATTTTGTCATTTCCTATTAGAATTTAATTTAAGATTTAATCACTGTTTATCATTAAAGTATTTTTCAAATTTTAATCTAGATTACTATTTTTGAATAAATATTCTTAATTAAATATTTAATTATTTTCCTGATTTAACTTGGATTATCCTAATTAATGATTAATTTCATTAGTGATTTTCACAAGAATATTTATTTTCTAACTATTTTTATTTTCCTTAATGTTTTAATTCATTCATTGAATAGGCCAACTAACCCATTCAATTTCCTTAAATTCTATTCGGCCTAGCCGGCCTATTAGTTATTGGGTTACGGGTTCGCGGATCCAATCTACCGATCCGGACCCGCTAAACTAAACCCGATAGCTACTCAACAGCTATATAATTCAAACCCTTCATTCTTTTCGATTCCCTCCACTTCCTTCTATTGCAATGGATGACGGCGACGACGACGACAGCGATGGCGACCAAGAACAATAGGCTTCTCTAGAAACTTCTCCCCCAACTGCCTAACTGCTTCTCTCCTCCCCGCCGTTGATCTCTAACAACCAGGTTCATCGCGACCGTCGAATTGTAACGGCCGCTGCCCGCCCAACCGTCGGTCAGGTGCCCGACCAACCGCCTGACCGACGCCCGTCTATAAATAGGACCCAGCCTTCCTTCTTCTTCATCACTTCTGGAATGGCGAAGCCCTGCCAAAAGTTCAACCGATCCTTTCCTTCTTCTTCTTCTTCCTCAGAGCTCCACAGCTCGTAGCCATGGCGACACAGCGGTGCTGATAGAGGTACAGTAACGAGCAAGTAGGAAGTGAGCTATTGACGATCGAAGCGGGTCCAGCAGCACAGCAACGATATCCATCTCTTCATCGATCAGCTCGTGCGCAGTTTTGATGGCGACGGTCGGCTCCAGTTGAGGATCGATACTCCATTAGAGTCTCTGGTAAGTCTCCTTGTCCTCCTGTATAATAAATTCGCAGTGGTGATTTCAAACCTTTTGAATGAGTTTTCGAATCCTCTGTTTCAGTTGGAGTTGGTTATCATGATCGATCGATCGATCCGTTCCATTCTGGTTTAGAGAATTGTTTTTGGTGAGATTTTAGACTCAATTCTTTGTACTTTCTCCAAATTTGGAGTTGAATCGGTTCAAATCGAACTCACAAATGCTTTCTCTGTTCTCGCACATGATCTGTTCGACGAAATGCCCAGAAGGACGTATTGGTGAGCTGCAAACTCGGGGATACTGTTATTGGACACTGCACTCTTGTGTTGGACCATTGTAGAAGCTCAGGTATAATTCTTGATCCATTCTAATGATTAGTTGATATTAGAGGGGGGTGCTCTGTTCGGATTGGTCGAGTTAGGGCGAGCTTGTGTCGAGACATTGTTACCAGGTGTCGGATCAATTCGTGTGAGTGCTGTGGACACGAATTGTATCCAGCAGACACGGGTGGAGGTTGGACACAGGGATAGTTGACACTGGTATGACCGTTAGGATTACACTGTGTGGTTTTGATTCGTTAGATTCAACTTGACCGTTGGACTCAATTGAGTTTAATTAAGGACACATGAATTAGTTAGGCTTAAGTTGGTGTTATGTAATCCAGTATTGTTTGGTCGAATATGGGCCAAGTCTATAGGCCAGTATAAGCTAGGATGAGTATTAGTTTTGTTAGTTAAATGAGTGTAGCAGTAGTTATTAGTTTTTAGAGTTGAATTGGTTTAGGCACATGCATGAGCAGTAGAGATTTTACTGGTAGAATGTTAATTAGATAAATTATAGTAATATTTGAACTTAGTTAGTTATGGTTAAATGTTAGAAAGTTGGTTAGATTTAAGGAACAATTAGAAAGTCTCTAATTATATTTTCCTATTTTAGGTGATTGAAGAACTTGAACAAAATCCCGGAACCGAGGCAAGTACATGTACTCAGTATTACCATCATTGCATGCATTGCACTCACACTTGTTATCGTGTCATTTATTTCACTTGTTCTCGATTGATTGCTTGTATTATTTCTCGTGTCGGGTGGGGGACGTTCTAGAGACATGTGATTGACTAATATTGGACAAACATTGCCTGATAGCATACTCTGTATGCCTGGGTCCATTTCGTACGTGACTGATAGCATTGTCGTCAGACATGCCTGATTATTGCGTGACTGATAGCATTGTCGTCAGACATGCCTGATTATATATTGACTGATAGCATATTTTATATACCTGAATACATATTAGTCCCCACATGTTGATAACGTCCAATTGCACATATACACGTAGCTAGTGCATGCTTATTTGTTCATCTTGTTCTCTATCTTTCAGTTATATTTGATATACCGTTCCATTGATCTTCATGGTGAGTTTTATTGAGTTACATTGTACTTTGCTCCTTTCCTGACTGGATCGTTGATTACAGGTGAGATGGATCTTAGATTATCATTCAAGGATGGCATTGGAGCTCGCTTGATATTGAGATATTAGTTCATGTATAGGGATTTATTGAGTGTATTTGATTACATGTTGTTGTTATATCATTTATATTTTACCGACTTTGTACCCGGATATTCATGTATAAGTTGTAATAATTGTATAGTGGATTGCTGTGATGGTAGTATATATTTCGTGATTAGATGCTGTAATGAGATGCTCTTGTATTTATATGACTAGATGGCTCACTACCGCTGTCAACAACAGTGTAGGCCGGGCATACATCAACCCATACCCGATTATCCGGGAGCGGGGTGTGACATGTTTTTGTGGTGGCCCATGCAGGTCTCTATCTAATGGTACTTAGGATTAGAGTGCCATTGGAAGCATGCGAAAATAGGAAACTCATAACAGCATAGGACCGTTATCATATTGTTTAACTTTTTTGTCTTTTATATATCACACACAGTACACCTACGAGTCACTGATAGTTCTCCTACGATTCCAGAGATGGCCAAAGGAAGGAAGGAACCTCATCCGCGAGGTCGCACTCTGAGTGTAGCCCATTCCGAGAGAGGATCATCTGCCTTACCTATGGTAGACCCAGAGCGCTCCGGTACCTACGTACCACCCGTCACGAGAGCTTCTTCACGACACTCCATTAGTTCTATGGGGGGCACCCAGATGCATGAGCTAGTCCATGGACTATTGGAGGCCCAGAGAGCCCAGACCCAGAGTTTGTTGGATGCTCAGAGGGAGCAAACCACTATATTGCGGGAGGGTATTGAGAGACTAGTTAGCCCACTCCTACCACCACCACATCCACTTTCCCAGACTACCTCTCCACCGACATCTCATATTCCACCTCCACCGACTACTATACCGACCCCATCATACATCCCACATCCGCCATACGCTCCACATCCATCGCATATTCCACCTCCACCACCCATCCAGGCTCCTGTACAACCTATTACCACCACTTTTGATCAGCCTGAGCCTATTTCCTTCATTCCGCCTCCCATCCATACTCGTGCTTCTCCTACTTATACTCGGACTACTTCCACCCACCATCAAAGAGAGGGTTCCATCCTAGACTTTAAAAGGATGGTACCTAGAGAGTTCCTTGGGACCGAGGGTATACTCTACGCCGATGAGTGGCTAGAGGATATAGGGAGGGTGATGAGACTATCTAGGCTCCCGGAGGACCTCAA
This sequence comes from Iris pallida, assembly GCA_029216955.1. Lineage (NCBI taxonomy): Eukaryota > Viridiplantae > Streptophyta > Magnoliopsida > Asparagales > Iridaceae > Iris > Iris pallida. The sequence goes on from JANAVB010018600.1 coordinate 5,990,402, forward strand.
GGTGGAGGCAACCGGCGTGCAGATGCATGATCTGGCACGTACCTGGTTTAGGAGTGAGCCTCAGCTCGCAGTACCTGGATTGACTTGGGAGCAGTTTGTGGAAATCTTCAAAGAGAAGTTTTTTCGGTGGTAGCTAGAGAGGCTTTGAAGCGCCAGTTTCAGACTCTTGAGCAGGGTACTCGCTCGGTTGATGAGTACGCAGCAGAGTTCGGACGACTTAGTCGGTTTGTAGAGGGTAGAGCCAGAGATCCAGTCGTAAGAGCCACGAGATTTAGGCAGGGTTTGTGCCACGAGCTCCGCTACCTAGTCACGGCTAACGGAGCGACTACTTATGCTGGGATGGTCGCCGTTGCTCAGAGATTGGAGATTGATCTGAGCCTCCGACCCAAGAGAGACCGTGACATTAGTGGAGGAAGTAGCCACTCGGGACCACCCAAACGTCCCAATAACCAGCAGACGAAGACCTTCACATTCCAGCCTCCTCAGGGGATACAGCAGCAGCAGCAGCAACGAGCAGTTCAGCAACCTTATGGATTTTGTCAGAAAATGGGCCATACCTGGCAGGTGTGTAGGAAGAGACTTGGACAGTGCCTCATCTGTGGTGCAGCTGAGCATCAGGCTAGGGAGTGCACCATTGCCCGTACAACAGCTGGATCTTCGGGACTTCTACAGCCAGAGGGGCGAGTCTACCTTATGGCAGAGGAAGGAGCAGAGGCTATTCCGATTCCGGGCGAGGATTAGAGACCGGACGCATTCTTGCATAGATGGAGCAGACCGTGGATTACCACTCTCCTTTTGATTCTTTCTAGCACCTAAACTCTCCTTGTTTCATATTCAAGACTTGTTTCTAAAGTCTTTGTATCTTACTATTGTTTCATAATAGCCGTTGTTGATCCTTGTTGTCCCTTAGTACCCAATAAAACTACTTGTTCCCTTTCTGTCATAACTTGTACTGTTAAAAGTCCTTGGGAATCTTCTGGATAAAGTTGAGAAATATTCGATGAGCTACTATGACGTAGCAGATGTGCACTGTAGTCAATTACCTGGATTATGGAAATTGAAAGTTCATTGCAGCCAGATGCACAATGGCGAGGCATGGACTCTAAGTTGAAGTAATTACAGGTAATCATGGGCTCTCGGATATTATTGAACTAAGTCCTAAATTTATATTGTTTTTTTGATATCGAATAAAGTTGAGAGAATATTCTGGTAATCTATTACTATCGGGACCATGGAACCGAAGGTTCACTGCAGCTAGATGCATACTGGCGGGGCAGGAACTATAAGGAAAATGACTCCAGATATGTATAATTGCCGGATACTATTGAGACTATTATCCCTTGATCTTGTTTCATGACTCACTTTGTACCGCTTGAATCGTGCCAATTTGTTCATGATTGCTCTTAATCGTGCCTAATCGTACCATTTGAAATTTCGAGGACGAAATTTTTCAAGGGGGGAAGATTTGTAACTCCACTTTTCCTGAATAATAAATTTTGTTATTTCCTATTAGAATTTAATTTAAGATTTAATCACTGTTAATCATTAAAGTATTTTTCAAATTTTAATCTAGATTGCTATTTTTGAATAAATATTCTTAATTAAATATTTAATTATTTTCCTGATTTAACTTGGATTATCCTAATTAATGATTAATTTTATTAGTGATTTTCACAAGAATATTTATTTTCTAACTATTTTTATTTTCCTTAATGTTTTAATTCATTCATTGAATAGGCCAACTAACCCATTCAATTTCCTTAAATTCTATTCGGCCCAGCCGGCCTATTAGTTATTGGGTTATGGGTTCGCGGATCCAATCTACCGACCCGGACCCGCTAAACCGAACCCGATAGCTACTCAACAGCTATATAATTCAAACCCCTTTATTCTTTTCGATTCCCTCCACTTTCCTCCGTTGCAGTGGACGACGACGACGACGGCGACGGCGACCAAGAACTCTAGGCTTCTCTAGAAACTTCTCCCCCAACTGCCTAACTGCTTCTCTCCTCCCAGCCGTTGATCTCTAACAAACAGGTTCATCGCAACCGTCGGATTGTAACGGCCGCTGCCCGCCCAACCGTCGGTCAGGTGCCCGACCAACCGCCTGACCAACGCCCGCCTATAAATAGGACCCAGCCTTCCTTCTTCTTCATCACTTCTGGAACGGCGGAGCCCTGCCAAAAGTTCAACCGATCCTTTTCTTCTTCTTCTTCCTCAGAGCTCCACAACTCGTAGCCATGGCGATGCAGCGGTGCTGATAGAGGTGCAGTAACGAGCAAGTGCGAAGTGAGCTATTGACGATCGAAGCGGGTCCAACAGCACAGCAACGACATCCATCTCTTCATCGATCAGCTCGTGCGCAGTTTTGATGGCGACGGTCGGCTCCAGTTGAGGATCGATACTCCATTAGAGTCTCTGGTAAGTCTCCTTGTCCTCCTGTGCAATAAATTGGCAGTGGTGATTTCAAACCTTTTGAATGAGTTTTCGAATCCTCTGTTTCACTTGGAGTTGGTTATCGTGATCGATCGATCGATCCGTTCCATTCTGGTTTAGAGAATTGTTTTTGGTGAGATTTTAGACTCAATTCTTTGTACTTTCTCCAAATTTGGAGTTGAATCGGTTCAAATCAAACTCACAAATGCTTTCTCTGTTCTCGCACATGATCTGTTCGACGAAATGCCCAGAAGGACGTATTGGTGAGCTGCAGACTCGGGGACACTGTTATTGGATACTGTACTCTTGTGTTGGACCATTGCAGAGACTCAGGTATAATTCTTGATCCATTCTAATGATTAGTTGATATTATAGGGGGGTGCTCTATTCGGATTGGTCGAGTTAGGGCGAGCTTGTGTCGAGACATTGTTACCAGGTGTCGGATCAATTCGTGTGAGTGCTGTGGACACGAATTGTATCCAGCAGACACGGGTGGAGGTTGGACACAGGGACAGTTGACACTGGTATGACCGTTAGGATTACACTGTGTGGTTTTGATTCGTTAGGTTCAACTTGACCGTTGGACTCAATTGAGTTTAATTAAGGACACAAGAATTAGTTGGGCTTAAGTTGGTGTTGTGTAATCCAGTATTGTTTGGTCGAATATGGGCCAAGTCTATGGGCCAGTATAAGCTAGGATGAGTATTAGTTTGTTAGTTAAATGAGTGTAGCAGTAGTTATTAGTTTTTAGAGTTGAATTGGTTTTGGGCACATGCATGAGCAGTAGAGATTTTACTGGTAGAATGTTAATTAGATAAATTATAGTAATATTTGAACTTAGTTAGTTATGGTTAAATGTTAGAAAGTTGGTTAGATTTAAGAAACAATTAGAAAGTCTCTAATTATATTTTCCTATTTTAGGTGATTGAAGAACTTGAATAAAATCCTGGAACCGAGGCAAGTACATGTACTAAGTATTACCATCATTGCATGCATTGCACTCACACTTGTTATCGTGTCATTTATTTCACTTGTTCTCGATTGATTGCTTGCATTGTTTCTCGTGTCGGGTGGGGGACGTTCTAGAGACATGTGATTGACTAATATTGGACAAACATTGCCTGATAGCATACTCTGTATGCCTGGGTCCATTTCGTGCGTGACTGATAGCATTGTCGTCAGACATGCCTGATTATTACGTGACTGATAGCATTGTCGTCAGACATGCCTGATTATATATTGACTGATAGCATATTTTATATACCTGATTAAATATTAGTCCCCACATGTTGATAACGTCCAATTGCACATATACACGTAGCTAGTGCATGCTTATTTGTTCATCTTGTTCTCTATCTTTCTGTTATATTTGATAGACCGTTCTATTGATCTTCATGGTGAGTTTTATTGAGTTACATTGTACTTTGCTCCTTTCCTGACTGGATCGTTGATTACAGGTGAGATGGATCTTAGATTATCATTCATGGATGGCATTGGAGCTCGCTTGATATTGAGATATTAGTTCATGTATAGGGATTTATTGAGTGTATTTGATTACATGTTGTTGTATCATTTATATTTTACCGGCTTTGTACTCGGATATTCATGTATAAGTTGTAATAATTGTATATTGGATTGCTGTGATGGTTGTATAGATTCCGTGATTAGATGCTGTGATGAGATGCTCTTGTATTTATAAGACTAGACGGCTCACTACCGCTGTCAACGACAGTGTAGGCCGGGCATGCATCGACCCGTACCCGATTATCCGGGAGCGGGGCGTGACAACGGGGTATGTGGACACCATGAAAGTCGATCGCATTCTAATTGACCCCGGGTCTGCACTTAGCATCATGCCGAAGTCCTTACTGGATGCTTTGAAAATCCCAGTACACAATCTTTCTACAACTATCACTACCATCCTGGGATTCAATCAAGGAAGAAGTGAACCTTTGGGAAAGATACGCCTAAAACTTCAAATTGGCAATCTTTGTACAAAGGTAACTTTCTATGTTATTGATAATCATGGCTCATACAATGCTTTGCTGGGAAGGCCATTTCTCCATGAACACAATATTGTACCCTCTACGCTCCACCAATGTTTCAAATATATAGATGGTAATGGAGAAGTCCAAAAAGAGGTTGCAGATCTGAATCCTTTCAAAGGAGTTGAAGCATACTGCAACGATTCGCGTATGTACAAAGAGGAATTCATGAAGGTGGTACTAGCAATGGATACAGATGAAGAACAGAAGAGTATGCCTAATGATACTCTGATGATTCCGGTCAAAGGACGTACCTCCTGTCCTCAGTCTTCCAAACCACTGACTATCTACCTTCTTTTCCATGAGAAGCGACCTAAAGGTGATAGTCAAGAACAAAGGGAGCTCACCTCTTCTGAGCCGCTTGTAATCGATCTTCGTCGCAAGAAGCTCCCTCCTCCTTCTCGTTCTTTTTCTCCCCCTCTTGTCATCAATCTGACTAAGCCTGCTAAGGCTAAAGTCACTGTTATAAATAATGGTGTAAGAATCAATAAAGCATCTCCTTTGCAGTATACTGATGTCTTTTACTATACTCAGTGTTATCTGGATATGCTAGATAGCTTTAAACCACTTACAATAGAAGTCGTATCATCTCGACGAAATGTGGTATCACTGGATTCAATACAAGAGTTGTACTTCTTAATACCGTCTCGAAAGAAAGATGAAAAGCCTATATTCTTCAACAAAAGAGAAGAACCAAAAATCATGCTCTATAATGATAATAGAGATGATACAGGAAGGTTACAATTACGACGCTATAGTCCACAATCTAAAGCCATCATCCATAAAATGGGCTATGATTTCAGAACAGGTCTCAACAATGGTAAAGGAAGGCGAACCCCTCTTCGTATGGCTGTTCCAAAAGGAAAATCACAATAATACCACAGTAAAACGAAACGAGGACTCGGTTATATGTCACCACTTCCAACTCTATAACCTTATGAATCTGATGAAGAAGAATGTTCAAACTCTTCTGATTTTATCTTATGGGATTCTGATACCAGCATCGATCATGTTCATAAGGTGATAGTTTCTTCTAACATGGTGTCTGCCGAATTCTTAGAAGATGATGAAAGTGACATTGAAGAAGCTACTGAAATGGACCCTTGGACACAAAGGATGAACAATCAGTGGGAACTTCGTTTTGAACAACGAGAACAACCTACTGAAGATCAACTGGTCCAAATTGATATTGGAGAGAAGGGCGTATCACGACCAATCTTCATTAGCAAAAATCTTCCAGAGGATGATAAACAAGAATTAATTCACCTTATTCGTGAATACATTGATGTCTTCGCCTGGAGTTACGAAGATATGACGGGATTAGATCCTCAAATTGCAACTCACAAGCTTAACATTTTGCCGAATGCCAAACCGGTCAAACAACAACAACGGCGATTCAAGCCTGAAACGATGGATGCAATTAATGATGAAGTCAAGAAGCTTATAGCTTGCAGTTTTATCAGAGAAGAACAGCATCCTGACTGGGTAGCCAACGTCGTCCCAGTCCTGAAGAAGACCGGAAAGATTCGAGTTTGCATAGACTTTCGGGATCTCAATGATGCTTGCCCTAAAGACGAGTTCCCCCTCCCAATTACTGATATCATGATCGACAATACATGTGGATTCGAACAAATTTCTTTCATGGATGGGTTTTTTGGATATAATCAAATCTGAATGAATCCTGAAGATGAAAAACATACTTCGTTTCGTACTCCTCGGGGAGTGTATTGTTATACAGTCATGCCGTTTGGTCTTAAGAATGCAGGTACAACTTACCAGCGGGCTATGAGTACTATCTTTCGAGATCATTTACGAAAGACTGTCGAATGCTATGTTGACGATATTGCTGTCAAAAGTCGTCTCAAAAAAGATCACATTCAAGATTTAAGAACTATCTTCAATCTGATGCGCCAGCATCAACTCAAAATGAATCCCACCAAGTCTTTCTTAGGTGTCTCTAGTGGTAAATTTTTTGGTTTTGTCATTACCTCTAAAGGTATACACATTGATCCCGAGAAGATCAAAGCCATTCAAGAGATGCATCCTCCACGCAACTTAAAAGAGCTACGAGGATTCCAAGGTCGACTTACGTACATTAGGCGGTCCGTTTCAAATTTATCTGGACGTTGCAGACCATTTACTCAATTAATGAAGAAAGGTGTATCTTTCGTTTGGACGGAAGAATGTCAAGAGCATTTGATGACATAAAGTGGTATTTAATGAGTCCACCGGTTCTTGTACCACCGATTTCAGGAATACCCTTCTTAATGTATGTCCGGGCAATGGATCATTCAGTGGGAGCATTGCTAGCTGAGAAAAACAAGGAAGGTCATGAACAAGCCATCTACTATCTTAGCCGAACGATGATTGGAGCTGAACATCGTTATAGCCCAGTGGAGAAGGAATATTTAGCCTTAATGTTTGCTGTTCAGAAGACAAGACATTACATCATAGGCCAAACTATTCATGTCATATCCTGAGTCAATCCTCTTCGAGTCTTAATGAAGAAACCAAGTACACTTAATTCTAGGCTTGCCACATGGGCCATATTATTAGCACAATATGATATGGTTTATGTTCCTCAAAAGTCTGTGAAAGGCCAAGCACTTGCTGACTTTTTAGCAGCTCATCCTGTTCCTGAAATATCTAAACTCTATGATGAAATTCCGGACGAAACTTTGGAATCAAATATGATCTCAGAAGAATTTCCTACTTGGAGGTTATTCTTTGATGGAGCTTCTAGAATTGGACCTGGAGGTACTCTTGTTGCGGGAGTAGGAATTGTTCTCGTTTCACCTGAGGGATTAACTATTCAAAGGGCTTATTCTTTAGACGAATCATGCTCTAACAATGTGCAGAATACAATGCCTTGCTCATTGGACTCCAATTGGCTAAACAACTGGATATTGAATATCTCGAAGTATATGGCGACTCAAAGCTGATTGTTAATCAGGTTAGAGGCATATATGAAGTCCGACATCAAGATTTGGTACCATACTATGAAGCAGAAACCAGGATAGCTTCTTCATTTAAAGGGTTCTTTATCGAACATGTACGTCGGGCATGCAATACAGAAGCTAATGCCTTAGCTAACCTAGCTGCAGTATTGGCAGTTCCAGTCAAAAGGCAACAGATGGTTGTTATCTCTAATAGAGAACTATTCTGTGTTGAAAACAATCACAATATTGAATTCAGCAACCTAACTGAAGTCAATGTCCTTAGCGAGGATTGGAGAGTACCTTTCATTGATTTTGCAGTGCATGACATTTTGCCAGAAGATCCTAAAGAAACTACAAATGTCCGTCGTCGATCACTTCGATTCTATTATAATCATACTATTCGAATAACTTTTGATGGATTACTCTTGAGGTGTCTCGCTGGTGATGAAGCAAAACAGATATTACGTAAGGCTCATGATGGTGTTTGTGGAGCACATCAGCCTGGTCCTAAACTACAGGATCGTATCCGACGTATGGGCTACTACTGGCCCTCTATGGTATCAGATGCTATTGATTATGTAAGGAAATGTCGTGCATATCAAATTCATGCGGATTTCATTCACCAACCGTCGGAATTTCTTCATCCGACTGCAGCCTCAAGGCCTTTTGAAGCTTGGGACATAGATATAATTGGCCCTATCAATCCTCCTTCATCTAAAGGACATCGGTTCATCTTAGCTATAACCGATTATTTCTCCAAGTGGGCAGAAGCTATACCTTTGGCTGAAGTAAAGACTAGTAGTGTTATCAACTTCATCAAACATCATGTGATATACAGATTTGGTGTCCCTTACCGAATCATCCATGATAATGGACCGCAATTCATCAGCCAGAAGTTTAATAGGTTCTATGATGACAACAGAATCAATAATATTGCCTCTACGGCCTATAATCCTGCAGCTAACGAATTAGCTGAAGCATTCAACAAGACCATTATCGAACTCCTCAAAAGGTTTGTCTCTATTAACAAACGTAATTGGAGTGATAAACTTGGAGAATGTCTATGGGCATATCGCACTACTGTCCGTAACCCCACAGGTTGCACACCTTTTTCTCTGGTATATAGATGTGAAGTTGTGCTACCTTTGGAAATTCAAATTCCATCATTGAGAATCGCTATTGCTAATGAGCTTACTACAGAAAATAATGATCGTCTTCGGCTTCAGAAATTAGAGGCGCTCGACGAGAAAAGGTTATTAGCTCAACAGCATATCGAACTTTATCAGGCCCAGATTTCAAAAGCTTTCAATCGCAAAGTCAGAGTGCGAACATTTCAAGAAGGCGAGTTAGTTCTTACAGTCAGCCGTCCTATGACTATGACACATATGAGCAAAGGCAAGTTCGAGGCAAAATGGGAAGGACCGTATGTTATAAATAAAGTCTTCTCCAATGGAGCCTATCAAATAACAGATATGGATGACAGAGTTGCTATGATGCCCATCAATAGCAAATTTCTCAAGAAATATTATGTATAAAGACAAAATGTACTTTATTTTCAGAGACATGATGTAAATAAAAGTTTATTTTTTATTCAAAAGCAGAATGGAATTAAATAATATTAAGGACGGGAAGGAGGCCCTGACCCTTCCTGATTAAATACATAAATCGCCAATCGTTCAAGCATCTCATTGCCGGAACTCACGAAAAACTCGCAAGCAGCCATCCTCAATGCTTCTTCTTCGGCAGTTTTCCCAGGCTCCACCAACTTGGAGATCAAATCCTGACCTGGTGCAGGAGAAACAGTTGAGCCTTCACCCCTTTCTTTTTGAGAAAGCACTGGAGGCTCAGCAAAGGAAGTCTTGGTTTCTTCTTCAGTCTTCGGAGCAATCAAATCTTTGGAAGACATTTTTCTTGCACAGGAAGAAAAGAGATTGACAATATTTATAAAAGTTTTATTCTATTTATAGGCAGAACAACTAAGTAATCAGCCCTGAGAACTGATGTGACTTTTGGAAAGAGGCATAACTGTTTGTTCATTTCTAACGGTTCATTCATAAACGACTCTTCATCTTCCCTTCTTCGAAACCGACGTGCTTGATTCATTCGCTTTCTTCTTCGAAAGTTTAAACGACCATTCATTCATTCAATATTTTTTCCTCGAAAATTGAAGTGAATGATCATCCATTCATTCATCATAGTGAGAGGTCATGTCTCTTACGAACTTGAATTCCAAATATTCACGTCAAAACAATTTGCCATATTCATAATCCTCTCTGGATTCTGTTATCTATGACAGCATAGCAAAATCAAATTATAAAAAAAAAGAATAATAAGATAATTATTTCTTTATTCCTTCTTTAAAAGTATAGATACACCTTGATGAAAATCTATTACATCTTGGATTTTCATTCTAATGAAGGTCTATTACATCTTTGGATCTTCCCATCGATAATGAAGGTCTATTACATCTTTGGATCTTCTTATTTGTTGGTGGTAATTCCTTGTCGTCTCGACCTGAAGCAACGAGCCAGACAATGGAATCAACTCTAGTCTTCCCTCTCAGAAATACGAGAGGAGAACCACAGAGCGCAGCAGCCCAAAGATGAGCTGCTGTTAATACAACTGGTGGAGAGAAGACAGCCCGCCAGGGAAACTAGGAACGAGACCACCCTGGTGATACAATTCCTAGTTCTGTGTCTTCACCATCCAACTCTCATGTATAAAGGCTCTTCCTACCATCCGAGGAAGACCTTTTTTAACATGAAGAGTCCTAAGCTGTCTGATTTGAGTGTCAGAACCACATGAGCTGTCTGATGTGAGTGTCAGAAGAATGCTCTCTGCAACATCCAAATCACCAATGCCAGTTCTGAAGAAGCTCGCTAACCAAGTCCCTGCAAATATCAATGAAACAGGAGAAGTTAGCAGAATCTATCAGTAGTATGCGCCTACAAACAGGTGCACATCAGCAGTATGCGCCTACAAACAGGCGTACATCAGCATTATGCCTACAAACAGGCATACATCAGCATTGTGCCTACAAACAGGCGCACATCAGCATTGCGCCTACAAACAGGCACACATCAGCAATACACTTACGAACAGGCACACATCAGCAATACGCCTACAAACAAGCGCATATCAGCACTAAGCACTGATCAAACAAGTGTATGTCAGCAAGACGTGCCTCTGATCAGAGCTAAATACTGGACCACAGTGTGCGCCTATTCTCAGAAATAGTTAGCGCATATCAACAGTGTCTACAACATGCAGATCAATACCTGTCTCCAAAAGTGGTACGAAAGAAGAATATTCATACTATTGATTCTTCATCGAGACTTACCAATTTTTGAAGACACAGTATGCAAGCAAATAATATCAGAATGAAGTGGTACAAGTGAAACCTTGTGGAAAGGCATTTGTTTTGAGAGAGTATGAATGATTCTTTCATTTCTGGATGTTCTTTTTAAAGATGTTAAAGATGAGGTGGGTGCGTCGTTCTAGGATCCTATTTTGGGAAAGAACTAAAAATGGGCATCTAAAATCGTGTAATGACTGCCACGTGTTCCTCAGAAGAAACAATAAAACGAAGAATTTGCTAAAAGAATATGTCCATGAGCACTATTCGAAATCACAGCCACACAAAATCAGAAATTCTTGGTTTCATTGCATAAAGGCGGGTGGACCCCTACAATCAAGGACATAAAAATAAAGAGTTGTTCTGCTTAGAACATTATTTCTTTTCTTTGCCTTCATCAGTCTGACGAAGGACGGAGTCCAATTCTTGCATGGTGGGGATCCACGAGCGACGCATCAGGTTAAGAAATCCCTCCGAATTGACGTGCTCCTCAGAGGATGATCCGCCACTCGAGCGATTGAAGACTGACGGGGTTAAACCGAAACAGTTCAAAAAGTTTATTGCCCTCAAAGCTGGGTCAACCTCCAACAAAAAATTTATAGGCTCAACATCATGTCCCGCTTTAGGAGACTTGATTGTGGTGTCAGCATTGGTCTCCTTCTCTTTCTTCTTGGGGGCCATTGAAGAACTGAAGTAAAGAACAAAGCACAGAGATCAACTACTACATATATATATATCAACAAGTTGACTCTTCGTATTCCTCATGGGAAACTGAAAGTAATCAATGAAACTCCGGAAGATGAAGAGAGGATTGAGTATTTTCGAGAAAGGTATTTAATCGTGATGACCGAGCATTGACCGACGCAACTTGACTTAGTCAAAACTTTTCTAAATTCAAAGTATTCCAAAACTTTGCAATGTTTTTAAGTTTTGAAAACTTTGAAGGGGGTCTTGTAGAGCCTAAAAATCAAGTTGCGCCTTGAATATACTGATCAGTGATCAAGTTGCGCCCTAAAAATAATGTTGCACCACTGATATGAAGATCAGAGAACAGACTGCACCGCTGATTAGGTTGCGCCACATATCAGACTGCGCCCAGTCTTTTTGTGCCAAAACCCACATGGCATCTGACACTTAATGGTCATCATTACCTGACAACACTGACAACTGACACAACAATGAACGAGAAATTTTTTTTCGAATCTCGTGAATTGTGCCGCTCAAGAGAAGTTGGTGGACAGTTGTCCTGTACGCTTCGAGAGTTGCGCTCAGGCGCAATCTAAACAAAATCCTTAGTTGTGCCTGGGCGCAACCTGAACGACTTTTACTCAGAAGCTTCCACGTGTGTAGGCATAGCCCAAATCAAGCGTAGTTTGACTTGTTGACTGAAGCTCGCGCAACCTGATGAAGTTGAGACAACTTACATTCTAAAGCAGGATGACGTGGCGCACATGCCACTAATCTCTCAAGACGTGTCTACTATCCTGTATATGACCACGTGCATCTTAATCATATGATGCCACGCGTCTAAATACAGTTAGTACACGATTGACAACTGAATAAAAGTTGGCGCAACAGGAGGTTAGCGTAACTCAATGTGGCGCAATCCAGCTTCGCGCACCATCAGAATAACTGCTAAAACAGTTATTTCAAGAACTCTATAAATAGAGTTTCCATTCATTATCAAATATACAGACAGAGATCAAGAACTCTTGCAAAATTGCTGCTGCGTTCTCAAGAGGCTACAGTCTTCAAGTTTACATAGTCCAAGGGATAAAGTGATCGTCTTCTGATCAGATTCCTAAAGTTGTACTTCCCCAGAATTCATTGTACTTTGTACACTTTTACAAGTTTGGAATAAAACAAATTTTTGTTTTTGCAAACAGGCAGCAGTGGCTTTTGATCCACTGGTACGATGGCTATATCGGCCACGACGAGGCGTACTCTAGTCAATACTCTTCACGACGGATCGAACGACGAGGATCCGGTAAGGCGAGGGCTCAGGAAGGTGGCGAGGCAAGCTTGCTGACTTATGTGGACCAGATCCGGCCGGCTTCGATGCTGCGGTGACCTGGACGCGACGAGCGACGATCTTCGAACTCCGACGAAGCGACCGGACATGGCGATGAGATTGGACCCAGCGGGGTACCTCTAAAGAATTAGGACTAGAATTAGATTTGGGGGTTTCTGTACCGTATCATGTCAGAGGATACGGACACAGAAAATATTGTGAAGGACACAGCAGTGGTGGATACGGAAAATGTCCGTATCAGAATGGACACAGAAAATATAATTGTAAAGAATAGAAAATAGTAGAATAGACACAAACACAAAGACACATCAGTTAGCCACTAGAATTTAGAAATAATTAATCAGCCATTAGTGGGCTATTTATAGCCATCAATAGAAAAGTCCTAGAATCTCTAGGCACATGGGCTAGAAGAACATTTCTGGAATATTCTAGACTAATCCTAATTAATCAACATTAATCCTGATTAGTTGATGATGATTCCAAAATGTTTCCATCAAGTCATGTGACTAAGCATTCCACAATAGATTTCCTAAATAACCAATCCAAACTGAAATAATTACAAATCTGCCATTGCCATATTAGAAAAGTATAGCTAATAATTCCAACTAGTAATAGTAATTAATTTAATCTAGAAATATTAATTAATCCAAATAATTAGTCTTAATTAATACATATATGATTAGCTTGACAAATAATACTACCAAAATAAGTCATAATGGCGACGAAATTAGCGACTCCAGATAAATACGTCGCTATTTTTTGTGCGTTTAGCGACGTTTTATATATACGTCGTTGAACGTCACTATCAGCGACGTTTGAGCGACAGTTAGCGACACAAATTATTGGACAACTGATGTCGCATTCTAGTCGCAAAACGTCACTATTTTTTTTTATTTAGCGACGTTTCACGACGCCACTTTTACGACGTCGCCAGGTTTTAATAAATAGCGACGGTTAGCGACATCTTTAACTGACGTCGCTAAAACATTTCATATAGGGTTCTGGCCCGATCGATTTTTTATCTTTTTCATCCAAAATTTTCTAATCTCCCGCTCTTCCCCTTACCCTTGCCCGCGGCGACCCCCTGCCCGACGACCCCATTCCTCCGACGACTCACTCCCTCCGACGACCACCCGACCAGTCTCCTCCGCCGCTGCTCCAGCCCCGGTGACCCCGACCCAACCCCAACGCTGTGTCGGTAAACCCTAACCCTATCTCCCTTTTTCTGATACGATACAGACACGACCCTTTGACACACATGTGGACACTTTGACACATACTGTGATACTTTGATACTTTGACACTTTGACAACACGTGGACACTTTGACACTATTAGGCCTCGTTTGGTTCACGGAAAGGAAATATATTCCTTTGTATTTTCCATGGGAATCGAAAAGTAGGATTCCTGTCACATTTCCTTTCCGTTGTTTGGTTGGTGTAGGAAAGGGAAGCAAAAATATAACAATGGTAAAATAAGCATTAATGGTAAAATAAGCAATAACACATGGTTACTTTTGTAATAAATGTTGGAAAAGGAGGAGGGAAAATGAATCCCTTGGGTCATGAGTGGAATCATATTCCCTCCAATTTTCCCCCTTGTGAGGAAATTGATTCTCAAGTTTGTGGTTACCAAACAAAGGAAAGGAACAACTTTCCTTTCCTAGTTCCTTAAATCGGTGAACCAAACGAGGCCTTAGGATAATGTGTATAGATGAGGACTAGGACAATAAGTATAGGTAACTTCAAGATAGGAATTGTTTTACCTATGAGTATAGGTAATGGCTTTACCTAGAGGGACTAGGTAATATATAGGTTTAGGAAGCCTATAGGTTTAGGTAATGGGTTGACACATGGGTATGGGAGATACCTATGTTGTAGTGTATGGGGTATTGAGTTTGGGTATTGGTTTTTACTAGAGTTAAGGATAGGCTAGTGTATAGGTAATTAGGTAAATAGGCTATAGTAATGGTTTTACCTATGTGAATAGGATATTGGTAGGGCAAATACATAGGGTATTAGCCTAGTATAGACTAGAATACCTTGGTAAGGCAACGTATGGCCCTAAAAACCTAGGTGTGACCTAGTTTGACCAAGTTTGGCAAGGTATTGACCCAGTTGTCCTAGTGTGACCTAGAAATGACTTGGAGACCTAGAATTGACATAGTATATCATGTTTATGATTCTAAAACACCAATTGACATTAATATTCTATATTTAGGTCTTCGAGGTACCGTATCGGATATTGTTGACATTTCACACTACCAAAATAAGTCAAATCAACGACGAAATAAGTCAATCCTAGAGTGTATAGAGTGAGCCTCCCTACTTCCTTCCTTCTCATTCGGGTCATTCAGTCGACTATTTCGCATCATAGGATATCTACCTCAACCTCACCCTAGAGAAGTGTGGAAATATTAATGTTAACCAAGGTTCACAGTAAAGAGAGAAAAAAAACTACATAGGATACATCATATTTATTACCACTTGTTGTATCATGATTACTTTTACAAGTGTTTAAACGATGTGCATATATCTATCTTACAGAATTATCCTCAAATGGATATGGAGCTGAATTACTATCTGCAGAATCGTTCGTGGATGTACAACCGTCATCCTGATGACAAGTGCGGTGTGCGGGATGAATTCATAGAGGGTGTACACCAGTTCCTGCAGTTTGCCAAGACGTTCCCTCAGTACATGGACGGTACCAAAATTAAGTGTCCGTGTGTGAGATGTCACAACTTAAAATATCATCCAGAAGTGGATGTCACGTATCATTTATACCCGAAGGGTTTCACACCGAATTACTATCAGTGGAGCGAGCACGGAGAACTTGTGTCTTTAGCATCGGAGTACGAGCCTTATGTGGATGTCCACAATAACGTTCCTTACGACGATGGGTTGGTGAACATGGTTTTTGACGCGGCCGGGCCTAGTTTCGATCCGGATGATCATGATGCACCTGAGGAGGCACCGAACCCCGATGCTGCACGGTTCATGGAGTTGCTGGAGAATGCAAGGACTCCATTATATCCTGATTGTGAGGATCATTCACCGTTGGAGGTGGTTACAAGATTGTTGAGCATCAAGTCCGATTTTAACATGTCACAAGATTACTACAACTGTCTTATGGAGTTGCTTATAGAAATATTGCCTGAGGGTGCGAAGTTGCCTAAAGACTTCTACCAGTCTAAGAGGATGGTTAGATCGCTCTGGATAAGATACGAAAAAATCGATGCCTGTCGCAACGGATGCATGTTGTACTACAAAGACGACAAGGATGAAGATGCCTGCAGATTTTGTGGTGTCGATCGCTACAAGGCATATAGTAGAGGAAAGTCTGTCGATGCCAAGAAGCCTACCTCTTCGATGTACTACTTGCCGTTGACGCCGCGGTTGCAGCGGTTGTTTATGGTGAAGAAAACTACAGAAAACATGAGTTGGCATAAGCAGGAACATACCGAAGGAGTGTTGGATCACCCATCTGATGGAGAAGCATGGAAGCACTTTGATCGAGAGTATCCAGATTTTGCTTCTGATCCGCGTAATGTCAGATTGGGTCTCTGCTCCGACGGTTTTACCCCATTCAGACTTTCGGGATCCCAGTATTCGTGTTGGCCTGTGATCGTCATCCCGTACAATCTACCGCCTTGGATGTGCATGAAGACTCCGTATATGTTCCTCATCGTTATTATCCCAGGTCCGAACAATCCGAAAAGGAACATCGATATGTATTTACAGCCGTTGATTGATGAGTTGAATCAGCTGTGGGAAGTAGGTTCCAACACGTACGATGTATCTAGAAAATAAAATTTTCAGATGCGGGTAGCACTTATGTGGACCATCAACGACTTTCTGGCCTATGGAATGTTATCTGGATGGAGCACGCATGGTCGTCTTTCATGTCCGTATTGCATGGACAGCACTAAGGCTTTTCGTTTGAAACTCGGAGGCAAACCGTGCTTCTTCGATTGTCATCGACAATTTCTGTCGAAGGATCATCCGTACCGGAGGAACAGGAATGCTTTTCGTGCTGGCGTTGTGGAGAAGGCTAATCCCCTGCCAAGGTGGCCCGGATACACGATATGGAAAGAGGTAAAAGATTTACCAAGAGCTATTGAGCAGCCTGCTACGGGCTACAAGTGTGACGGATTTGGTCGCACTCATAACTGGACGAAGAGGAGTATATTCTAGGATCTTCCATATTGGAGCACCAATCTGATTAGACATAACCTTGATATCATGCATATCGAGAAGAATGTGTTTGACAACATAATTAATACTGTAATGGACGTAAAGGGGAAGACGAAAGACAATCCAAAGGCTAGATTGGACTTGGAAGAAATATGTAGACGTCCTACATTACATTTGATAGAGGACGGGAATGGAAAGTTGAAGTAGCCTAAGACAATTTTCTCACTAGAGAAGGAGGATAAAGTGAGGCTTTGTAGGTGGATTCAAGGTCTGAAATTTCCAGATGGGTATGTTTCGAACTTGAGAAGATGCTTCGACCTCAATGAGAACAAACTGACAGGTATGAAGAGCCATGATTGTCACGTATTCATGGAGCGGTTAATTTCGATTGCATTTTGGGAATTCTTATCGCAGGCAGTTTGGGATCCATTGACGGAGCTTAGCATATTCTTCAGGGACCTTTGTTCGAAGAAATTGCTCGTTGATCGTCTAGAAAAGCAAGAGAAGGACATTGCGGTAACACTGTGTAAGCTAGAGAGGGTGTTCCCTCCTGGATTCTTCGACTCTATGGAGCATTTGCCGATTCACCTTTCCTACGAGGCACGTGTTGGTGGACCCGTCGAATATCGATGGATGTAGCCGTTCGAGCGACATTTGAATCACCTAAAAAGAAAGGTGAAAAATAAGGCTCGGGTCGAGGGTTCTATTTGTAAAGCCTATATTCTTGAGGAGATTACAAATTTTTGCTCCTCCTATTTCAAACCTCATGTTGCTACGAATAGAACGAGGGCTCCGAGAAACGATGACGGATATCAAGAATTTAATGATAGAATACTGAAAGTATTCAATGCGTCCGGAAAGCCTTCGGGGAAAATAAAGAAGAGATATTTGAATGACGAAGAGCTAAGGGCTGCTCAGTTGTATGTATTACTCAATTGCGACGAGGATGAAGTGGAAAAGCTAGAGGGGTAAGTAACTCAGGATGATGATTTTACGTCATCTCAATGTAATAGTATAAGCTAATATTATTGTACTAATCGGCGGTTGCTTCGTTGTTTTCCAGCACATATAATGATGAGTTGAGGCTGGTTAGACCCTACCTAACAGACGAAGCATTAGAACAAGAAATGAGACGTCATTTTTCTTCTTGGTTGAGTGAATATGTAAGTAGCTCGGTACTTAATTACTAGCCTCTTCTAATGCAACTGCGCAATAAATATCTTATTATCTCTTCTTTGATATTCAGGTCGATCGTCTAATTTCACCCGAGATTGAATTAATTAGAACTCTTGCCAAGGGACCAATTACTTTTGTTAAAATATGGCCAAGTTACTGTGTCAATGGCTTTCGGTTCAACCCGATAAATGCTCCGATCAGAGACAGCTTCCTGGATCTTGATTCCACGAAAAACAGTTATTTGTGTATGAAGTCTTCGAACTACAAAGACGTCGATCCAGGAAATGATTTCTTTGGCATCTTGCGAGAGATTATGGAGTTGTCATATAATAATGGCAGAGAACCTGCAAAGATCGTGTTGTTCAAGTGTGAATGGTTCGATCCGATTGAAAATCAAGGTTGAAAAATTGACAAGCATGGTCTTATGGATATAAACTACAAGCGTAGATATCAAGGCTACGAATCGTTTGTCCTAGCAACTCAGGCTCAGCTCGTGTACTTCACAGCTTATCCGAGACGGGGAGCAACGAAGTCTGACTGGTGGGCAGTATGCAAGACTAAAGCTAGAGATACTTTTGATGTTGACGAAAAAGCTTACCAGGAGGACGAGCTACCTCTTGTAACCAATATTGTCGATGTGGACTCCACGGAAGTTACGCATTACACGACACATAATGTAGAAGATGTAAAATTATCCGAAGAGGAAGACAAAGCCGACGAAGATGAAGATGAAAGTGAAGATGAGAAGGAAGAGGAAGATGAGGTCGAGAAAGACGAACAAGATAATTATTCTGAAGATAATTGAGAGAGATATACTTATCTGAACTTAGATGTTTCTTCTAGAATATATTATCTGGACTTAGATGTTTATTGTAGAATGTATCATCATATGTTGTCTTGGTTATTATCTTGTCTTTGTTGTACTTTCATATTTCTAGTCTCTATTATTTGTTGTACTTTCATATTTCTAGTCTCTATTAATTGTTGTATTATCATATGCTGTTATCAGGTATGGCAGGTTGTCGTGGATCGTTCCGAGGGGGACGACGAGGTCATGATCCTTCGGTACTTCCTACAGGTACTGCTAGAGGACGGAGTTTTCCTTCGGTACCTCCTACTGGTACCGGCTCTGGATCCTCGTCATCGATTACTCCTCCATATCGGACAGTAGTTGGGCCTGCTGGGACGACGTTACGTGGCATATCTCCTGGGATGAGTAGTTCCAGGCCTGTTAAGAGTGCTCGCCCGTCTAGCATTCCTGCTGCTGATACGTCGATGGAGACGGATGAGCAGATGGCGGAGGCTGCACCGACGGCCGACCAGCATCATACAGATGATGTGTGTGCACCTCCGGAGGAGAGGAGGACGGAGATCTGGGCCAACGGTACAAAGTAGGTATTTTGGTTTATAATTTTTTTTCTATTTTTATCATAAATTAACTTTTTTCATGAATATAATATGTCTGTATAGATATCGTCCCCCAGAGGTACAGAGACGTCTAGGCCACATGCTGAGGCATAATTATGGTGGTGCTTGGATTAACTACTCTGATGCTCCGGACGAGAGGAAGGCCTACTGGTTTGCGCGCTTCAAGGTTAAAATATATTTGCTTTTAACATGAATCATATAATTTTTGCATATTATATATAACTGATAAATATTTGGTTTGTGCTCTTCTAGGATATGTTTTTCTATCCACCGCATCGGGCCGAGCTTATCGAGGGGATGTTTCCTACCATCGCTGCCAAGCTGATCCGCGACGCTATTAATGATCAGAAGGATCGTGATCGTGCCGGAAAGCCGATCCAAGGTTGGATCACCCCTGATCAGTAGAATGCGATGAAGGCTCGATTCGACGAGCCAAGGTATAAGGAGAAGTCGGAGAAGGCCAAGGCGGCTAGGCAACATGCCTCGAAGTGGTACGGTGGGTCGATTCTGATGACGGAACATTTCCGTCGTCTGGTATGTCTTTCTCTTTTAGAAATATTATTTTAATGCAAAATCGATAAATTATTACTAAGATAATATATTTAATTACAGGTAAGGAAGGTCGGTAATACCGACATGGTGACCGTCTTCCTGGCCACCCATCGGAAGGACGAAGACCTTATTGACGAGAGGGCCGAGCAGACCTATGTAAGTATTACAATACGTTATCTTAATTTAATACTTCGTGTCAATTTTAATATAACTTAGTAAATATGATGCAAATAAATATTCATGTAGTTAGTAATAATAAGTACATTAATTAGAAATTAGAAATTATAGAGTACTATCCAAACTTTCTAGGCCGAGTATCAGAGGCTGCGGGAACGGGCGGCTGCTAGTACACCTGATGCAGGAGAGGCCGGTACTTCCTCGCAGCCCACTCAAGCTCCGTCGGCGGACGAGCTGTGATTGACCGCCGCTGGTGGACTTCGTAGGGGTACGTACTACGGTACGGGATCCTTTGGCGCCCTAGTTGCGACCCAGTCCTCTAGGGCATCTCCTGCTAGTGTGCATGGTCCACAGCCGTCCCA
Organism: Iris pallida; assembly: GCA_029216955.1. Taxonomy (NCBI): domain Eukaryota; kingdom Viridiplantae; phylum Streptophyta; class Magnoliopsida; order Asparagales; family Iridaceae; genus Iris; species Iris pallida. The sequence continues at coordinate 6,011,099 of JANAVB010018600.1, forward strand.
GGAGTCTGCCCGAGTCCACCAGATGATGGAGTCTCTCCGTGACGACCTGCTACGACGGATCGAGGAGCAGTCTCAGCACCCTACGGACGATCCTGCGCTGCTAGCACGATTGGATACGCTCGATCGCGGCATTATGGAGCTCATGGAGACGATTGAGAGGACATAGCGCAGCGTTGGAGGGTTAGAGCGCACGGTGACGGAGCTGCAGACAGGACAGGTGACCATGGCCGAGAGGCTGAGATTGGCGCAGGATTCGATGGTCCAGAGCAGTGATAGAATGTTATCTATCATGGATTCATACCACCAGCGACTTACAGCGTTGGAGCGTACTGGTCCTCCGGGTGCGCCTTTATCGTCGTCGACTCCGCCGCCTCTACCGTCTTCTTCTTCGATACCGACTCCACCGACGTCACTGCCTGCTCCATCGGTATCGATTTTACTTGAGGAGTATGACTTGTTCTTATCCCTTCATCGCGGCGGTGCCCCTCCTGCACCAGATCCCTAGTAGTCCTAGTTAGGACTGTTTGTTTGTGTTTGTTTGATCCTTTGTTTGTGACTTGGATATTTGTTGGTTGTGTAGACTTGGATGTTTGGATCCTATTCTATTTGTTGGTTGTGTGTAGACTTTGGTTATTTGGTTGTAGACTTTGTTATTTGGTGTAGACTTGGTTATTTGGATACTTGTTGGTTGTGCCTATTCTATTTGTTGGATCCTATTCTATTTGTTGGATCCCATTCTATTTGTTGCCTGCTACATTGTGTTATACTGTTGTTTATGTTATTATTCGTTTCAATTGGATGTTAGTGTGCTTCTGTGGTTTACGTTTAGAAGTCAATCTAGGCCAATGTCAACTCTTGGTCAACTCTGGTAAACCCTAGAAGTCAAACTAGGTCAACTATGGTCAAACTAGGTCCAACAATTCTAAATTAGGTCAAACAAGTCATTCTAGGTCTAAACAAGTCTAGGTTATGTTAATTAGGTTTAACAATCGTTCTAAGTCCTAACAAGTCTATATTAGTCTAATCAAGGCTAAACTAACCTATGCTAGTATATCAAGCCCATACAACCTATACAATAGAAAGTCAAAACCAACATCACACAACCTATTATTGCATCTAGGCCTATACATGGAAATCACATATTACATACATATATATATGTCATGACCCGATACCCAAATTGTTGGGCCGGGCCGAGCCATGTCCAGCCTACGCTTGGTTAAAGCGTAGTAAGCTGTTCTAAGTATAGACAATAAAGGATCTAAGCAGCTAACAGTTCTAAAATCATATTTAAAGTTTATCACAACACAGCATCTATAAGCGAAGGTAACATAAGCACAGACTTAATAATACACATCCAAAGTATCTAACTGGAGGCAAAGTCCAGTAACCAAATATAAGTACAGACCAAAATCTAAGTCTCAAAACACATGAAAATAACTAAACAAGGTTCCCCGCTGGGGCCTCTTCTGGGGCTAAGGCCAGGTCCTCAAAATCAGTGCCATAATATGTATCACATAGCATTTCCTTCTCGAAAAGTATACCTACAACGTTATCCTGTCAGGACGGGAGCAAGTACAACCTCTACAACTAAAGTACTGAACATATAATGAAAGAGATGTACAACAAGAAACATGGTGTGATAAGTCTATAAAACAGAAAATACTGGAACATGGAATCATGGTACAACTGGGATCACAGTATCATAGTAACATAGGGGAACATGGCATATCTGGAATCATAGTATATCTCATAATCTATCATGGCAAAGATACATATGTCATAGAGACAGATGTATATATAATGTTTAAAACTGTAGCAGGTACGTGATCGGTCAATAGATGTACAATATGCTGGGGGCACATAATAAAATGTACTTCCGTACAAGTGAAACGGCGACATATGTACATACGCACAAATCCGCTTTGAGATAAAGGCCTACGACAAGATATGCATATAAAATACGACCTTGCTCGGTACATACGTACGGAGAAGGGGGTCGTGATCACGTACTCAACTGTCAGTTTCCCCATAACCCATATTCTAACATGTGAGAGATACGAGAACGATATAAAACATGTGAGAGATACTGAGAACAGTGTAAGCATGGCAGGTACTGGGAGGAGAATAAAACATGTGAATACTCAGAGCAGTATAATGCATAGTGAAACATGTACTGAGAACCAGTAAGAAGTATGTAAAGATATAAGAAATGTCCTAAGCATGTCAGGTACTGTAAGTAATACAACATGTGAAGATTTAACTTGCTACCTCAAGGATCAGTATTTTTAACAGGGTTAATACATGTTCTAGCATTAAAGACAGTAAATGAGTTTGTAGATGTACTTGCCTCGAGCAAAGCAAGAATACTAGTACGAAGATATAGATTTCCGATGTCCTGTCAATAATGACACACAATCTCAGTTCTAAGCTATGTTCAATACTACACTAGTGGTGAGACACGACTCCTAACTGGACACTAACTAAGTGGGGACCTAGCATAAAAGTCTAATGTGGAGTGCCACTATACACAAACTAACTTCCTAGGATCTTTGCACTAGTGTAGGGGGTGGTCCAATACTACAATAACTCAAACCAACACAAAACATTGAAAGTCGTAACTACGCAATAATTAAATCAAACTGTACCATACGTTCCAATAATTTTTGAGATAGATAAAAAGCTTAAATATATATAAAATAAAGTACCAAAATGATCCTTGTTAATTATAGAAATTTATACTAATTTTTCTGGAATTTATAAACCTTCATAAATATTTATTAAAAATCAGCAACCATATGAATCCTGAAAATGAGTTATGTTTTCCCATTTTTTTAAATACCAAAAGTACTTATTAAATACTGGAAAAATTATAATAAATTATCTAAATTAACATAGTATTTAAATAAAAAAAATTCCCAGATTTTTACAGCAATTAAAATATATATTAAAATCCAAAAAAACAGAAAGTAACAATTTCTGGAAAAATAATTAATTATAAATTAAGGATAATACATAAACAAAATCTACAGATGTCGTCGGATGATAAAATAAATATCACCAACGTGTCCAGAATGGTCAAATTAGCTAGGATAGCCTACCCATAAGTCCAATTTAGACACATGGGCAAAACGGTAATTTCGGGTCAAAATAATGTCCGCCGTTGGACACACTTTGCACCGAAAAACGTGTCGGGATAGAAGTCTACAAAACCTAGCAAATTATATGTCCACGAATCCAAAATGATGATACGAACCCAACGGTATATCCGGAATAGGATTCCGATGTGCCGATCTCAAAATGATACGTTGACGGGGACACTTGGTATCCAGTTTGCACCGAAATACATGCCGGAGCAAATGTCTTTAAAACTCAGCAAATTATATGTCAACGAGTCCAGAATGACAATACGAACTCAACGGTATATTCGGAATTGGATTCCGATGAGCCGATCTCAAAGTGACCCGTTGACTCGAAAAGTGGGACCCGTTTTGTACCGAAATGCGTGCCAGGGTCCACGTTCTCCAAATAAAGCAAACTTTATATGAAAACATGCCAGAACGACGCCACGAGTCTACTGGTGGTATCAGAAATTGAATCCGGAGTCCCGGGTTCAAAAATGGAATTTAACAATTGCAAATTAAAGAATTCGGACGGCCAACTTTGGCGTCGAATTCGACCAACCGAACGTGCTTATAATGAGACGAAACCAAAAGGAGATTTAAAGATGGTTATACCAGCTGCACACAGGAACTGGTAGCGCACCAACCGGAGCTGCGACGGCGGAGTTACGAGCTGACGAAGTCGGCTCCACGAAACTGTCCAAAAATAGTTCAATTTAAAACGTCAACTTGGTGGCCAGTTTTGAGGTATCAAACGACATAATTAACGAGCAAAAATTGACAGGAGTGAAGATGGATATACCAAGATTGCGACGGAGCAAGGAGTTCGCCAATCCAACGGTCGGATCTCCCAGAAAATGCACACGAAGTTGCTGCGACGGGACGCAAATTTTGAGTTCCATACTCGCGCGCGCCGACGGGATTCCGTTCAAAACGCACGAATAGCCTATTCGGCACGTCGGGGAAGCGGGCGTTGGCCACGGGGTGGCTCGCAGGAGGTTCGCCGGGTTGTGGGAAGCTTACGGGGGCGCGGGCCGGCCACGTGGTGGCGGACGGCCACGCGCCCATGCGCGCGCGCGGATGGGGTGGCGCGGAGCCACTGCTGCTCGCTGCTGCTGCTGTTTGAAGCGCACGCGCGCAGCTGCGGCGGCGCGGTGCGGCGGCTGCGGCGGTGCGGTGTGGCGGGGCACGGCGGGTGGCTGTGCGGGTGGTGGTGGCGGAGGGTGTGCGGTGGTTGGTTGGTGATGGTTGTGATGAGGATGATGGTAATGGTGATGGTATGATGAAGAGGATGAGAAGGAGGAAGAAGGAGAGGGGAGAAGGATGGTGAGGGTGGTGGTGATGCTCGGCCACCAAGGGGAGGGGCTTCGGCCAAGTGAGAGGAGTGTGTGTGTGCTGGTAGAGTGCGGGAGTTGTGTGTGTGTGTTGTGTTATATGTGTGGGTGTGTATATATGTAAAGAGAGTGTGAGAATAGAGAGAGAGGGAGAGGAGATACTTGAAAATGAGAGAGAGGAGATGAAGTCGGTCCAAAAATAGGAGGGCTCTTGCTGTGAGGTGGAGGGGTGATGTGTGTGTTTATGTTGAGAGAGAGAGAGTGATGTATGGTGTGTGTATATATATTAATATATATAGAAAGAGTGTGAGAATAGAGAAAGAGAGTAAGATATTTAAGAGAGGGGGGAAGAGAGTAGTCGGTTGGGGAGGGGGGATTCATGTGCTGTGATGGAGGGGGTGAGGTGTGTTTGTGTTTTAATGGGAGGAGAGATAAAAACATATTTATATATAAGTTAAAGTAAATAGTTAGATATTTAAATATAGATATTTAAATATAGATATTTAAATAAGTAGAGAGAGAAAAAAAGATATTTAAAATAGGAAAAAATAGGAATTTTATGTAGGGTGTTTGGGTAGTCACAAGAGGACAACATGGAGCTTGGGTTCGGGTTCGGTCGAGCCGGGTCGGGTCAAAATCGAACCGAGTGCAATAATTGAATTAAAAATAGGAATTTATAATCATGGATAAATAAATAATATACGGGGACTCCAATAAATGGGACACAAGCATCATGTGGGTAGTAGGCTTCATGTGGGCCACGTCCATACTTTGGGTCGACTAGGTTGGATCGATGTCAGGTCCCGAAATTAAATTGGAAAATAAATCAGGTTTCACGGTAGAAAATAAATCGGCCTAAATTGACCCGAAAGTTGTGCGAAGAAAATGGAGCACAAAATGGAGTGTCTGAGTGGGACACGAAGGTCATGGGTGGAGAGCGTCTCGAGTAGATCATTCATGAGAAGTTGGTTCTGGAAAAACGACTGGTCGCGTGCTCCTAAATTAAAAGTTGCTCCTAAATTAAAAGTCACGGTAACGTGCAAACGACGATCAAAGATAAAAGTGGGAATAATTATTCAACGATTAATTGGTCTAAGTTGACCCGAAGTTGCGCGATACAAAAAGAGCACAAGAGAACGAGTTCAAGTGGGACATGATATATCAAAATGAAGATAATCTTGTCTACTTCAAAACTCGAGAAGAGAGTTTACAGAGATTGGTATCCCTGACGCTCCAGAAGTCAAAGTCATGGAAAGATACATTAATGATCAAAAATAATTTAATAATAAAACACTTATCGAAAATAATTTATTCAGAAAATTAAAAATAAACCCTGAAATTCAGGGGGCTTACATCCTACCCACCTTACAAGAATTTCGTCCTCGAAATTAAAAATCATCCAATAGGTCAAACTATAACATGTAGCTACTCTGGCTACGATACTCAATCTGCTACGCTTGTGATCATCCATGTTGTTCTCGCTACATGTATTTTGGTTCAGGTTCAACAAAGTCCTTCTATCATAAACTATGTCATATATCCTTTAGAATCTTCCATACTAACATGAAACCTTTATGTATACCCTAATCTATAGTTCATTCTCTGGGTATGTCTATAAGCCTATAATGCTTAATCATCAACTATATTTCCAACCTCAATTGTAAATACTGGATTTCCTTATCGTATCCTAAGTATCCATATTCTATCAATCCACCGGCCCTTAGCATCATTTGTCGTCAATCCCTTCCTACAGTTTCTCCTTGAAATCATACGTTCAATTTTTATCCTTGGCTTAGAGCCTTCTTCTTTTTACTCAACAAGTCCTCCGAATATAACTCCTCGATTTCAAAACTTCCGATTTAGTAATTACCAATGTACATATGTCTTTGTCTTGTTCCTTATCTTTTTAACCGATATCTTCCCGATCTCGTACGCAATACGATAACTCATTCTAATCTATTCTGTACCATTCCACATATCGATCTACCCTCTAATCACATGTAATTTGCTATAGATAACCAACCAAAATTCTACAAATGCTAAATCCTCAATTTGTAAGTACATGATTCGGATCCTCATTCCGTAATCACAACAGTATAATATCTCATTATTCCATCTTAGATACCCTATCATCGAGTCATACTATCAAAACAATCGTTCTTAATGGTTTCCAAGTCTACTACAGTCAGTCACCCATACTTGTCCTATAAGCTTAATCTATCCAATCCTTAGGAAAAGTATTTATCACAATCACACAATACATTTATAGTTATACTACATGATCAGTTAACAAGGTTTAGCTATTTCGGTCGTCTATCAAATAGAAGGTAACAAGGCCTAAGACTAGGTCAAGCAATCCATAACAGTGTCCAAACAAGTTAAAGGGTCAAGCAAGACAGGAAAGTTTATAGAAAAAATCTCCAAGAATGGTACAAAGGCAACGGGATACATAACGAGAAGAATTATCCAAGAGGTTAACGAAGAAGAGTTTAGTCAAGTCATAGAAAAGATGGGACATAAAAATAATTATGTCCAAAAAGATGACATGAAAGCAATCCTATTGGAGAGTCCTAGAGAACCTGTAATCCTAGTTGTAGATGTAGATAGGGCAAAGTTAATCAAGACGGGGAAGAATGATAATAATAAGAATTTATTCTTGCTCATTCGGTCATAACAAAGTGAACCAAGTTGAGATATGATCTGATAACCATATACGTCTTCCTGAAATCATGTTGCCAGAATTTTTGCCCCACCAGTAAGCTTAGATGCAATAAACGATAGAGTCAAGACTAAGGTATACACCCTATAATCATATTATCTAGAATTCTCGCCACGCCAACCGGTATGGCTGCAAGAAAATCTAAATTTTATGAATAGGATAGTATATCCAAAATCAGGCTCTATGTTTTTGTCATACCAGCTAATATGGCTGCGATAAATTCTAAACTCCATAACTAAAGCAGACATTTACCTTATCAGGATATATCATAATTTAATCCACAAAATTTATCACGATGCAAGATCAAGGTCAACAACAAAAAATCAAGAATGAAATTCAACAACGAATTTAAGAAAGATCAAATGGAAATAAGTGGAAACAGATTTATAGATAAGATTAGAGTGAGATCCTCAGGGGTCATCCCAAGGGTACAAACTTGGTCTAAATTGGCCCACTGAAATACAAACAAGAGGCTAATTATAGCTAACGGTCCTATGCTGTGATGAGTTCTCCTATGTTGCAATCCTAGTAATCCTCTAGGTGTTCTAAATGTTATTCCCTAGTGTTAACAAGTTGTCCTAAATCCTAATTGCAGGCATGTTTGGTACAATAACGTAACCAAACAACTTAAGTCTGGACCTGCATGGGCCGCCAAAAAAACATGTCACGATCCGATACCCAAATTGTTGGGCCGGGCCGAGCCATGTCCAGCCTACGCTTGGTTAAAGCGTAGTAAGTTGTTCTAAGTATAGACAATAAAGGATCTAAGCAGCTAACAGTTCTAAAATCATATTTAAAGTTCATCACAACACAGCATCTATAAGCGAAGGTAACATAAGCACAGACTTACACATCCAAAGTATCTAACTGGAGACAAAGTCCAGTAACCAAATATAAGTACAGACCAAACTCTAAGTCTCAAAACACATGAAAATAACTAAGCAAGGTTCCCCGCTGGGGCCTCTTCTGGGGCTAAGGCCAGGTCCTCAAAATCAGTGCCATAACATGTATCACATAGCATTTTCTTCTCGAAAAGTATACCTACAACGTTATCCTGTCAGGACGGGAGCAAGTACAACCTCTACAACTAAAGTACTGAACATATAATGAAAGAGATGTACAACAAGAAACATGGTATGATAAGTCTATAAAACAGAAAATACTGGAACATGGAATCATAGTACAACTGGGATCATAGTATCATAGTAACATAGGGGAACATGGCATATCTGGAATCATGGTATATCTCATAATCTATCATGGCAAGGATACATATGTCAGAGAGACAGATGTATATGTAATATTTAAAACTGTAGCAGGTACGTGATCGGTCAATAGATGTACAATGTGCTGGGGGCACATAATAAAATGTACTTTCGTACAAGTGAAACGGCGACAGATGTACATACGCACAAATCCGCTTTGAGATAAAGGCCTACGACAAGGTATGTATATAAAATACGACCTTGCTCGGTACATACGTACGGAGAAGGGGGTCGTGATCACGTACTCAACTGTCAGTTTCCCTATAACCCATATTCTAACATGTGAGAGATACGAGAACGATATAGAACATGTGAGAGATACTGAAAACAGTGTAAGCATGGCAGGTACTGGGAGCAGAATAAAACATGTGAATACTCAGAGCAGTATAATGCATAGTGAAACATGTACTGAGAACCAGTAAGAAGCATGTGAAGATATAAGAAATGTCCTAAGCATGTCAGGTACTGTAAGTAATACAACATGTGAAGATTTAACTTGCTACCTCAAGGATCAGTATTTTTAACAGGGTTAATACATGTTCTAGCATTAAAGACAGTAAATGAGTTTGTAGATGTACTTGCCTCGAGCAAAGCAAGAATACTAGTACGAAGATATAGATGTTCGGTGTCCTGTCAATAATGACACACAATCTCAGTTCTAAGCTATGTTCAATACTACACTAGTGGTGAGACACGACTCCTAACTGGACACTAACTAAGTGGGGACCTAGCATAAAAGTCTAATATGGAGTGCCACTATACACAAACTAACTTCCTAGGATCTTTGCACTAGTGTAGGGGGTGGTCCAATACTACAATAACTCAAAACAACACAAAATATTGAAAGTCATAACTACGCAATAATTAAATCAAACTGTACCCTACATTCCAATAATTTTTGAGATAGACAAAAAGCTTAAATATATATCAAATAAAGTACCAAAATGATCCTTGTTAATTATAGAAATTTATACTAATTTTTCTGGAATTTATAAACCTTCCTAAATATTTATTAAAAATCAGCAACCATATGAATCCTAAAAATGAGTTATGTTTTCCCATTTTTATAAAATACCAAAAGTACTTATTAAATACTAAAAAAATTATAATAAATTATCTAAATTAACATAGTATTTAAATAAAAAAATTCCCAGATTTTTATAGCAATTAAAATATATATAAAAATCCAAAAAAATAGAAAGTAACAATTTCTAGAAAAATAATTAATTATAAATTAAGGATAATACATAAACAAAATCTACAGATGTCGTCGGATGATAAAATAAATATCACCAACGTGTCCAGAATGGTCAAATTATCTAGGATAGCCTACCCATAAGTCCAATTTAGACACCGAGACAAAACGGTAATTTTGGGTCAAAATGATGTCCGCCGTTGGACACACTTTGCACCGAAAAATGTGTTGGGATAGAAGTCTACAAAACCTAGCAAATTATATGTCCACGAATCTAGAATGATGATATGAACCCAACGGTATATCCGGAATAGGATTCCGATGTGCCGATCTCAAAATGATACGTTGACGCGGACACTTGGTATCCAGTTTGCACCGAAATACGTGCCGGAGCAAATGTCTTTAAAACTCAGCAAATTATATGTCAACGAGTCCAGAATGACGATACGAACTCAACGGTATATCCGGAATTGGATTCCGATGAGCCGATCTCAAAGTGACCCGTTGACTCGAAAAGTGGGACCCGCTTTGTACCAAAATGCGTGCCAGGGCCCACGTTCTCCAAATAAAGCAAAATTTATATGAAAACATGCCAGAACGACGCCACGAGTCTACTGGTGGTGTCATAAATTGAATCCGAAGTCCCAGATTCAAAAATGGAATTTAACAAGTGCAAATTAAAGAATTCGGATGGCCAACTTTGGCGTCGAATTCGACCAACCGAACGTGCTTATAATGAAACGAAACCTAAAGGAGATATGAAGATGGTTATACCAGCTGCGCACAGGAACTGGTAGCGCGCCAGCGGGAGCTGCGACGGCGGAGTTACGAGTTGACGAAGTCAGCTCCACGAAACTGTCCAAAAATAGTTCAATTTAAAACGTCAACTTGGTGGCCAGTTTTGAGGTATCAAACGACATAATTAACGGGCAAAAATTTACAGGAGTGAAGATGGATATACCAAGATTGCGACGGAGCAAGGAGTTCGCCGATCCAACGGTCGGATCTCCCAGAAAATGCACACGAAGTTGCTACGACGGGACGCAAATTTTGAGTTCCAAACTCGCGTGCGCCGACGGGATTCCGTTCAAAACGTACGAATAGCCTATTCGGCACGTCGGGGAAGCGGGCGTTGGCCACGGGGTAGCTCGTCGGAGGTTCGTCGGGTTGTGGGGAGCTTACGGGGGCGCGGGCCGGCCACGTGGTGGCACACGGCCACGCGTCCATGCGCGCGCGCGGACGGGGTAGCACGGAGCCACTGCTGCTCGCTGCTGCTGCTGTTTGAAGTGCACGCGCGCGGCTGCGGCGGCGCATCGTCGGGGCACGGCGGGTGGCTCTTCGGGTGGTGGTGGCGGAGGGTGTGCGGTGATGGGTTGGTGATGGTTGTGATGAGGATGATGGTAATGGTGATGGTATAATGTAGAGGATGAGAAGGAGGAAGGAGGAGAGGGGAGAAGGATGGTGAGGGTGGTGGTGATGCTCGGCCACCTAGGGGAGGGGCTTCGGCCAAGTGAGAGGAGTGTGTGTGTGTGTGCTGGTAGAGTGGGGAGTTGTGTGTGTGTGTTGTGTTATATGTGTGGGTGTGTATATATGTAAAGAGAGTGTGAGAATAGAGAGAGGAGATATTTGAAAATGAGAGAGAGGAGATGAAGTCGGTCCAAAAATAGGGGGGCTCTTGCTGTGAGGTGGAGGGGTGATGTGTGTGTTTATGTTGAGAGAGAGAGAGTGATGTATGGTGTGTGTGTGTATATATATTAATATATATATATATATAGAAAGAGTGTGAGAATAGAGAGAGAGTGAGATATTTAAGAGAGGGGGGGAAGAGAGTAGTCGGTTGGGGAGGGGGGATTGATGTGCTGTGATGGAGGGGGTAAGGTGTGTTTGTGTTTTAATGGGAGGAGAGATAAAAACATATTTATATATAAGTTAAAGTAAATACTTAGATATTTAAATATAGATATTTAAATAAGTAGAGAGAAAAAGAGATATTTAAAATAGGAAAAAATAGGAATTTTATGTAGGGTGTTTGGGTAGTCACGAGAGGACAACATAGAGCTTGGGTTCGGTTTCGGTCGAGCCGGGTCGGGTCAAAATCGAACCGGGTGCAATAATTGAATTAAAAATAAGAATTTATAATCATGGGTAAATAAATAATATACGGGGACTCCAATAAATGGGACACAAGCGTCATGTGGGTAGTAGGCTTCATGTGGGCCATGTCCATACTTTGGGTCGACTAGGTTGGATCGATGTCAGGTCCCAAAATTAAATTGGAAAATAAATCTGGTTTCACGGTAGAAAATAAATCGGCCTAAATTGACCCGAAAGTTGTGCGAAGAAAATGGAGCACAAAATGGAGTGTCTGAGTGGGACACGAAGGTTATGGGTGGAGAGCGTCTCGAGTAGATCATTCATGAGAAGTTGGTTCTGGGAAAACGACTGGTCTCGTGCTCCTAAATTAAAAGTCATGGTAACGTACAAACGACTATCAAAGATAAAAGTGGGAATAATTATTCAACGATTAATTGGTCTAAGTTGACCCGAAGTTGCGCGATATAAAAAGAGCACAAGGGAACGAGTTCAAGTGGGACATGATATATCAAAACGAAGATAATCTTGTCTACTTTAAAACTCGAGAAGAGAGTTTACAGAGATTGGTATCCCTGACGCTCCAGAAGTCAAAGTCATGGAAAGGTACATTAATTATCAAAAATAATTAAATAATAAAACACTTATCGAAAATAATTTATTCAGAAAATTAAAAATAAACCCTGAAATTCAGGGGCTTACAATATACATATAGGCTACCTATATGTATACCATACATACATATATATAATATATATATATAATGGTACACACACATAATATAATATATAGGATACCTATATATATATACATAATATACTTAGATGCATATTACATGCACATACATATTTATATACATATATATATATATATATATATATATATATATATATATATATATATATATATATATATATATATATATATATATATATATATATATATATAAATATATAAATATATATATATATATATATATATATTTTTTTATATAAATATATATATATATATAAATATATATATATATATATATATATATATATATATATATATTAAAAAAAAAAATATATATATATATATATATATATATATATATATATATATATATATATATATATATATAGGAAGATAGAAAGATAGAGAGTTAGAAAGAGTGAGGTAAAGGGAGAGTGACAAGTGTGTGATAGAGAGTGAGTGTGTGTGTGTGTAGGAGTGACTGAAACCTGTGTATGTAGGGACTGAAACCTGTGTACAGTGAGGGAAAATAGTGTGTGTGTGATTGTGTGTCATTCACATGGGTGGGTGTGTATATGGCCTGTGTTCAGCAAAACAGGGAATGTGGACTGTTGGTTATGGTGTGTGTTATTGAGTGTTCATTTCTGTTGGTTATATGGTGAGTGTGTGTATATGGTGTGTGTTATTGAGTGTTCATTCTTGTTGGTTATGGCTCAATCATTCAAATACTCAAATCTGGAATGTGGACTGTCAAGTCCTAATACCCAAGTAAAACCCAAACTGGGAATGAGGGGACTGTGCAGACCAAATCTCAGGTTTACATATTCCAGATTTTGAAAAACAGTCCAATATTGGTTATGGTTATCTTTTTAAACTGCAGGGAGAAAAGGACATTCTGTATTTTATTTTTTTATTTTTTTTGCAGATTTAGCGACGTTTATCGAAGTTTACCGACGTCCACCGACGTACGTTTGCGTCGGTAAACATCGGTAAATCTACAAAATTTTCCAGGGTACCGACGTTTACCGACGTCCTTATACGTCGGTAAACGTCGGTGAATGTCGGTAATAATCGCAAGAATTACCGACATTTAGTGACATTTTAAACGACGGTAAACGTCGGTAAATTTTCAGGATTTTACCGACGTGTAGTGACTTTAAACACGTCGCTAAACCACCGACGATACGACGGCAATCGTCGATAAATTCCCAAGTTTTTACCGACGCGTAGCGACGTTAAACACGTCGCTAATCCACCGACAACACGACGGTAGACGTCGGTAATATACCGACGTATATATACGTCGGTAAACATCGGTACTTGCGACGTTTGGCGACGTTTTAAAGATCAGCGACTTACGTTTCCGCGACAAGTCCAAAACGTCGGTAATTGCGTCGGTAAATATTTTTAGCGACGAAATTTGTCGTTTTAGCGACGTCTTTAGGCGTCGCTAAAACGACTTATTCTGGTAGTGTAACTTTAAGATATATCATATCAAATAAATAGAAAGTCATTTAAATAAACAATTTAATTAAAACTTACTAAATAAATTTGAATAAAATATTTTGAAAATAATATAAAAAATAATAAAATACTATAAACAATTCTAAATCTTATTTATTTAGGAATAGCAGGGTTACACCTCAATACCATTGATGATATACATAACCTGACGATCTTCTTTTGTAACGAATTTCGAGTCGTACAACTGATGCTATCATCCGTACTAGATATACTCTTCGACATTCAAGATCAAATTCGATCGTTATACCTCGAACTAGTTATATGAATCAATTTGTTCAAGCCCAAAATCACATTTGTTATCGTCTATCTTAGTCATCGTGCAAAATTAATTTTAACTAAATATTTAGCAAAATGAATTTTAACCAAAATAATAGTCATGCCAAGACATCTTTTAGAGTAAACATATATTAATTTTTAATATTCCAAAAATATTGCTAAAGAATTATAAATTTAATACAAGAATAATAATAATGTTAATAATAATAACACTATACCAAATAATCCCAGCCCAGCCAACTACAATCCAGACCCAGCCCATACTCTGTCCCATGGCCAAAGCCCTATTGGTCGTGCCACACCAATTCATTTCTTTTATTTTTTTGATCCATACTCGGCCTGTAAAACAGACCCAACCCACACTTTTACACTCAAAACCCTAACCCTACTCTCACACACTCTCTCATTCTCTTCATTCTCATTTACACAGCCGCAGACTCCTAATCTCTTCCAACACTCACGGCAGCCCAAAGAGAAACCCTAATAAGATGAGGACAGAAAGAGAGGTAGAAGATGAAGATGAAGATGAAGGGGATCGGGAAGAAGAAGGAGACATCGTGGAAGAGGAACAGATATGTCGTTCGACGGAGCAGATTACGACGAGTACTCCGGTGCTGCAATAGTCGATGACCTGGACGCGGCGGCAGTCTTTGAACTCCTCCGACGAGGTCGTTTGTTGACCAGGAGAGGCGATCAGTGGTGGCGAGTGACGACGAGGGGGCTTGTGATGGAGCGATGGCCAAGACGAGTAGATCTGGACACGGTGATCCAGATCAGATGGTAGAGAACTCCGGTCGGCAGCGGTGGCTTCTGTCATGACCCACACCCGCTTTTCGGAATGTAAGCACGTGCGTAAGCCAGCTACGTATCAAGTAGACTCTAGCCTAACTCGAATACATATAAGTTGCCGAGACTATGATAATAGGTCTAATCATGGCCAGTCAAAACTATATCTTAATCCACTAAGAGAGTAATAAAATAAGAATGAATAATATGCAATACAGTCGGCCGCCCTGTACCACACATGTTCGATCAAGCTCAAGAATAATAATAGAGCTTACAAAACTAGGTAATATCAATAGAAAGTCATAGAAATAAATATAAATAAGGAAGAATGAATAACTACCACTATTGATACCTGATTCCTGCAGACACAATCATCAACTGCCCATCTACTCTATGCAGCCGTTCAGCAAATACCTAAAGAGATCATCAGGTCCTCAGGGGACTAGCAAGATACATATAACATGTATATCTAATAATTTATCATGCATAAAGAAAAACAGGATATGAGCAGAAAAGACTAAGCAATACCGATACACGAATATACGAACAACTACGCATAAATGAAATCCTAGAAGAAAGCAAATGAACACATGTCAAGAGATTAACGGATAACCAAACCCTCGTCCCTAGTGTGGACTCGCAGATTTGAATAAATTACTAACCCTCGCCCCTAGTATGGACTCGCAGGTTAGTTTTAAGAAATCAAATGGATACTCAAACTCTCACCCCTAGTGTGGACTGACCCTAGCCCCTAGTGTGGACTCGCAGGTTAGTTTCAAAAATCAACCCTCTTCCCTAGTGTGGACTCGCAGGTTGAGAAAAGTCAAAATCAAAAGTAGCAGTTTAGTTATAACGCACTCATTCTATGACACGGTATGACTTAGTCAAGGTGTAGTGAGAATAGATCTAATATGACCTATAATACCAACCGTGAACAAAAATGATATGTGAACAAGACTAGTAACTACTATGTATGAAAGAAACTCACATCAACAATCATCCCAAGAACTAAATGATGACATGTAACAAAGGGGAAAGAATATAAGCATGTAAATAAACTGTAAAGAAAGGTAAGGTATACTTGTCTGGTGGTAGCACGTAGAACCAACACTATCCAGTCAATCGATGAGCCATAAAGTCAAACTCTCACAACAGTCTCCGGGGGCTGAAACAGTTATTACCAACATATTCTAAATATTCAAATTAGCTAGGATTGGCTACTCATAAGTCCAATTCTGAACACATGAGCAAAATGATAATTTTGGGTCAAAAAGATTTTCGTCGTTGGACCTGCTTTGCACCAAAAAACGTGCCAATATCTATGGTCTCTAAAGTCATCAAACTATATGTCTATAGGTTCGGTTTGATGATACGAACCCAACAGTATGTTCAGAGTTGGATTATGGTGGGCCTTGCACAATTTCTCTCGTTGAATCGGGTCGCGGGCCCGCCAAAATAGTGTTCCAGTCGACCTTCTCATAATCGGACTAAACATGGCATACAGGACCAGAAAAATGATACGGTCATGTTGGCATAAGTTTTATCTCGAGATGACGAACGTGCACGAAGTAATTGGCTAGTTTATAAAGAGGTTGATACGGTGAATTTCGATGGATACGTATCAAATTTGTCCCACACACGCAACCAATTCGAATTTCGACAAAGCCCACACGTACAGAAGTCCATACGCACCTTTCGATGCAAGTGGTTCACGACCAAGTCATTCGGATTGTGGGAACGGACTCCGTATCGGCAAATTTCTATGTTTTAAAATAGAATTTTGTGGGTTTTCTTGATTTTTGTAAACAAATAACTTTGTGTTTACTAGATGAAAACAAAAACCATAAAATATGTATGATCTAAAAGTTTGTTCAAACAGTTTTCAAATATTGTTAATAGGTTAACAAGAATCTGTCCATAAACAGGGATAGATGGACTGTTTTATGTCCTATTTTTGAACAGGTTTTTGATGATCTTCTCATTGATTTTTAGGACAGGGTGTTTGTTTAAAGCAAAATCTATCTATTGGGATCGAAACATGGTTGTACTGGCTTCCTAAAATAATTTATGGATCAAAAATTAAGTAGGAAAAGTACTAGGGTCTCGAAGTCGGGTACCTGGGTGATAATGTTGCTATGCACGCTGCTGTTTCTGTCGCAGCTTGGCGGTGGCCCGGCTGCCTGCACTGTGGAATGCGTTGACGACGAGGCCACCGGGGTGTGCATGGGTAGCAGGTGAGGCGGCGCTGGCCTGGGGTCAGCCGAGAAGCTAGGGTTTTGATGAGATCCCCCTCTCTTGCTCGATGTATATATATCAAATTGATGTGTGGTCAGTTTTGGAGGTCGGTGAGTATGGGCTTTGCTATATAAGGTAAGGGGTCGAGTCATGGGAAAGGCTGTGACTTGTTTTTCTTTTCTTTTTTCTTTTCTTTTTTCTTTTTCTTTGATTTACTAATTAACTATAAAATCAAATCCCTTTTTAAATAAATACTTAAAGCATATCTATATCTAAAATTTATCTAAATAAATATTTAACATGTATTTAGCAATATATAGACCTATATATATATATATATATATATATATATATATATATATATATATATATATATATATATATATATATATATATATATATATATAATCCTTCTATCCTTTAATAAACTCAAAATAACAAAACAAACATATACTTAATATAAATCTATAAAAATATTTCTAACTCGTATATAGGATATGCACATCTAGAATAATCATTCTTACGAAAATGTTATCATATACTAAAATAAAATATCAATTTCTTTTTATGGAAAATATATATATTATATAACACTCATAAAACAATACTTGTTTAACCACAAAATAAACACCCTAGTTATATTTACATAATAATTATTCACATGGACATCTTTAGACGCACTACATGACTACATGGGCTCGGGTTTAGTTCGGGTCAAGTCCGGGCAAGAATGGTATAACCGGGTCTCCTAAAAGTCATAATATTAATAATTAATTAATTATTTATTTATTTATTTATAGTGGTCAAGTCACAACTTTGAATGGTTTTCCTACTTAGAGTACACATATGGCTTGGCCTTCCCTACCATGGCTAGAATACTAGTCAAAGCACTCGACTACACTCTTTGTGCCATCATCCTTAGTCATCTTGCACTCCAAAACTTAACCATGACTAAAGCTCTCTATCATAATAACTATTTAACTAAATATTCATAAAATTCCAAAAATTACCCTTTAATTCAAATAAAAAATTTTAAAATTCGGAAAGAGGGGTTACAAATCTACCCACCTTAAAAGAATTTCGTCCTCAAAATTTAATTACTTCAAAAGTGAATTCTTCAAAATATTAAATTAATCCTTCCTTAAATCTAAACCCCCCTAAAATTCCACTCTTCGAAATTGAAGGGTCGATCAAATTGGTAGAAGATGATATCCCCAAGCTAACTACCAATTGTTCTCATGGTCCCGACATTTGATAAGGTTTTATAAGCAAACTTGTCTACATTGTGCAACTTATAATCTAATAAGTTAGTATAAGGTCAGTATCCTTATTTATGTAACTACCCAATTAATAATTTAGCATGTACTATATGACTATTGGTTAATACTATCCCTTACCGGCCATTGCTCCTCATGGTGTCGTCATACACTCAACTATCGTAGGAATCTAATTTCCATATTTATTTGCTGTAATCATTTTTTTTGCATAAACATTTTTCTCATAATACCACTCAAACAATTGCCTTAACCATCTTGATCCGAAAAGGGTAAGAATCAACCTATAGTTTAAAACATCAATGTTCTCCTCGAAGACATTTATATATATACTTTCATTATCAAAATTCAAGTATATAATCATCCCTACACTCTCTGTGCCATCATCTTTAGTCATCTTGCACTCCAAAACTTAACCATGACTAAAGCTCTCTATCGTAATAACTATTTAAAATATTTATAAAATTCCAAAAATTACCCTTTAATTCAAATAAATAAATAATATAAAATTTTCAAAATTTTGGGAAGAGGGGTTACAAATCTACCCACCTTAAAAAGAATTTTGCCCTCGAAATTTAATTACTTCAAAAGTGAATTCTTCAAAATGTTAAATTAATCCTTCCTTAAATCTAAACCCCCCTAAAATTCCACTCTTCGAAATTGGAAGGCAATCAAATTGGTAGTAGATGATATCCCTAAGCTAACTACCAATTATTCCCATGATCCCGACATTTGATATGGTTTTATAAGCAAACTTGTCTACATTGTGCAACTTATAATCTAATAAGTTAGTATAAGGTCAGTATCCTTATTTATGTAACTACCCAATTAATAATTTAGCATGTACTATATGACTATTGGTTAATACTATCCCTTACCGTCCATTGCTCCTCATGGTGTCGTCGTACACTCAACTATCGTAGGAATCTAATTTCCATGTTTATTCGCTGTAATCATTTTTTTGCATAAAAAATTTTCCTCATAATACCACTCAAACAATTGCCTTAACCATCTTGATCTAAAAAGGGTAAGAATCAACCTATAGTTTAAAACATCAATCTTCTCATCGAAGACATTTATATATATACTTTCATTATCAAAATTCAAGTATATAATCATCCCTACAACCATAAATATTTAGCATACCTATAACCTCATGTCCTATCCTCGATTTAAATTCAAATCTTTGGAAATCAAATTTGTCTTAACTAGAACTTTATTAATCCACTTATTTTAGTCATTCAATTATGCGCCATTGATTCATCAACCAATATTAATAATCTTAACCAATACTTTCAGAAATGGTTTTGCCATCAAAGAATCAAATTGCATATTAAGAACGTCTACCCACCTTTGATCTCACTACTCCATCAAGTTACAAAATTACTACAAGATTTTATACTTCTAAAAGAAAAAATTTCATATTTTAAACTGCTATAAACTGTCAATATCATTATGGTTGATAACCCCTCCTACTCCTCCCAAGGCAACCAAAATCATAATAAGCATACTAACTTTGCAATACACCTAAAGGGTAATTATTATCCATTCCTAACTTTGGATAACCAAACATGAGCATTTATCCCTTCGAAACAGGGACAAATGAGAAACAAGAATAGGGATGTCAAGTGAGCATACTCGAATACAATTACGAAGGTCAATGGAGATAATCAAATTCAATAAGGAGAGTTTTCAAAACAGTTGTGTATTGAGATTCCTATCAAGTTTCATCCTAGTGCAGGCTCGCTCGGTACAGTAACGTAACCGAGACGATATGCTTTGACCTGTATGGGCCACCACAAAAACTTGTCATGACCCGCACCCGCTTTTCGGGATGCGAGCACGTGCGCAAGCCAACTACGTATCAAGTGGACTCCAGTCCAACTCGAATACATATAAGCTTTCTAGACTATAATAATAGGTCTAATTATGGCCAGTCAAAAATATATTTCAATCCACTAAGAGAGTAATATAATAAGAATGAACAATATGCAATACAGTCGATCATTCTGTACTACACATGTTCGATCAAGCTCAAGAATAATAGCAGAGCTTACAAAACTAGGCTATATCAGCAGAAAGTCATGGAAATAAATATAAATAAGGAAGAATGAATAAGTACCACTATTGATACCTAATTCCTGTAGACACAATCATCAACTACCTATCTACTCTATGCAGTTGCTCAGCAAATACCTGAAGAGATCATCAGGTTCTCAGGGACTAGCAAGATACATAAAACATGCATATCTAACAGTTTATCATGCATAAAGAAAAACAGGAAATGAGCAAAAAAGACTAAGCAATACCGATACACTAATATGTGAACAACTACGCATAAATGAACTGCTTGAAGAAAGCAAATGAACACATGTCAAGAGATCAATAGATAACCAAACCCTCGCCCATAGTGCAGACTCGTAGGTTTGAACAAATCACTAACCCTCGCCCCTAATATAAAATCGCAGGTTAGTTTTAAGAAATCAAATAGATATTCAAATCCTCGTCCCCAGTGTGGACTCGCAGGTTTGAACGAATAACTAATCCTTTCCCCTAGTGTGGACTCGCTGGTTAGTTTCAAGAAATCAACCCTCGCCCCTAGTGTAGACTCGCAGGTTGAGAAAAGTCAAAATCAAAAGTAGCAGTTCAGTTATAACGCACTCATTCTACGACATGGAATAACTCAGTCAAGGTACAGTGAGAACAGATCCAATATGAACTATAATACCAACTGTGAACAAAGACGATATGTGAACAAGACCAATAACTAGTATGCATGAAAGAAACTCACATTAACAATCATCCCAAGGACTAAATGATGACATTTAACAAAGAAGAAGGAATATAAGCTTGTAAATAAACTGTAAAGAAAGGCAAGGTATACTTGTCTGGTAGTAGCACATAGAACCAACACTATCTAGTCAATCGACGAGCCATAAAGTCAAACTCTCACAACAGTCTCCGAGGGCTGAAACAGTTATTACCAACACGTTCAGAATAGTCAAATTAGCTAGGATAGCCTACCCATAAGTCCAATTTTGGACACAGGGACAAAACGGTAATTTTGGATCAAAACGATGTCCGTCGTTGGACCCGCTTTACACCGAAAAGCGTGCCAATATCTACGGTCTCTAAAGTCATCAAACTATATGTTTACGAATCTGGTTTGATGATACGAATCTAACCATATATCCAGAGTTGGATTTCGATGGGTCATGCACAATTTTGCCCGTTGTATCGGGTCGTGGGACCGCCAAAATAGCGTTCCGGTCGACTTTCTCAGAATCGGACCAAAATTGGCATACAAAACCAGAAAAATAATATGGTCTTGTTGGCACAAGTTTCGTCTCGAGATGACGAACGTGCATGAAGTAATTGGCTAGTTTGTAAAGAGACCGATACGGTGAATTTCAACGAATACGTATCAAATTCGTCGCGCACACGCAACTAATTCGAAATTCGAATTCTGTCAAAGCCCACACGTGCACGAAATCCATACGCACCTTTTGATGCAAGTGGTTCACAATCAAGTCGCTCGAATTGTCGGGATGGACTCTGTATCGGCAAATTTCTATGTTTTTCAGGGTTTTCTTAATTTTTGTAAACAAATAACTTTGTGTATACTAGATGAAAACAGAAACCATAAAATAAGTGTTACAGACCTATAGGAGATCTAAAAGTTTGTTCAAATAGTTTTTAAATATCATTAATAGGTTAACAAGAATCTGTCCGTAAACAGGGGTACATGGACTGTTTTATGTCCTATTTTTGGACAGGTTTTCGATGATCTTCTCATCGATTTTCTGGACAGGGTGTTTGTTTATAATGAAATCTATCTATTAGGATCGAAACTTGGTTATACTTGCTTTCTAAAACAATTTACGGATCAAAAATTGATCAACCATAGGAAAAGTACTAGGGTCTCGAAGTCGGCTACCTGGGCGATAATATTGTTGTGTGCGTTGTTATTTCTGTCGCGGCTTGGCGGCGGCCCGGCTGCCTGCGCGGTGGCATGCATCAACGACGAGGTCGTCGGGGTGCACGTGGGTAGCAGGTGAGGCGGCGCTAGCCTGGGGTCAGCCGAGAAGCTAGGGTTTTGATGAGATCCCCCTCTTTTGCTCGATGTATATATATCAAATTGCTGTGTGGTCGATTTTGGGGGTCGGTGAGTATGGGCTTTGTTATATAAGGTAAGAGGTCGGGTCATTGGAAAGGTTGTGACTTGTTTTTCTTTCTTTTTTTCTTTTTCTTTTTCTTTTTCTTTTCTTTTTCTTTTATTTACTAACTAACTATAAAACCAAATCCCTTTTTAAATAAATACTTAAAGCATATCTATATCTAAAATTTATCTAAATAAATATTTACCATGTATTTATATATATATATATATATATATATATATATATATATATATATATATATATATATATATATATATATATATATATATATTTTAAACAATGGCTAAAGCCTTCATTGAAACATAAGAAGATAGGTTGGAACCGGGAGATAGCCCAAGTTCCTACAAGTTGCGGGAGTAACCCTGAACAAAAATCCTGACGCAACGCGTCACTAACCAAAATTTTATTCATTTGTGGTTTTTTTTTGGAAAAGCAAACTGCGATCCAGGAAAAACAAATTATGAAATTTGAAATCAAAGGATAGGCGGTAGCACCGCTCCCGAGAGGGGGAAACGATATGCTGGCAGAAGTGATGGGCACACTGTACTAGATGGCGCGCGGCGCGAGGATGGCACGCGGCGCGAGGCGGGCGCGCGTCCCGAGGCTGGTGCGCGGCCCGAGGCAGGCGCGCAGCCCGGGGCTCCGACGAGAGGCCGGTCGGCTTGGGAGGTCATCCCGACGGGGAGGGTGAGGATGGCGGGGGGGAGGGGGCGAGCCGCCAGCGGCCGCCGGGAGAGCGGTGGGCGGGTGAGGAAGGAGAGAAGTGAGGGGGGGCGAGAGGCCAGCGTCCGCCGGGGGGGCGGTGGGCGGGGGAGGGAGGGGAGAAGTAAGGGTGGGGTCGCGGCTCGACCTCTGGGGGTTCGGCAAGACCGCCGGCCGGAGGGTGCCCGAGGGGGCAAGCAGCGGATGGCCCGTGCGGTGGGCCCGAGGGGGCGTAAGAACGGGGAGAGGGGGAGGCGGAGGGCGGGGGTGGGGAAGATGGGGAGGGGGGAAACGTCCGCCGAGGGAGGCAGCTACCGCCGGCTGGGGGGGTTATCCCGCAGCCAACGGCGAAGGGATCGTCGGAGGACGACGCTGGAGGGGGTAGTGGTGGCGCGGCGCGCCGGAGGGAAGACGACCACCGTCGACGGAAGGGAGGTAGCCAGGAGGGAGGCGAGCGGCGGGAGACCTGCGAACGGCACCGGTAAGGAGAAGGTGGCTGGCCACAGCACGAGGATCGGAGAGGGCCTCTATACGAGGCGAGGAGGAGGGGGGGTTCCATCGACGACGGTAGGGGCGCCTGCGAGAGAGTCGGAGCAGGAAGAGCTCCCAGGGATGAGGAAGGGAGGGTGGGGGCTACGCTAGAACCGCCGGGAGCCGGGGAGCTCGAGGCGGGAGCTGCCAGAACAGCGAGGTGAGGAGGGTGCGGTGCTGGGGAAGACAGGCCCGGCGGAGCCAGGCGCAGTCCCGGTGAGGGGCCGGGGAGGGAGGAGACTGAAGAGGGGGTGGGCCAGTAGGGGGAAGGGCGGATGGTCGTCAACTGCAGGCGCAGGCGACCCGCGGCGGCTCCGGCGACGGCGACGTCGGGTGCGCGGCCGGCGGCGAAGAGTAGGGAGAGGATGGCAGCACTTTGGGCAGCAAAGAGAGGGGGACGCGCCGCCCGGGGCGAGACGACGCGAGGCGGGGGGCGGCAGGGGGAGAAGGCCTGCAAAGGCGGAGGAAGGCGCGGGCTGCCAGGGGGCGGCCCACCAAGGCGGCGCCCACCAAGGGGCCGGCCACCAAGGGGAGAACCACCCCCGGCCGGAGCCGCCCCGAGGGTCTCCCCAGGGAGTGGGGCTCTGCATCCACATTATATATATATATATATATATATATATATATATATATATATATATATATATATATATATATATATATATATCAAAACATCTATTTAATTCTTTTATCCTTTAATAAACTCAAAATAACAAAACAAACATATACTTAATATAAATCTATAAAAATATTTCTAACTCATATATAGGATATGCACATCTAGAATAATCATTCTTACGAAAATGTTATCATATACTAAAATAAAATATCAATTTCTTTTTATGGAAAAAATATATATTATATATAACACTCATAAAACAATACTTGTTTAACCACAAAATAAACACCCTAGTTATATTTACATAATAATTATCCACATGGACATCTTTAGACGCACTACATGACTACATGGGCTCGGGTTTAGTTCGGGTCAAGTCCGGGCAAGAATGGTATAACCGGGTCTCCTAAAAGTCATAATATTAATAAATAAATAAATAATTATTTATAGTGGTCAAGTCGCAACTTTGAATGCTTTTCCTAGTTAGAGTACACATATAGCTCGGTCTTCCCTACCATGGCTAAAATACTAGTCAAAGTACTCGACTACACTATTCATACCATCATCTTTAGTCATCTTGCACTCCAAAACTTAATCATGACTAAAGCTCTCTATCGTAAAAACTATTTAACTAAATATTTATAAAATTCCAAAAATTACCCTTTAATTCAAATAAATAAAAAAATATTTTCAAAATTTCAGGAAGAGGGGTTACAGCTTCTAGTCCCACAATAAGAAGGTAGTATGCTAAAACTAGCAAAATATCTCAAACCGTGTAGTGTGAGTGTCATGGCCAAGGAAGATATAAGGATATCCCATAATAAGAAGGTAGTATGATAAAACTAAGTCAACATGCATCAAATAAAATAAAGCAACGGAAAACGACTAATAGAGTTGCTAGCACCCAAGTATGACTTGGACGCGCAGTTTATAACTAAGAAACTAACAAATATGAAACAAAATAAATAAATACTGAAAATAAATAATATGACAATAAATATAGCAAGTTATAATTGTCTGGTGGTTGTTGAGTGTTTTAACGACGTCCAGTAGAGGAAATCAACAAGTTAGAAGAAGCTGCAAGGATAGAACTTTCGCAAACATTTCCGGATGCTGAAACAAACATCACCAATATTTTTGGAATAAAAGAAATATCTAAGATTGACTATCCATAAGTCCAATTCTGGACACAGAGGCAAAATCGTAATTTTGAGCCAAAACGATGTCCGTCGTTGGACCCACTTTGCACCGAAAAGCATGTCAATTTCTATGGTCTCTAAAGTCATCAAACAATATGTCTACGGGTTTGTTTTTTCGATACAAACTCAATGGTATGTCCAGTTTTGGATTCCGATAAGCCGTGCACAAAATCGCCCGTTGAATCGGAACGTAGGGCCTACAAAACGGCGATCCGATCAACTGTCTCAGAATCATACCAATCTTGGCTCACAGGACCAGCATAACGCTGCAAACCTAATGGCGCAAGTTTCGTCACGATGTGACAAGTGTGCACAAAGTAGTTGGAGTTTTTGGAAAGTGGTCGATACGACGTTCTTCGACGGATACGGGTCGAATTCGTCATGCACACGCAACCAATTCGAATTCCGTCAAAGCCCACACATCCACAAAGTCCGTACGCACCTTTCATTGCCCTCGGTTTGTGACTGAGTCATCGGTTTGTCGGGACGGACCCTGTATCGATGTTTTTTAGTGTCCTTAAAAACAGTTTTTTGTCAGTTTTCAATCTGATTTAATTCAGTAAACAGTGAACGAAATCCTAAACTAAAAGTTAGGTTTCAATCCTGTATAGGTTGTTTATAATCCTATTTTCGTGGTTTTCCAATAACCCAAAGCCTTATACTTTTAGCCTTCTAATCTAGGGTTTAAGATTGAATTTCTATCAAGAAGACAGGGGTAACACCACACTGTTTTCTAAAATTTTGTAAGGATTTCTACGTCGATTTATGGCAGATAGCTTAGAACCAATCGATGGGGTTCCTAGAGGTTTATCTAGGCTACACAGAGAAATTTATAGAATCAAAAATGATCTAGTGTGTAAGGAGAACTTCGATCGGAAAAGGGAGTAACCTACAAATCGATTTACAGAACAGGGCACCCTATTCTGACACATGCAGGCGGCTGCGGCGGTGCCCCAGCGTCTCCGCGGTAGTCGACAGCGTATCGCGTGGGGTTAATCTCGAGTAAATTCTCAAGAGTTTTCGATGAGAAATTTGTTATCGGGATATTTCTATATATAGGTAACATTTGATTTAAATCCCATAAATTCTACCCTAATTTAGATAGGATTTAGGGCCTATCCTGGAAAGGAAGATATTGGGATTAGGTAGAGAATTTTTTTGGAAGATTTGGTGAAGATTTTGAGGAAGATTGATTTCAATCCTATGGAGACTCCAAGTCTATGTTTCGTGCGAAAAAAAAGAAGAAAAGGGATCGGGCTCGGCTATGTTTGGGGACGGAAAAGGAACAGTGCTTTGCAGTGTTCCATGTTGGGATTTTTTTTTCTTTTTTTTACTAATCATATAGATATATGTATATAGGAAATAGAAATAACTAGATACTACCAGAAAAAAAATATTTATACCTATTGGTAGCACATATCCTAGTGTAAAGTATACGTACATATATATTTTCTTTTTAAAAAATTATTTTCTAAGAAATTTAGAAATAACCAGAATAACGATATTTGATAGTAACCATAATAATAATAATAATAATTTTTAATACCAACCACAAAACAATAGGGGTATATGGGTAAGTACATATAAAAAAATTAATTACAAATTCAAAATCCTTTCCAAAAATAATTAAATAAATATTAAAACATGGGAAAGATGATCATAATATGGTTTAATAATTTGTAACCAACAAAAACCTAAAATAAACAAATTTAGATATATCTATAGCTAATATACTAGTCACGGCACACGACTGTGCTAGCCGTGCCACACTCTATAGTCAACCTATGCAACAAAACTTGCCATGACTAAGACTATATTTATAAAGATATTATTTTTAAAATATACCAAAAAATCCAAGACATTTTTATTTAAGCAAAAATATAAAAGAAAAAAATTCTTCAAAATTTGGGGGTTTACATCCTACCCAACTTACAAGAATTTCGTCCTCAAAATTAGAAATAACACACAAACTATGGAAACTAAGTGCAAGACGGAAAAAAGAATCGAGTGCGAAGATCGTGTTACGATTTTCGTGCAAATGAGAGAAACGGTTGTGTATGTTGTCCTCGTGCTTCCACATTTCGATAGGCACTATGATGACATACGAACCGAGGAAGTAAAATAATTTATCGTATTTACAAAAGTTACGGTAGTGGTTTCTAGCTATATAGGGTATCCATAAATAATCATCTACTACTTAATCCTTACGTCCCTTCGTGTTTCTATATCTATCAAGG
Organism: Iris pallida; assembly: GCA_029216955.1. Taxonomy (NCBI): domain Eukaryota; kingdom Viridiplantae; phylum Streptophyta; class Magnoliopsida; order Asparagales; family Iridaceae; genus Iris; species Iris pallida. The sequence goes on from JANAVB010018600.1 coordinate 6,039,124, forward strand.
TTTATACCATAAAATTCTAAGTCATTCTATGATCGTGGTCATACAATGGTAAATTTAACTAAAACGTCATACATATATCTATGACTCCTTGGGTTGGTGGCCCCATGGTGATCATACTGAAGGATTGTCCCAAGTTTTGGTTGCCCCTTTGCTGCATGGCCTTTTCGTACTCTGCAAATTATGATGGTAGCGGCTGGCCCCTTGGATATTCAATAGCAGTTGGCGAATGTGGTGCTCCTCCTTCTGGTGCTGGTAATGCCACTTCTTACATCTTTTGCTGCCTAGAAGAACAATCTTGAGCTTAGTGTTGATTCGGTCCGCAAATCATACACAATCCCAACATACGACGACAGTCCCTCTGAAGATGTCCCTTCTTACTGCAATAATGGCAAGTAAGTAATTCTCTCCCTTGATATAGGGTAACTCTAGGCTGTTGCTATGTCGTAAAATATCTTATGGGTCCTGCTGGTGTAGTCTTATCTGATGCAACAGTCAAAACAACTCTTCGTTGTTGTGCCTTCTTAGTTATGGCTTCTTGTGTCCTAGTTGCGGCCAAAACTGTTGCCTGCGAGACTCGTGACTCATAACTAGTATATCTCTGAAGCTCAATGCTCAATCCCTTATGAAATCTCTTGGCCTTCTCCAGCTTTTTCGAAACTAAGCTCGGGGCAAAACGACTCAACCGACTGAACTCGGCATCGTATTCATCAACTGTTACACTACCTTGCTCTAAGTATAGGAATTGGTCATAAAGGGCATCCTTGGCGGTGTCTAAAAAATACTTTTTGTTGAACAGCTCCTTGAATTCCTCTCATGTCTGGTCAAGTCCAAGTCGTCTCTTCTCTCCGGCCCACCAATCATAAGCATTTCCCTCCAACTACAATCTAACTACCGCTAAAATGTAGACAACTGCGAAGCCCTCAAAAGATTTTCTATTTTAGCCAGCTAATTGATAATTCTTAAGGCATCTCCAGTGCCTTTGAAGGGTGGGGTGAATTGAAACCCCTCGATAGTACCTACAGAGGCTTGGGTGCTCAGGTTAGTGTTGTCTCCAAGCTTCTTCTAATGAACTCGTTTTGTTGCATCTGGACCTGCATCATGCCATGAAGGAACTGGTTTGTAGGAGTTCCATCTGCCTCGGGCATGGGCTGTTGTTGGGGTAGGTATGACATCTGTGGCATAAACTCCTGGGCACCCTATGGGCCATGCGGTAAAGGATATAAAGGTGACAAAAAAACATTTCTACATGGTCGTCTTTGGATGTACCGCATCACTACAAGGGCTTATGCTTGGTTTGGGTTCAGTCCAGACTAGTTGGGTACAACCGGGTCTTCTACAATTCAATAACTCTTAATAATAAATAATTTAAAATATTTATAATGGTCATGTCACAACTTGGCCTGGTTTTCCTAGTTAGGACACTCCTATGGCTCGGCCTTCCCTACCATGGCTAAAACACCAGCCAAGGCACACCGCTGCACTATCCGTGCCACGATTTCTAGTCACCTTGTACTCTAATTTCCAACCAGAGTTCCAGCAGCTCAGCATCAGAGGCAGCAGGGAGTCACTTGCACATATTGTCATCGGCCGGGACACCATATGGAGGTCTGTCGCAAGAGGCTTGGACTTTGCCTATTTTATGGATCAGATGCACATCAGATGAGGGACTGCGCTCAGGCTACAGCTCGACTAGCAGGAGGACCCCGAGGAGCTGGAGGACCACCGCCTGCACCACCTAGAGCATTACCTGCTGTAACGGGGACGTGCTTACATCATGGCCGCAGTTGAGGAGGAGGAGGCAGCTCCAGAGGTTATCACAGATTCTGTTATCATTTATTCATTTTCTGCCATTGCCTTATTTGATTCTGGAGCCACATATAGCTTTGTATCATATGAGTTTCTGCATAGACACGGCTTCACACCTAAGCCCACTAGGAGGAACTGTCGGATTATGACAGGAGGAGGGGTAGTGCCAGTCAGTGAGATGGTGGATTGCCCTATCACTATAGCTAGACGAGAGCTTAGGGCTCGACTTCTAGTAATGCCATTGCCCGGATTCGACGTAGTCCTCGACATCGACTGGATGAGCGAGCAGTTTGCCGTAATAGACTTCCATGAAAGGAAGGTTACTTTCAGCCCGCTAGGAGTTCTGCCATTCGAGATCAGCAGACGAGTTGCAGAGAGGCCAGAGGGAGTCTACTTCGGAGCAGTTGTCGAAGACCAGGAGTTTCCGCATCCGCTGATTGCAGGTTTCTCGACGTCTTCCCCGAAGAGTTGCCAAGATTGCTGCCAGATCGAGACGTGGAGTTCAGCATCGACCTAGTGCCCGAATCAGCGTCGAAGTCCCAGTATTGTTACAAGATCAACCCGAAGGAAGCTGCAGAGTTGAAGGCCCAGATTGATGAGTTGGAAGGCAAGGGTTTTATTCGGTCCAGTGCTTTACCCTGGGGAGCACCGGTACTCTTCGTGCCCAAGAAGGATGGGATGGTGAGGATGTGCATCGATTACCATGCACTCAACAACATCACCATCAAGAATAGATATCCGTTGTCGTGGATTGATGAGCTGTTTGACCAGCTGAGTGGGGCGAAGGTCTTTTCCAAGATTGACCTTCGGTCGAGATATTATCAGATGAAGGTTCGGGAGCAGGATATTTCGAAGACAGCTTTTAACACCCGATATGGCCAGTATAAGTTTCTGGTGATGCCATTCGGACTCACCAATGCCCCAGCAGTGTTTATGAACTTGATGAATAAGATTTTTCATAAGTATTTGGACAAGTTTGTCGTAGTCTTCATTGACGACATTCTGATATATTCGAAGATCGAAGAGGAGCATGTAGAGCACCTGCGGATCGTGTTGGAGATTCTGCGAAAGGAGAAGCTGTACGGAAAACTCTCGAAATATGAGTTTTTCTTGGACCGGGTGGAGTTTTTGGGACATATGGTGACAGAAGAGGAGATTTTTGTGGATCCCAAGAAGATTGAAGCAGTGGAAGCATGGGCACCTCCCAAGTCTGTAGCAGAGATTCGTAGTTTCCTAGGGCTAGCAGGATACTACAGGACATTCGTGAAGGATTTTGCCAGGATAGCAGAGCCTATGACGAAGCTTACAAGGAAGGACGAGGAGTTCATTTGGAGCGACACCTGCCAGTCAGCATTTGAAGAATTGAAGAGAAGACTCACGACAGCACCAGTTCTAGCTTTGCCATCGGGATCGGAAGGATTCTTCATCTATAGCGATGCTTCAGGGAAAGGCTTGGGATGTGTGCTTGAGTAGAACAAGAAGGTCATAGCTTATGCTTCTAGACAGTTGAGGCCTCATGAGAAGAATTATCCCACACATGACTTGGAGCTTGTAGTAGTCATATTTGCCTTGAAACTGTAGAAGCACTATTTGTATGGAGAGCGAGTGGACATCTTCACGAACCATAAAAGCCTGAAGTATGTGTTCACTTAGAAGGAGCTGAATATGAGGCAGCGTAGATGGCTGGAACTCATGAAGGATTTTGACATCAATCTGCAGTACCATCCTGGAAAGGCAAATGTGGTAGCAGATGTTCTCAGTCGATATCCTGTTGCTATGTATCTCACTATGGATCGGCATCTACTGGAGGATCTTGAGAGCCTTGGGATTGAGATTGTTCTTTCGGGAGTTGGAGGACAGCTGATGCACATGCAGATACAGTCAGGACTGATAGAGAAGATCAAGGAGACCCAGTTTCTAGATGAGGGACTCCGATGTCTCAGAGGCCAGGCAGAGGCAGGATTGTTCGACGACTTCACCATTGCAGAGGATGGATCCCTGAGGCACGGAACCCAGTTGTGTGTGTCCAAGGATTTGCGGGAGGAAGTGATGCAGGAGGCCCATCAGTCGCAGTATTCTATTCATCCTAGGTCTACCAAGATGTACAAGGATTTGCGAGAGTATGTTTGGTGGTATGGAATGAAGAGAGAGGTTGCCAGATTTGTTTCCAGATGCCTTGTATGCCAGCAAGTCAAGACGGAGCACCAGAGACCAGCAAGACTACTCCAGCCCTTACCTATTCTGGAATAGAAGTGGGAGCATATCACCATGGACTTCGTCTCTGGATTACCGCGTACGCCCAGTGGCAAGGATGCTATTTGGATGATCGTGGACAGACTGACGAAGTCTGCTCATTTCATTCCATTCAAGGTTGGGTTGTCGACCGAGAAGCTCGCAGATCTCTACATGCGGCAGATTGTGCGGATCCATGGGGTACCGGTGAGCATCATTTCAGACAGAGATAGCTGCTTCACATCACACTCCTGGAGGAGTCTACAGCTGAGCTTGGGATCACAGTTGAAGTTCAGCACCGCCTATCATCCACAGACGGACGGGCAGTCCGAGAGGACCATTCAGATGTTGGAGGACATGCTACGGGTTTGCGCATTCGACTTCGGCGGTTCGTGGAAAGATTATTTGCATCTCGTGGAGTTTACCTATAATAATAGTTATCAAGCTAGCATTGAGATGACCCCTTTTAAGGCAATGTATGGGCGAAGATGTCGCATGCATTTATCTTGGGACAACGTCGGCGAGAGGGCTTTGCTTAGGCCAGAGATGGTGGTAGACTCAGCTGAGAAGATCAGACTGATCAGGGAGCGTCTCAGAGTTGCACAGGATCGGCAGAAGCACTGGGCAGACAGCAGCAGACGGCCACTAGAGTTCGCAGTTAGAGATAGAGTATTCCTGAAGATCTCGCCGACCAGAGGCGTTATTCGGTTTGGCAGAGGCGGAAAGCTCAGTACGAGGTACATCGGGCCTTTCGATGTGACGGCACAGATTGGCGAGGTGGCATATCACCTAGCGCTTCCAGCTAGCTTGGAGGGAGTGCATGACGTTTTCTACGTGTCCCAGCTTCGATGCTACATTCCAGATCCGAGCCATGTGATGGACTACTCAGAGTTAGAGGTGGGCCCGAGCTTGACCTACGAGGAGCAGCCAGTGGAGATCCTGGATCGGAGGAAGAAGCGCCTGCGGAACCAAACTATTCCTCTTGTCCGCGTCATGTAGAGACACTACTCTCCGGGAGAGTCCACATGGGAGCGTGAGGATGAGATGCGAGAGCGCTACCCTAGATTGTTCACTTGATTGTATTTTAGTATTTGAATTTTCATATTTCATTTTTCTCAATAATATTTCGTGGTGTCTTTGTGAATCAATTTTTGGAACATTTCTGAATTTCGAGGATGAAAATTTTCAAGGTGGAGAGATTTGTAACTCCACCTCTCAGTTTTAAATAAAAAAAATTTAAATCTCAATAGTATTAATTTTTTTCTTGAATATAAATTTTTATTTATTATTTTCCTCACTCAATTGAGTGGGCTCCTTTTTCTCAGCCTATTTAAAGCTAATAAGGTTCCTTTAGTTAGCCCATTAGTTAGGCCCATTTCAATAGGCCAATAGCCTTTAGGTTATATAACCAGGAATCGGTTAGGAGAGAGTCTCTTCTCCATTCTACTGAACTGTAGAGCACATGGCTCTAACAAACTATTTGGAATTTCCCTCCTAATTTCTCATCCATTTCAAATTCCTGACCTGCCTATTTAGGTGATCACAATCCTCACTCTCTTCCATTCTTCTCAGATCTAGAAATTTTCTTTCCTTCCCAAATCTTCTCAAGAGCAGAGCCCTAGTAATGGCGGAGGCAGGAACAAGAAGACGTCGGGATTGATCCTCTTATTCGGGTCGACAGTTAAGACATGTGAGTATCGAGTATATTTTTCTTCAGATCTAATGATTCAGAGATTGAGCAATTAGTAATTCAAACTCTCTTTTGAAGAATCAATTGAGCCAATTCTTCACTCTTGGGATGTTGATGAACTCCGGAAGATCTTCTTCGAATTCATCAATCCATTTCATTTAGGTAGGCTGATCGATTCCTCTTCAATTGCTCAGGATTTGAATAACAAATCCTTGAAATCGATTTCGTCCTTGCGAACTTGCATATTCGGATTTCAATAACCATCGCTCAATCGATCGACTCTTTGCTTTCGAATTTCAGTAGAGGTAAGAATGATCTGAGTATTTTTGTCATAAAGATTCGATTGTTCTTCATTTGAGCTCCTTAAATTATCGTGATTCGATCTTATTCTGTTTATGTCTCTAAATTCTAGTCGATAGTTCAATTTAGGATATACAATCTGTTGTATCAGTAGTATTTGTGAGATTAATTTGATTTCGGGTTTGGTAGGAATTTATCCTAAAATCTTGTTACTGTATCTCCAGTATATTGATCGGAGGATTAGCTCGTGTCTGCTTAGAAGGGATACGGACACCAAGTGATCTAGGACCTTACATCTCTCAGGTAAGGCCAACTAATCTCTTGGCTGATGCAAGCTCTGGAATAAATTGGTGGTTTGATTTTGTGCAATAAAACCTACTTGGTTGATCCTCTAACTGTTCTGAGACTTAGCTGTTATTGCTTCTGAAATAAAACTGGGATTAAGTCTTGATCATTGATTAGTAGGAATGTCCACTGATTTTCCTATTGAACAACATTTAGGATTGTTCTTTTAATCATTTACTTACAATACACTAGGCTCAGTTTCAATTAAGGACAGGATTGATAACTTTGATTGAACTATAACTGTTAGGACAGAGTCCTACCTAGGAATTAGAGATCAGGTTGATCATCTAATATTGTAATAACTTAGACTACCCTAACAACAAGACTGAGAATAACAGTCCTGCCAGGGTTGGAACTGTTTTCTCATATCCTGCTCAGGACTGAGGTTAGGATGGTAAGAAGTTGTAAATCCTGAGAATCTAGTGGTTACCCTTCCTTACTGTTAATAGGAAACATAACTTGAGGGCACGTATATGAACTTGCAATATGTGATGTCTTAAAATATCTATGTTTAGCTCTCCCTGTTTGTTTAGCATAGGCTAAGGTTAATTGACAACACTGTTGAAGTAGAGGGGCAAGTTTAACCCATTTACTTGAGTGGATACCTGTAATGTTTGGGTGTTAGACTTCTTCAGTTGGAACCTAATTGGAGGAGACTTGATTGACTAGGGGTGAGAGTTATAACTGAACCTAGGTTGTGCTTAAGACTGATATTTAGGACTGAGTTAAATCAGTCTTAGTTTGGGACTGATACACATCAGGCTTGGGGCATTGGGTGTTGTATCAGTTCAACCCAGATTGGTATTGATCGAGTAAACCAAAGTTGATGATGATTCAGTGACCTGAGATTAGACTATAATTCATTTCTTTAAATTAAACTGAGGAGACTGGACTGATATTGATGATTTATGTTGTAGCAGTATTTTGGGCCATGAAGAATTCATGGCCAGTCCTTAGCTACAGTGGGTGTATCAATGCTTAATTCTAAAGACCAACCTTGGGAAGTTTGAATTGTTCCCTGTCCAGTTGAGGACTGGGACATACATTTCCAGTTAGGATTTGGTTTCTATAACTGGGAACTTGTGTCACAAGTGATGGATGGCAAGAACTGATATAAGAATGGTACTTGATGGATAACAGGGACTAAGACTGAAATTGTATCAGTCCTTGTTTCAGTCCTGCTATTGACTGAACCTGGACAGTGTTGGTTTTGATAATTTAGCATGATTAGTAACATGGATACTCATGGTTGTGGGGGTTTTTGTTGAGGTTAAATCCTGAAATGGTTCAGTCACTACCAGTTCCCCTGAACTGAACCTGAGATTCTATAGACAATGTTAGTTCCAAATGTTGAACCTGAAATTACAGATGCAATATTGATTTAGTGTTGAACCTGGGTATTTGATTCAATTAAGGGAATCTGAGATAACATATGTGCAGTGTTGGTTCATTTATTTGAACTGAGATAACATCTATAGTTGGGGAACCTGAGATGACATATGTACAATGTTGTTTCAGCCTGGATTTTAACTACAGTATTTATTCCAGTTGATAAACCTGAACCCACATTTGCAATATCTGATTTGGTTGAGAAGACTGAGATTATCAGGAGCATTATTTGGCTTAGTTGATTATAAATGCAGTAGTATCGAATCTGGACCTTAGGCACTGTCTTGATAGTGTAAACCTAAGATTCTATGGGCTATGGGTTGAACTGTCCCATATTCTATTTAGGACTGTGTAAATTATACTGATATGATATCAGTACATCCCATGATTGATAGTGTCATGTTGTTAGATTGAAGCATGGACTGAACACATATTCTGAGGATGTGTATATTTGTCATACATCAACAATGATGGATTAAGGTTTAATTGTTTGGCCAAATATAAACTAAGGTTGGTTATGTGCTTGACAAGACTGGATTGGAAATTCAGTCTTATCTATGAAACTGATTGGGAATATCAGTTCATTATGGACTGAACTTTCTCAGTCCTATTAAGGACTGAGACAGGGAAACTTCTTGTTGGGTTGATTTCCCTACATCTGAGAAACCACATCAGGTTAGGGATTTAAGGTTGGTTAGTTTATCTTTAGACTGTAAAGACTATGACTGGGAAGAGGTTACAGCCACACTTGAACTAGACTGTCCAGGGAATCAGTGGGTTTTTGGTTTGAGCTATAACTGATTTTGAATACCAATTTTCATATGGGGGACTAAACTGTGGTTAGCCAGTAGACTGAACCATTTTTCAGTCATCTAAATTTGATAACAAATCTTCAAACTAAGGTTGGTTTGGTTCAGTCCTACTTTAGGGCTAATCCTTTTTGTGCTCTATAGTGAAACATGGTAGTTCATGTTACAATAATAAGTACCATTAGATGTTAACCATTAGAGGACCTTGACACATCAAGTTGAGTGATAATGAAGATTGAATTATTGTCTCACATATTAGGTTGTATATAGATATTACTTTAGTTGTACAAATGTAGAGATTAATAGGACTTAAATAGAATTAGTATAAGCTAAGGATGTTGTTAAGTAAATTTCTAGATTAGAAATAATTACTTTACATTGTTGACTTATCAAATTGTAACCATATATCAGGAGGATTTCCAGCTCTACTACCCTTTCTCGATCACCCGAAGCCATGCAAGTATACTCCTCGGATTTGTTCATTTCTCATATCTTGTACATTCATCCTTGTATCTCCTTGTTCACACGATATATCACGGTATTATCTGGTTTCATATTTCATGTATTACTTGTGTCTGGGAGGGGAAATACTATAGATATGTGATCAAACCCTGTTACTATTCATGTAAATAGCTTGGGTCCCGTATCGTGCACGCGGGACCAAAGCCGTACCATTTCATGTTCATTGCATCTACCCAAGCCGATCACACAATCTAGATGTATTTCAATATTGCACATGTCAGGATTCAGGTTGTATTTTAGGATTCATGGTTGTATTTCATGTTCAGATTGTACTTCATGTTCAGGTTGTATTTCATGTTCAGGACTCTTACCATGTTTCATGTATTTACTTTCAGTATTTTCTGTTCAGTTTTATGTCTTATCTCATTTCCTGTACTTATATATATTTCCTGTTTCTTGATTCATACCATGATGTTCATTCATTTTCTTGGATATACTTAGCTCCGCTCCTGACTAGGATATGTTGCAGGTGAGTTGGAGGCTCTGTGCGACACATATTATGGCGGGGAGCCATTAGATGCAAGAGAGCTAGTTGGAGTTGCTCTTGACTTAGAGGCTGCAGAAGCCTAGAGCTTACCTTAGTTTTCCATATTATTTTCCTTGTATTGAGACTAGTAGACTTACTTTCATTTGCTGGAATGTAATAAATTCTGAGACATGTATCTGGATTTGGGATTCGTTATAGATGCTGTGTTCACATTTACTCTTGTATATCTGGTTAGTTTTCCTTAGTATTGTACAGCTTACTTCGTCGTGTCTATCGACGAAGGCTGGGCGTATCTGACTCGTATTCGGTTATTCGAGAGCGGGTCGTGACACTCCTTCTGGTGCTGGTAATGCCACTCCTTGTATCTGTTGCTGCCTAGAAGAACAATCTTGAGCTTAGTGTTGATTCGGTCCACAAATCATACACAATCCCAACTTACGACGACAGTCCCTCTGAAGATGTCCCTTCTTACCGTAATAATGGCAAGTAAGTAATTCTCTCCCTTGATATAGGGTAACTCTAGGCTGCTGTTGTGTCGCGAAATGTCTTATGGTCCTGCTGGTGTAGTCTTATCTGATGCAACAGTCGAAACAACTCTTCATTGTTGTGCCTTCTTACTTATGGCTTCTTGTGTCCTAGCTTCGGCCAAAACTGTTGCCTGCGAGACTCGTGACTCAGAACTAGTATATCTCTGAAGCTCAATGCTCAATCCGTTATGAAATCTTTTGGCCTTCTCCAGCTCTTTCGAAACTAAGCTCGGGGCAAAACAACTCAACCGACTGAATTCGGCATCGTATTCATCAACTGTCATACTACCTTGCTCTAAGTGTAGGAATTGGTCATAAAGGGCATCCTTGGCGGTGTCTGAAAAATACTTTTTGTTGAACAGCTCCTTGAATTCCTCTCATGTCTGGTCAAGTCCAATTCGTCTCTCCTCTCCGGTCCACCAATCGTAAGCATTTTCCTCCAACTACAATCTAACTGCCGCCATCCATAGATTTGTAGACAACTGTGAAGCCCTCAAAAGATTTTCTGTCTTAGCCAGCCAATTTGTAATTCTTAAGGCTTCTTCAGTGCCTTTGAAGGGTGGGGTGAATCGGAACCCCTCGATAGTACCTACAGAGGCTTGGGGTGCTCAAGTTAGTGTTGTCTCCAAGCTCCTTCTAATGAACTCATTTTGTTACATCTGGACCTGCATCATGCCATGAAGGAACTGGTTTGCAGGAGTCCCATCTACCTCGGGCATGGGCTATTGTTGGGGTAGGTATGACATCTGTGGCACAAACTGCTGGGCACCCTATGGGCCATACGGTAAGGGATATAAAGGTGGATATGGATAAGGGTACTGTGGCGGGTATTGCGGTAAATATTGAGGTGGATACTGTGGAGGATGATGGGGTGGATATTATGGTGGATATGGTGGCGGATATTGAGGCGGATACGAGGGTGGAAACTATTGCAAAAACTGAGGTGGATAGGGTAGCGGGGGTGGTAGGTACTCTTCTTGAGGTGCAGGGTTCTGAGGGTCTAGCTGTCCCCCTTGGGGTGCTGGGATTTGCTGCTGCTACTGAGTGGTGGGTGGTGTCATCACAGGTTGCGATGATAGTCATGATGGTGCCGGTGTGGTTGGGGATATGGTCGGAGGTGGCTGATATGCTGGTCCCTCTGGTGTGGTTGAATCCCCAACGGTAATAGCGAGAAAGGTAGCGTGACCACTATGAAGATTCATTCTATTAGCACAAAAATATAGTACGTTAGAACAAGATCAAGCTAGATGCAAGACAAGCAGTCAAACGAGAGTCCGAAAATTGAAATCCAGGAAGGTGATTAAGCATGTGGATGAGATTCCTAAAGTCTAATCCTATATGCAGGCTTGCTCGGTACAATAACCTAACCGAAGTAATATTTTTTCGACCTGCACGGGCCACCACAAAAACATGTAACGCCCCAGTCCTAACATACTTAGGACTAGGAATACGTACATGCCAGCTGTATGTATACGCAGACTACTCCAATATATAGAATCTACGTATCCATACATAAGCTGTAATATAAGAGCTCCAGGTCATGATAATAATCTATGGTCACATCCAACAACTATATCTCATCCACAACGACAAATAAAAGAAATAACTAATCAAATGTCTCAAATAAAATATTTATCGGGTGGAGACAAATCAACTACCGAGCTAGTGAAGGAAATCAACTGAAATAAACAAGAGAAAGAGTAGCATCTACATAGTCCATCAACTAAAAAGAAAATCAAATAAACTCCAAGGATGAGACCTCCTCGGCTGCAAAGGAAGAGTTTATTCCGGAATCCTACTCCTCAGGATACTGCTCGTCGTCTATACCTGGAGAGATCACCAGGTCCTCAGCGGGACATAACAAGATATATAATATCATGTTATATGAACAGTCAAAATAGATAAATAATATACAAAAGACTATCCTAGACACAAATATGCAAAAGGGGATCCTAACCATCTATCGTACAATTAGAGGACAACTTTCACACGCATGGATAGGATTTCGGCTATATGTACATGTACTGTCATCCAGTCATATGTATCCGACCGTAACGTCCAAAACGTCAGAGGGTAATTGCAAATGTATCTCGCCATAGTTCCATCCAGAGACTATGGTTTGCTTGTTTAGCTTCCCATATGCACTAGAGATTGTCCTCCCCCAAGATTTCCACACTGACGAAGTCATGTCCATAACTTATCCAATTTTGTAACTGCTTAAGTCTTTATACCCTAATCATAGTAGTTACGATCATAAATCAGTCACACGACTTCTTACATAGTGATGGCCAATATGCAAGCCGTACCCCTAGCAAAATGCCTAAAACCGTGTAGTGTGAGTGTCATGGCCAAGGAAGATACAAGGATATCCCACAATAAGAAGGTAGTATGATAAAACTAAGTCAACATGCATCAAATAAAATAAAGCAACAGAAAACAACTAATAGAGTTGCTTGCACCCAAGTATGACTTGGACGTGCAGTTTATAACATAAGAAACTAACAAATATTAATTAAAATAAATAAATGCTGAAAATAAATAATATGACAGTAAATATAGCAAGGTATACTTGTCTGGTGGTTGTTGAGTGTTTTGACGACGTCCAGTAGAGGAAATCAACAAGTTAAAAGAAGCTGCAAGGATAGAACTTCCGCAAACGTCCCCGGATACCGAAATAAACATCACCAACATTTTTGGAATAAAAGAAATATATAATATTGACAATATATAAGTCCAATTCTGGACACATGGACAAAATCATAATTTCGAGTCAAAATAATGTCCGTCGTTGGACCCGTTTTGCACTGAAAAACGTACCAATTCTTATGGTCTCTAAAGTCATCAAACTATATGTCTACGTGTTTTATTTTTCGATACGAACTCAATGGTATGTCCAAATTTGGATTTCGATGAGCCGTGCTCAAAATCGTCCGCTGAATCGAATTGTGGGGCCCACAAAATGGAGATCTGGTCAACTGTCTCAGAATCAGACCAAACTTGGCTCACAGGACCAGCGCAATGCTGCAAACCTAATGGTGCAATTTTTGTCACGATGTAACGAGTGTGCATAAAGTAATTGGAGTTTTTGGAAAGTGATCGATACAACATTTTTCGACAGATACGGGCCTAATTCGTCGCGCACACGCAACCAATTCGAATTCCGTCAAAGCCCACACATCCACAAAGTTCGTACGCACCTTTCGATGCCCTCGGTTTGCGACAGAGTCATCTGGTTTGTCGAGATGGACCCCGTATCGGTGTTTTTTTAGTGTCTTTAAAAACAGTTTTTTGTCAGTTTTCAATCTGATTTAATTCAGTAACTAGTGAACAAAATCCTAAACTAAAAGTTAGGTTTCAATCCTGTATAGGTTGTCTCTAATCATGTTTTTGTGGTTTTCCAAAATAACCCAAAGCCTAACACTTATTAGCCTTCCAATCTAGGGTTTAAGATTGAATTTCTGTCAAGAAAACAGGGGTAACACAGCACTATTTTTCGAGATTTCGCAAGGATTTCTACATTGATTTATGGAAGATAGCTTAGAACCAATTAATAGGGTTCCTAGAGGGTCATTTAGGCTACACATAGAAATTTATAGAATTAAAAACGATCTAGTTTGTAAGGAGAACGTCGATCAGAAAGGGGAGTATCTGGAAATCAGTTTACAGAACAGGGCACCCTATTCCGACGTGTACAGGCGGCTGCGACGACGCCCCGGCGTCTCCATGGTGGTCGACGGTGGTCTGCAAGTGTTCGCCCAGGTCAGGGTGATCGCGTAGGGTTGATCTCGAGTAAATTCTCAAGAGTTTTCGGTAAGAAATTTGTTATCGGGATATTGCTATATATAGGTAAAGTTTGATTTAAATCCCATAAATTCAACCCGAATTTAGATAGGATTTAGGGCCTATCCTGGAGAGGAAGAGATTAGGATTAGGTAGAGAAATTTTTTGGAAGGTTTGGTGAAGATTTTGAGGAAGATTGATTTCAATCCTATGGAGACTCCAAGTCTATGTTTCGTGCAAAAAAATGGAAAGGGGTCGGACTCGGCTGTGTTTGGGGACGGAAAGGGAACAGTACTTTGCACTGTCCCATGTTGGGATTTTTTTTTTTACTAATCATATATATAGATATATGTATATAAAAAATAGAAATAACTAGATAATACCAGGAAAAATATTTAGAAATATTTATACCTATTGTAGCACATTTCCTAGTGTAAATTATACGTACATATATTTTTTCTTTTTAAAAAAATCATTTTCTAAGAAATTTAGAAATAACCAGAATAATGATATTTGATAGTAACCATATTAATAATAATAATAATAATAATAATAATAATAATAATAATAATAATAATAAGTTTTAATACCAACCACAAAACAATAGGGGTATATGGGTGAGTACATATAAAAAAAATTAATTATAAATTCAAAATCATTTCCAAAAATAATTAAATAAATATTAAAACATGGGAAAGATAATCATAATATGGTTTAATAATTTGTAACCAACTAAAACTTAAAATAAATAAATTTAGAGATATCTATAGCTAATATACTAGTCATGGCACACGACTGTGCTAGCCGTGCCATACTCTATAGTCAACATATACAACAAAACTTGCCATGACTAAGACTATATTTATAAAGATATTATTTTAAAATATACCAAAAAATCCAAGACATTTTTATTTAAGCAAAATATAAAAGAAAAAAATTCTTGAAAATTTGGGGGTTTATAAGCCCCGGTTCTGATGAATCGATCGTACTCACTGGGGCATGATGCCTCGCGAGCCTAGGTTGCGCTCACACAAGGCAAGTTTCATAACTGCCGATTATAGCAGCTTGCGACGGAGTTGTCATACAGAAGTCCGAACAGAGAAGTTGAATAATACAAAGACATGTACAAAATGATACTCTTTATTTATATTAAAAATCAGATTACAAGGGTACGAAGCCAAAAATTTAAGTAACTCAAGCTCACTTTCTCTCTGAATACAAACACTCAGCACTCTCTCTCTTCTCTCAATTACAATCGCTCATGCCCGAAGGCTTATAATTTTACAGATGCTTCAGAAGGCGATGACTATACATTATGTCATGTATAGGTGAAGTCTTCAATGTGGTCGCACGATTCGAAACACCAAGGAACTCAATGCCTCAGCACGTCCAAGCGACCTCCTCTTCGATGAGCAAGTACCTGTAACCTGCACATAAAAACTATTGTGTAGTCAGTACACAACCGTACTGGTGAGTGAGCCCCTCGCCTACCCATACAAAACTAACAAGTTCATTTAGTGAGTGCAACTATTCTTTTGATTGTCTTTCTATTTTTATCTTAGGATCAATTTGATGACTTAGACTCCTGGTCTATTCGTGTTGCAACCAACGTGATCGTACTATCAATTCTTTGAAACTGTGCTACAACATCATGGTCGTGCCATAAGACCCATTTGTGTGACACACATTGAGGCCAGCCTTGTAACACAGTGTAAGTTATTCATACTTGCTTTACGGTCTTTCTTGTTCCAACATAAAATCGACTCGAACCATACTCATAAACTTGTGTTACTGACTTCACAAACGATGCCACATCTCGTGCCAAAGTACATGTCTCTGTTATAGCCAAATTTTAGGCCCCATATTTGTTTGGAAATCGTGTCAACATTTTCTTTGAATCATTCGTGTCATGCCTATACTTCTTGTGCAATCAATTGACACCGTGCATATGTTGCGTACCGTGCATACCTTTCTTGACTTATTTATAACGTGCAGACGCTTTTTTGACTAAATCCTATGGCATGCACACGGATTGCCGTAAATACGTTGACTATATCTATAGAAAGGTCACTAGCATGACAAGCTATCCATGGACTATAGCTGGTGCAAATGAGGTCGATCGGTACGGGTACAAGCCCCATCGAAAGCCCTAAATCGTCGGTGTGGTAAAATCCAACATAGCTATCACGTTTTCTCCTAGGCCGGATCGGTCCTGTGGCCCCAGGTTGTCGTCCAAGGAACCGTCGCCCTTGTGCACAAGTTGTCCAATGACCATGCAGGACTCGACTCAACTTACAATCCTACACAGTCATTATATTTTTTAGTGTTATCATCATTTTCGTACAACGTTGGAGACTCCCAAATGAGGGACCGTCTCGGCAACAAATGGTCGCGTGAACTTTCGATGTTACCTTTAAAAACCCAGGAATGGCTACTACATAGCCTTCCAGCCCAACTTGAACAAAACGTGTTCCATGAGTGTCATAGACCATGTCATACTTTATATGACAAACTGTGAGACCGTAAGAACATGGCAATGAAGTCATACGAATGTGCTTGCTCTGACAGGCATTGAGACCGTGGGAACGTTTGGCTATATCAAGCCGTAGAACTGTTGGACAGTGCCTGCTATGACAACAAGTCGATAGCCCGTAGCGTTACCTTGCTTAACTCAATACGTGCGGTCGAAAAACCGAGTACCAACTTTAAAAACCATCATAGAGTGATATCTAGGCAACAATTAACCATTTCCATGTTATACTCAATTTGTCTCAAAGCGGGATTATATTTCTTAGCTATGTGGATTGATCTCTTTTATTATCAAGCATATTCAGTACAGTAAAAACTTTCAATTATTAGTGTGAAGGCCAAGCTAAGGCAAGTTCACCGAAGCCATCCACCTGAGCGAGAAGTTGCCTCGACCGAGCAGGATTTCGAGCAAGATGTTACGTGGCTAAGTCCAAACGCCGTTGCATTTTGATTCCTCCGATTGAACTGAGCGGGACAGGACATTACATAGCCTGAAGCTATTGATGAATAAACTCATATCACCATGCCAAAATGCACTCGTCCATTGTCGCTAAATAACTGACAATGTGATTATAGCCAATAATTTTTTCACTCAATGAACTATCTTCCCAAAAGCAACAATGCATTTGCATTAAAAAATGATATGTTCAAAGCATAAGATCGACTCTCATGGACTTTTATTAAAAACACCTTACATCATTGGTATCAAAGAACACTCTAATGACCTTATCATCAATGCATCATGACTTCATCCTTCTTCATTTTCATTAATGGTGTTATGGAAGGTTGGTTCCAACCTTATAGAGGAATTTGACAAGGTTACCCACTCTCTCCTTATATATTCATCATTTTTACTAAACTTTTATCTAGACTCTTCTACTGTTGGTATGCAGATCAATTGGTATACCCTATCTATTACACATTTACTTTTTTGTCGATGATCTGCTTATTTTTGGACATGCTTCCATTACTTCCATAGAGTACGTCCATGAAATCTTGACAACCTTCTCTTCTTGGCCAGGACAAAAAATTAACTTCAATAAGTCCAGTATTCACTTTAGTAAAAGTGTTGATCCTATGGAACAAAACAACCTAGCCAACTTCTTAAACCTATCCAAAATGAATATTGAAGACAGATATTTGGGTCACTACCTTCTGAAACCTAAAAATCGATCAACCTCCTTCTATTCCTTAATTGCTTCTTGCAACTTTCACCTTGAAGGGTGTAAAACAAAGTTACTATAACACGCTGGTAGGTCGGTGTTAATCAAATCAACAATGGGATCTCTACCTATCTACTACATGTCAACATACAAGATACCAAGAGCAATCAGTAAGCAACTTAACAAAATACAGAGGAATTTTGGTGGAAAAATTGCAATGAGAGCACACATATGCACTTCATAGCTTGGGACAAGTTTGCTGCTCCAAAACATGAAGAAGGGCTTGGTATATAGAGAATAATTTATTGGGTTAATGATTCTCTTGTTGGCAAAGTAGTATGGAGGTTTCTTGAGAATCCTCATCATTTATGGGCTCATCTTTTTTGTGGAATATATTTGCAAAATGGATCCTTTTGGACGTGCATAAACCAAAACGAGCTTCTCCAATGTGGCAAGTATGCTGAGCATTCGTCCTCTATTGGTGACGAATACTTGCTGGAAGATTAAAGGGGGTTGGTTGGATATTCATGCTGATCCATGGGTTCCATCCTTACCCGGTTATAGAGTGGATGGAGACTCTTCATCCGGATGGACCTCGATTAGTTCGGGACCTTATGGACCCGCTAACACGAAACAGGAAGGTGGAAATAATTAAGTCAAATTTCTCTCCTGTGGAGGCTAATGCAATTATTGGTATTGATTTACAGGAGAAAGATGGACCTGACAAGCTCATTTGGACATGTACTAATAATGGAAAGTTCTTATTGAAATCTCTCTATGAAACCATAAGAAGGCAAGGAGCAGATACATCAAGCTCAAATGCAAATTGTATCATATGGAGACATCTCTGGAAGATAAGAAACATCTTACCCAAAAATTCAAATGTTTATATAGCGTATTTTGAAGAAATCTCTCCCTTTGCGATATGTTGTCAGTAAAAGAACAACATTAATGGATTCTTTGTATCCTCTCTGTCTTGAACATGAGAAAGATGACAATGACCTTTTCTTGCATTGCCACATCGCTCGTAAAACCTAGTTTGCTAGCCCTATTGGTCATAGAATTGAGAATCATTTCAATATTAAAACCATGTTGGAGTCTTGGTTAGAGGATGATGAAACTCATGATATCTTTAACCTGGGAGCTGCTGTTTTATGGGCCTTATGGAAGGCCTAATGTGATTGTATATTCATGCATTCACCTCCATCAACTCCAACTATTATCAACAAAGCAATGTCAGTCTACTTCGCTTATTTATTTGGATTCAATGACAGATTATCAAATATTCAAGAGTTGCGGTCTATGGACATAGCTACAACCCATTGGACAACCCCTACTGGTGACGTTATCAAGATTAATGTGGACGGAGCAACATCCTGCTCATCCATTACAGTTGCAGCAGTTGCACGAGATTCTCAAGATCATTTTCTAGGTGCTATTACTTTGTACTCCTTTGATTTTCATATGTTTGAAGGTATTGTGTAAGCTGAATATAAGGCTATTTACATGGGTATTATCCTTGCTAAACACTTGAACACAACATCCTTCTTCATTGAAGGAGAGACACTCCCGGTCATCAGGATCTTTAAAGGGGAGGAACATCTTGTACCATGGAAGCTACAAGGGTTATATTCTGCTATCAAATGAGAATTCTTAGCAGGGTCAGCCCTGAGCTGTTGGGGGCCCGAGGCAAAAATTTTAAAATGGGCCCCATATATAATGTAAAAGAAAAGTACAAATAAAACAAAAACTTATTGTAGTCAAGATTTGAAACAAGGACCTCTTAAATACAAGACTAGTATTATAACCACTAAACCACAATGCCTTTGGTTAAAAAAGACAAATGATACATAGTAGTTCTATTATAGACAGTCTATGTTGGTGCCTCCTTCTGTCAGGGGGCCCTAGGCCATCGTCCGGTCTGCCCTGGGCCAGGGTCGTCCCTGATTCGTAGTATATCCACCTATATATCTTCCCTTTATAAGGAGATATAAGAATATAGTAGCACATGAGCTTGCCAAACTTTTCTTTTCTTCTTCTTCTTCTTCTTTATGTTGTAATTTTTCTACTCCTCCAAATTGTATTATTCAGCTCTTGGCTGATGACCTACTCTACTCTTGTAATACTGCATTTGATTCTACTGCATAACAAAACTTTTTCAGTCTCAAGTTTTTTTCTCTAGTTGACATATATTATATAAATAAGAATATTAAAAATTGAATATCGCTTGGTTGAGATTAAGGATAATAAATCCATTTTAACATGTGTATCATGCTAGTGGCCGCATTTCTCCTCTTGAGATTAGAGCATCTCCAACCTATTGTCTTATTTTGTGTTGTGAATCTTAGGTGGCATGGGACAGAAGACAATGTCTTGTATAGGTGGCAAGATTATATTCACAAATGACAATGAGTTTAAAAAGTCATCTCCAATGCAAAATTATTGAGAAGATAATACAAAGTAATTTTTTACAACTTCCAAGACAACTTTTACTCTTCTACTTCTTTTTATAAACATTTTTATTCACAAATGATGATGTGGACATAAAGACATTGTGAAGTGCATTGTCTAGATCTAGACAACCAACTTCACATTGTCTTTGCCATGTCATTGCCATGTCAACTCCATACTTTATTTCACATTTGCATTGGAGAAGTACTTTTGGAAAAAAATGGTTGTCATTTCTATATGGCAACCATTTTTTTCAAACTCACAATAGGGTTGGAGATGCTCTTATCCAGCCATTTCCAGTATAAGCTACACAATCATGCGACATCGGGACCCACCTTAGAAAGTTCCAACAAATCAACTGATCAATCTGCACTGTCCATCCGAACCAACATCCAGCCGTCCGAACGGTCAGGTTCTCTCGTTGGGCCTCGGAGTTCGACACAAGTTATAAAAATGTTAATTCTAAGGGCACTCCAAAAATTTATTTGGGACTAGTCCAATTTTTTTTAAAAAAATTTGTAAGTTTGCCATTCTCATTTCTTACTTGGGACTAGCCCAAAAAAATTTCAGGACTGTCAAACGTGTTGGCAGTCCTTACACCAAGTAGGACTGTCAACTTTGTTACAGTCCTACTTGGTGTATCCAAACAGAAAATTTAGATAGGACTACTAACTTTGTTGGCAATCATATTTCATGTTAGGACTGCTCACAATTGGCAGTCCTATTTGCTCGTCTTTCGTAGCCTCGCCGGCATCTGCAGCCCCGCGACGAACGCGAAATTCCCCACCATGTCGAGTAGCACCACCGGCCCTATCTGCTCGTCGGTGGCGAAGAGGCGGTCGACGCCCATGAGCTGCATTATGGTCTTGGGGATGGTTCTTGATCCCCATGTGCGCCACGGCCTTGACGAACTTCTTGTGGAGCTGCGGGGTCCAGACCAGTCGGGACCACTTCAGCGCGCATACGGGCTCGTCCCCGCCGCCGGCGGAGTCGAGGTCGGCAGGAGGGCAGCCCGTCGGGATGTCGAACGCGAGCGCGAGGTCGGGGCTGATTAGGGTCTGTGAGAGCGGCATCAACTACTCCGGGGATGGGAGCTCCTCCTCCTCCTCCTCCTCATCCCATCTATCGGCACCGGGAATGAACGGTTGCTTCTTCTTCTTCTTCTTCTTCTTCTTCTTCTTCTTCTTTTAGGTTTAAGAATTGGAAGAGAAAGAATGAAAATTAGCAAATGAAGTGTTGATTGAGGGTTTGGAGGATAAGCTAGTCCCAAGTAAAATTCGAACTGTTCCCAGTAAAAGTTTTACTCTACTGGGTTGTCCCCTAGTAAGGTCTACCCCCAAGAAATCGTTGGAGTGCCCTTAGATTTAGCCTTAGAAAATGGTATTGTAGCTTCTCTCTCTATCTCAAAATTTCTAATTTTGGAAAAAATTTCATCGGATCGGATTCCTTCAATAATATAATATCAGGTGTGCAAATTCAATCCCTTCGTTTTCATTTCGAGTCAGGCTCTCTAGCGTGCTGCCGAATTTGCCTGGAGTACGACTCAGAGGCTGGTGAGTCTGGCTCTTCTTACTATAAATTTTGATTGGAAATTAATATTATCTTACACACATTGAGCAACAATAAAAATAATTATCAAATAATACGTGACGAGTCCGTTATAAAGTTAATTATTAAGAACATAATTGCGATATAATATTCATATTGTTAACACTTAGGGGGTGTTTATTTTTTCATAACTATATAGTGCTAGCACTTTAAAGTGCAAATGTTGTTTGTTTTTTATAACTATATAATGCAATTTAAAGTGCTATTGTTTGTTTTTTCATCACTTTAAAGTGTATTATAAATATATGAATTGATTATTTTGGCATCATTTTAAATTCACTAGTACAAATGAGAAAAACATAAGTTCGGCCTCAACTACTTTTATCAACACAACATAAAATTATTTCATCCTCAAGTTCATCTTCAAATAACAATAAAACTGAAAATTATTTAATAATTTGGAAACTTTTTTTTTTTTTTTGCACGGGAATTATTTAACTATTAATTTTTAGGTCAAATGCCATTTTGGGCACCAGAAATTAATTGATAACCTGAAAAGTTTGAAACTATTTTTTTTTCTAGGACTAAAGAAAACGAAAAGAAGGGAGGACTATAGTTGTTTTATAATAATTAAATGTGTTGAAGGTCACAATGGTCTTTATTGCACTTACAAGCTAAGTGGTAAATTATAAGCTCAATATTTGAGCTTACAAGTTACCACTTATAAATGGCATAACGGTAGTGATGAGCACTTTAAAGTGCAAAAAACAAACACCTTAAATTGGCGGGTCGTGCAGTTGTTTAAGCACTTTCAAGTGCTCATGACTATATAGTTCAAGAAAACAAACACCCTCTTAGTTGATTGGACTCCGGGAGAAATTCTATTATAAATTTTACTTTCTAAACAATGTATACCTTATTAAAACCCTAGCAAATATAGTTGGAATAACCTCTTCTAGAAGAAGGCCCAAAACTAAACATAGTAAAAGACACTAGAAATTCTCAAAGAATAAATAAATGTTAAAAACAAAAACGTGAAGCTTCTTTTGCGAGAAAAGAAAACAGTTGTTTAAGTTGATGAAATCTCCGGGCTACCGCTGCCAAAGATGTTTGCTGTCGCCAAAAATGATGGCTGTTGTCATTGGGGAAGAAGTTGGAAGGCAATCAAGGACGCTGGGAATGAGCGGAAGGGGAGGTTGTTTGGAGCAAAGAAGTTGAAAACAACTTAAAGGGTTATAGTGAGTACCCGGTCATGTTCTCAAGTTGTATGACTGGATTATAAGTAAGACACTTGGTTTCTAGATCACTTAAAATTCAGGTTTAACCCATTCAGATTCAGGTTAATTTTTCAAATTTACCTCGTACTGTCAACACCAATAAAGTTAGTTTTCCCCCCAGCCTACTACCTAAAGTAATAAAGAACCAAATTTTGATACCTTTAATTCTCATTCAAAACAAGTATATGGTTTGTCCGTTGTAGACTACCTAGATTGGTATAAGCGGTTTAATTAATAAGAACAGCATGATGCTGTCCACTTAAAATTTTGGATTAAACACTAATTTATGTTCTCAAATTCAATTTGGATTTGTGAATAGATGATATTTTTTGTGTCACTCGCATTGTGATCTATTGCATGTGGTAGCTCTGTTATTATACAAGTCAAGGATTTATGAAGTGAATGCTTGGGTTGATGCTATTCATGAGACTATTATTTTACTTCTAAAAGAGGATTAGCTTTCATTGAATTATTTGACGATTATGTTATGTCCATTTATTGTAGGGGATGAATTGATATCTCCATGCATGTGTAAAGGCACCCAGCAATTTGTTCACCGCTCATGCCTTGACCATTGGCGTTCAGTGAAGGCAAGATTCCTGTGATTTAATTAGGATATTATTAGGAACTGTCTGCTGGCTTACCATGAGTACTTGTAAAAGCTGTACGTTTATTTAAAAAAAATGTTGCAAGATAGTTCTATTTATGTTTAATTCGAGCTTTGAAATTTGACTGAACCTATATGTAACTGGGAACTGATCTGAAATTGCTTGATAATGTCAATAGCACCAGTAACCTTTCTTTCGGGTTAATATTGGAAACTTCCTAACATTTTGCCAGAACTGGCTGAGATTTGTTCTTGATTTGGTTTTTTTACTATCAATTTTGTGCTTTAGAAAACCTTTTGAAGTCAGGATATGATAAGTTGTGTATTTGATTATGCAATTATCATGTTATAATATATTGATGTTATGAAATGATGCAATCATTCTCAAAAATAAAATAAAGCTATCAAACTAGTTTATTTAAATTATATGTAGTTTGTATTATGTTTAATACTTCAAAAAAAGAAACAATTTTGGGTTTCTTTCTTTAGTGTCGTAATCCAGTATTTCCATACTCTTATACAAAACTGTGGAGATTACCAATATTGATGATATTATACTAAGAGAGACTGTCTGATATATATATATATATATATATATATATATATATATATATATATATATATATATATATATATATATGTTAGTCCCGGGGCTTGATCAAAGATGGTAGACTCGATGTCGAGATCAGAGGTTCAAACAAACGTTCACCTTCTGATTAATTCTCGAGATCCAAGAGGAACACTATAATATGAATCTGATTACAAAAGCAACAATAATCAGAAAATAAATCTCACGTTCTTCCTCGCAATCGCAGCTGACGGACAGAACTGAGTTACAACTCAGATGAAAAGAAGAAAGAAGAAAGAAGAAGAGGAAAGGTTCTTGCTGGGGTGATTAAGATCACCGTTGCTCAAAGCAAGATTCGTCCCACCACGATCTGCTTCCAGGAACTAGCAAGTTCACGAAGAACTTCTAGAACGCTCGTAAGTCAATATTTGAAACTTGAACGGGCTTCCTGGACTTTACGGACTCCCTTAACTCTCTTCTTGGTGCATCTTTCAAAGGAGGCCAAGGGGCTCTATTTATAGAGTGGAGTGAGACTTCACCTCTTCTCCTATCCGATGTGGGACTAAAATACCAATACTCAAAAATAGAATTTGATATTTTAGATCATCCCACAATCAGCATAGAAGTGTGACAGTCCACGCCTACCCCCCGAACACTCCCGTGCATGCACGAGACTTCTTGAAGTCCGTGTCCAAGTCCGAGTCCGCACAACAAAAATCAACTTCTTTGTTGGAATTAATCATTTTTCCTTCTAGGAAAATACTCCCACATGGCACACACTTGTGCCCCACTACACCTCATGTGCACACCTCAACACAAGCAATGTATTATATTGAGATACTCACCATTTGGTGTAGCCGATGTGGGACTATCTTTTCTAGTCCAAAGGCAAAAACACCAACAGTCTCCCACATATCTCAATATATGGGTTGAGTGTTCCCCACAGTGACTGTCCATCATGCATTATGAGAGATGTCGCTACGACTTGAATCTTCCCGCATAGGTTAAATAACAGCATGATACAAGAATGGACTAAGCCTTGAATTCTGCACCATAACTGCAATTCTTCCTACTCACATAATGACATCAACTGTGCTTATGGCTGTACATTAAAGACCTTGTGCCAGCCTGGTTTCAGTGTATAATTTTTGGGCGTCTACAAGTTTACCCTCAAGAGACGGCCTGATATTTCTGTCCATACACTATAGGTGAGTTCTTTATAAAGAGTCATGGCATGAAACATTGCGCTTCTTTGCGGTGCTACGCCGCTATGACATTGCTTAAAGCCGAGGCTTTACCCCACCTGGGTACCTCATCGTAGTGTCGTACTACTGTAGCATGGGGTCACAAGCCTCTTTGTAGTGCCAAACAATCCAGCATGAAGCCTTGTGCTTCCGTGCGGTGTTACGCCGCTTTGACATGGCTCGCGAAGCCGAGGCTTTACCCTACCTGGTACCTCTTCGTGGTGTCATGCCACTGTAACATGAGGACATCGTCCTCTTTGTAGTGCTGCCTACCTCTCTTTATTACGATTATCATACAACATTAAGCTATCTGTCTATTTGCGGTGCTACTCCGCTGTGACTTGGCTCACAAAGCCGAGGCATTACCCCTAACCGGGAACCTCATGGTGGAGTCACCCCACTATAGCATGGAGTTACACTCCTTGTAGTGTTGTGCTACCGTGCTTTCTGTAAAGCACTTTCAGGCATTCACTCTACCTGAGAACAGGATCCATTTTTCGCAGAAAACAACAGTAGACAACAGTGGTTGTAGGTCCGTAACCTCTCCATGTCACAGAGGACAAGTACCCACCATTTCTGATATTCTTCTGGTTAAGAGTCCTCCCTTGAACCAAAAGCTAGATGCCTAGTAGATATTTTTTTGAACTAATAGCATAAAACTTTATGGTAGGAATGTAATAACACAATATCAGAATGCCTTCAAGCCAATTTTACAAGCTGTGTCATCGACCAGCTGGTGCTTGAGGCCCTTGGTGAACGGATCCGCCAGGTTCTCCTGACTCCGAACATCAATCACTGCAATTACACCCCTCTTGATGAGATCGTGTACTGTCCTGTGCTTCAACCGCACAGTCCTCTTCTTCCCGTTGAAGAGGTCATTTGATGCCACCACCGCAGTCGCCTGGTTGTCGCAGTATATTGGTATCCCCGGTATTTGTACCCCAACTACTGGAAGATCATACATGAGCTCCCAAAGCCATTCTGTTTCCTCAGATGCGGTATCAAGTGCAAAGAACTCAGATTCCATAGATGACCGCGAGAGCATTGTCTACTTCTTCGATTTTCACGATATAACAGCTACACCCATTGTGAAAATGTATCCACATGTGGACCTCTCGCTCTCCACTTCTGAGCACCAGCTGGCATCACTGAAGCCTTCCACTACCTGCGGATCTCCGCTGTAGTGCAGTGCATATGTCTGAGTCTTCTTGAGATATCTCATAACCCGTTTCACAGCTTTCCAGTGCTCAATGCCTGGGTTGCTCGTGAAACGAATCAGCATTCCCACGGTGAAAGTATGTCAGGTCTTGTGGCAGTAGTAGCATACATCAAACTCCCGATCGCGCTTGCATACTCCAGCTGCCTGACGCTTTCTCTTGAATTAGACTTCAGCTTCAGATCACACCTGTACGGCGTATCGATCCCTGGAAGATCCTGATACCCGTAACGAGTGATCATCTTCTCAACATAATGAGACTGTGACAGCGCTAGTCCAGTGTCTGTCCGGATGATCTTGAGTCCCAAGATAACATCAGCATCCCCCAAGTCCTTCATACTGAACTTCGTCGAGAGAAACTTCTTTGTCTCCGTGACACAGCTTATATCCGTACCTAGGATTAGTATGTCGTCCACGTATAGACAAACGATGACTCCTCTTCCGTCAGCAAACTTCGTATAGACATACTTGTCTATTTCACTGACCCTGTAGCCATTTGACCTTATGACTTTGTCAAACTTTTCATGCCATATTTTGGGAGCTTGCTTTAAACCGTACAGAGATTTCATCAACTTGCAGACTTTGTCTTCAAGACCTTTGACGACAAACCCTTCTGGTTGTTGCATGTAGATCTCTTCGGTCAGCTCGCTATTCAGGAATGTCGTTTTCACATCCATATGATGTATCACCATCTTATGTATCGCTGCGAGAGCAATCAACATTCTGATGGTGGTCATCCGGGCTACTGGAGCATACGTGTCAAAGTAGTCAATCCCCTGCTTCTGAGAAAACCCCTTTGCCACTAGCCTGGCGTTGAACTTGTCAATGGTTCCATCAGCTTTCATCTTCTTCTTGAAGATCCACTTGCATCCGATAGGTTTTGCTTCTTCGGGTAGATCAACCAACACCCAAGTGTTATTGGAGGTGATTGATTCAATTTCATTGTCTATTGTCTCCTTCCAGAAAACAGCATCTCTGGTCTTCATCGCCTCATCATAGGTAAGCGGATCTGCTTCCACATGATAGATGATGAAGTCATCTCCGAAGTTCTTCGGCCTCCTCGCTAGCTTCGACGACGGCTCAGCGAGTTCTGATTTAATCGTTGTCTCCTCAGTAACTTCATCTTGGACAACTGGCTCATTGAAGATCTCAGTCTCCTTTGCACCTTCATCATTCTCCGGAATGTCCGTTAGAACAATGTTCTTGGGCCTTACAAACTTGTCTTTAAAATATTCAGCATCGCGAGATTCGATGATATGATTTGACTCGATATCAAGAAATCTCTGAGCATCACTCTTCTCGGCATACCTCAAGAAGATCGTCTTCGTAGTCCTTGTCCCCAGCTTCTGAATCTTCAGATCTGGGAGCTTCACATAAGCCAGACACCCCTACACTCGAATGACATTCAAGTTAGGTCTGACTTTGAACCAGAGTTCATGAGGAGTTACGTCCGAAGTTGCATACGGCACTCTATTTAGAATAAAAGTGGCCGTCAATACAGCTTCTCCCTAGTAGCATTTAGGAAGACCCGTAGTTAGTAGCATTGAGTTCATCATTTCTGTCAACGTTTTGTTTTTCCTCTCCGCTACTCCGTTAGATTGAGGAGAATACGGAGCAATAGTCTCGTTTATGATTCCATGTTCTTTGCAGAACGATGTGAATTCATGAGATCGATACTCTCCGTCTCGATCACTTCTTAGCCTCTTGAGTTGTTGTCCATTTTGCCGTTCAGCCTCGGCCCTGAACTCCTTGAACTTTTCGAACGCTTTGTCTTTAGACTTGAGCAAGTAAACGAACGCGTACTTTGAGAAGTCATCGATGAAGGTTATGAAATACTTCATTCCGACTTTTGTAGAGAATTGCTTGAAGTCACAGATATCGGAGTGCACCAACTCCAGAAGATCTGTGCTTCGATTGACCCGATAAAAGGGTTTCCTTGTGATCTTCGTCTGAGCACATACTTCACACTTCTCTACCTTACCCCCACATTTGGAGATAAGTCCTAGACTGGACATTTTGTTAATTCTTTTACAGTGAACATGTCCTAGCCTATTATGCCACAACTCAAGAGAATAATCAGAACGAGCGATTACATTGATTACATTTGACTGGTTTACAAGCTGAATTTTGAGCATCCCTTCGGTTTGAAAAGCTTTTCCGAAGTATGTTCCCTTCTTGGACATCACCATCTGGCTAGCATTGATGTCCATCCTCAAGCCTGCATTGCTAAGCAGGCTTCTAGAGATCAGATTCTTTGCAATCACCGGAACGTGCTTCACACCTTGAAGCGTCAGAGTGTTCCCGGATGTGAGTTTCAGCTCCACAGTTCCGATCCCCAGAACTTCAGCTTTGACTTGGTTCACCATGATAACTTTCTCAGAAGTTGGTTGGTATGTGACGAACCATTCCTTGCCAGAGCAGACATGGCAGGTTGCACCAGTGTCTATCCACCAGTCAGAGTCAGCCCCCACAGCTGTGACCTGAGCAATCATATCAACAATGTTAGAAACCATGAAAACCTTGCTAGGCTCACCTTGCTCAGCTTGTTTGGGCTTGGATTTGCATTCACTCTTGTAGTGGCCCTTCTTGCCACAGTTGAAGCAAGTCACGGGACTTAGACTTCTGTTGCTTGAACGAAGGACCCTTCACTTTCAGATTAGTGGAGTCCTTCTTGTGATGGGAAGCCACCTGCTTCTCCTTGAACTCTCTTGTCTGCACCATGTTGGCCTTAGCCAGTTGGTTGGACAGAGAGTCCATCTTCTGTTGAGATCACATTTCGTCCTCAACGTGGATCTCTTGTAGAAGATCTTCAAAGCTAATGTCCAGCTTATTCCGATGCATTCTAGCATTGAAGTTGCTCCAACCAGCAGGAAGTTTCGAGACTATCCCTCCAACGACAAACTTGTCGACGAGGGACATCTTCTCGTCATCTAACTTCTGACGCAACTTCAGGAATTTCTTCACTTGAGGTAGCATCGCCATCTCGTCTTCGAAGAGCCACTTGTGGTACTTCTCGACGATGAATATTTTGGACCTGTTCTCATCATCTTCATATAGCTTATCCAAAGAATCCCAGATCTCTTTGGCCTTCACCTTCTTGGAATATGACTCTGCCAGAGTGTCTTCCATAGAATTGAGAATCAGCAGTTTACAGATAATGTTTTCTCTCTTCCATTTGCTCTGCTTGACGAGTGCAGCAGCAATAGCATCGGCAGTTCCTCCTTCTGGAATCGTCGGTTCATCCTCAATCAACACATGGTCTATGTCCACGAGTTGAAGATTAAGGGTGACCTTCATCTTCCAGATTTGGAAATGTTCTCCGTCGAATTTTTCCAACTTGTTAAAGCTGGTATCGATGAGAGAAGCACGAGAGTTTTCCATCTACAAGGATCTTACTTTGAAATTGTTAGTCCTGGGGCTTGATCAAAGATGGTAGACTCGATGTCGAGATCAGAGTTTCAAACAAACGTTCACCTTCTGATTAATTCTCGAGATCCAAGAGGAACACTATAATATGAATCTGATTACAAAAGCAACAATAATCAGAAAATAAATCTCACGTTCTTCCTCGCAATCGCAGTTGCTGACGGACAGAACTGAGTTCAGAAAATAAATTTCACGTTCTTCCTCGCAATCGCAGTTGCTGACGGACAGAACTGAGTTACAACTCAGATGAAGGAGAAGAAAGAAGGAAGAAGAAGAGAAAAGGTTCTTGCTGGGGTGATTAAGATCACCGTTGCTCAAAGCAAGATTCGCCCCACCACGATCTGCTTCCAGGAACCAGCAAGTTCACGAAGAACTTCTGAAACGCTCGTAAGTCAATATTTGAGACTTGAACGGGCTTCCTGGACTTTACGGACTCCCTTAACTCTCTTCTTGGTGCATCTTTCAAAGGAGGCCAAGGGGCTCTATTTATAGAGTGGAGTGAGACTTAACCTCTTCTCCTATCCGATGTGGGACTAAAATACCAATACTCAAAAATAAAGTTTGATATTTTAGATCATCTCACAATCAGCATAGCAGTGTGACAGTCCACGCCTACCCCCCGAACACTCCCGTGCATGCATGAGACTTCCTGGAGTCCGTGTCCGAGTCCAGGTCCGAGTCCGGGTCCGCACAACAAAAATCAACTTACTTCTTTGTTGGAATTAATCATTTTTTCTTCTAGGAAAATACTCCCACATGGCACACACTTGTGCCCCACTACACCTCATGTGCACACCTCAGCACAAGCAATGCATTATATTGAGATACTCACCATTTGGTGTAGCCGATGTAGGACTATCTTTCCTAGTCCAAAGGCAAAAACACCAACAATATAATGACTCCGTGCTTTTAGGTCTTATATTCTATTCTGTGCATTCTGGAATATGTTCTTAATAAATGTTTTGCTTGGGAGAAGTTAAACATAACTTCTTTTAATGGAGGGTCAGGCCTTAACAACACAAGCCTAATACAATTAGTTATCTAGGATGTTGCGCTTATAGGTTACTTTGGAAGTGCATATATATTCACTTTATTTATTATGCAACTCAAAATGCAAATCAATTGTTTAATATTATCTTGGGTGATAGTAGTCTCTAACAGTCATATTTAAGTTATGGGTGCCACATTTTTTTTTTCCAACTTTCTTTGAGATCCTTCTACTTAAATAACAGGAATCACCATTTCATGTTTCATGATTAAAAGATTCAAAAGGAATTTTGATTTTGAAGCATCTAGAGTTTGATGCCATTACTTCAACTTTCTTTACTGCTTGTGTAATAATCATGTACAACTATGATACATTCGTGGGAGCCTTAAAATTTAGCAATTCTCTATAGTGTCATAATGAGTTCTACTCGTCAATATGTGAGTGAATTCTGGCATTGACTAGAATGCTCCTACATAGTGTAATAACTAGTACATCAAAGGGTACATTTCATAAAATTTTGACGGTTTTAGCAGAAAAAGAAGATGGCTACCCTCATTTTTCCCAAACTAGCCACAAGCCACCTTACGCATTTTATTTCTCCATATCCTCACACTTGGATAGATTTGGTGCTCCTGCCCTTCTGTAACCAAACCATTCATTAACTCTTATCCTAGGTTGTGAACTCATGATACATATCGTATATCAATGCTTGTGGATCATATCGTGTATCACATATTGCGTATCATATCATGTATCGAGTGATACACTAACTCTCGAAGTTTAGTTTTATACTTCTAAATAGGAAATTGATCTAGTTTACTTTTTTTTTCCATTAATTTTTATTTGTTTCATCTTTACAGGTTTATCTTGTTCCAAAATCCACATCCTTATGTATACATTACATGACTCAAAGTGAAAAAAAAAATTGATATTATCTATCAGTGTTTACGTCTTGGATCAACTGACACTTAACAAAGTGGTAGTATATCGTATCATATCGTAAGATACGTATTATGTATAGTAAGATGCTAACAACATAGCTCTTATCTTCTGTTTTACCAACAATATCTCTAATATGGTATTGTTTGGGTTTTTCCAATTTTTTGGCATCAAGACTATGGTTAGTACTGAGAATCCTTAGGTTCTACACTCAGTGGATGAAGTCCGTAAATAGGTAATATAGAGAAAAGTAGGGTTGTTTTTGCTTTCTTACCATTTATATTTAGTGATCCCGACCCCGTTATGGAGTGAGAAAACAAGGAGGGGTGGTGTTGCATGCAGAGAACTCAGTTTGCTTTGTGATTGGATTTAAAATAGAGGACTATTCTGAATGGACATATATATATAGAGGCGTTTAGTGAAAGCCTATGTATAACATTAAAACTAGTGTTATTCAGTAAAACATACATAAAAGTGGCCGAATGTTCTATTAACCTTATTCTTATTTACAGGAAGGATTTGCTTTCTCTCACTGTACAACGTGCAAAGCACAGTTCCATCTTCGAGTAGAACAGTTGGAAGATTACTCATGGCGTAAAACTAAATTCCGAATATTTGTAGCCAGAGACGTCTTTCTTGTATTCCTGGCAGTTCAAACTGTAAGTGAATATTGGAACTGTGCTTGTTTGCTTACATTTGTGTTTTTGTAGTTCATGTTTGTTCATCCACATGATTTAAGCTTATACAACTATTAATGAATTACATGAAATGCTGGTATGGAGGGAGCTGCTGCAACAATTTATTGGCCTTTGAAACTTGAGTGAGCTGAAATTTGGGGGGAAAAAATCAATGTTTATTCATAGTTACTAGAGAATCATGTATCTTTCTAGCACCAGGATATATCCAATAACTCAAATGTTTTTCCATATTATCTTGTTGATATAGAACTCTTAAAAGTTTATTGAATTTTAGTTTTACGCTCGTTTAGAGCAAGTTTTTGCTAATGCTTATAGTTATGATGTTGCAATCTAGAGGAGGTAACAGTCAACATATATTGGGAATTGATGTCCTCTTGTGCCAGCGGTGTATGCATAACTTTATCTTTTCCCTTCTCAAATGCAGGCAATTGCTACCATCGGGGCTCTTGCTTTTTTCTTAGATAAAGATGGGAGCTTCAGAAATTCCTTCAGTGATGGTTGGGACCGCATATTATCAAAACATCCAATTCCCTTTTACTACTGCTTAGGTAATTTTATGTGCTCGACTGTATTCACTAGTTTTGAATCAATAAATCAATCAACCATGTTTTGCTTGCAGTTAATTAAAATGGGTGTATGCAAATGGGCTCAAATATTCTTCTCATTACAGTTATGATTTCATATTAGTGAAAATTTTGCTAAACCCCATGTAGACCCGAAAACATGGTCCCGTCACTACTTTCAAACCAGGACAAGTGATGATCCATAGTTTTGTTGTTTCTCGAGTCATGAGGTGGAAAAAACTAAAGACGTTAATGTGGCATACATAATTAAAATTACCATTAACTTCCTCATTTGTTATGGAAACTGATCAGATATCAGCCGATATATCGGTTTGAGGCCTAAACCGACATATATCAGCAATATATATCGTATATATCGTTGTCAATATGTCAATAGACAACTCTAGTAATCACTCGATCAATATTGAGAAATGTCGGGAATCGTTATACAGGAAAGGACCCAAGCTGGTGCTACTGCCCAGGATCCGTTATCCGTGCGGATATTGGTCCTAACAATGTGCCCAATTGGTTCTGTCTAATGGCAATGCATGTTGGGGCATTTGTATTCTTGACATGTAGAGAACTTGTTCTCTACATGCTTAGTGAAGTTTTAGTCCCACATCGGAAATGCATCATGTGGTATCCCAAAGGTGGGAACCATGTGGGTGATTTTACTAAGAGGTAAGAATAAAGCTCCATGGTAAGCTTTTAGCTTTTTGCTCTTGGGAAATTTATTTCCATGGGAGCTAAGCCCCATAGGGGCTTAGCGACTCGGACTCGGACACGGGCTCGGACTCGGGCTCAAGGGCTCATGAGGCGTAATG
Organism: Iris pallida; assembly: GCA_029216955.1. Taxonomy (NCBI): domain Eukaryota; kingdom Viridiplantae; phylum Streptophyta; class Magnoliopsida; order Asparagales; family Iridaceae; genus Iris; species Iris pallida. Next base: position 6,073,052 of record JANAVB010018600.1, read on the forward strand.
TGGCATTTTGTTGGCGCACTTTGCACGTCAGCATCGTCGCTAGGCGCATAGTGCGCTTAAGTTGCGTTCGTTGCGCGAGCCACTTGCGCGGCCACGTTACGCGAGCCCAGTTACGCGGCCCGTTACGCCGGCCCAGTTACGCAGCCTAGTACGCGCAGTATACGTAGTGTGCGTAGTGTGCGCAGCGTGCGTAGAGTGCGTAACGTACGCAGTGTGCGTAGAGTGCGTAGTGTGCGCAGGTTGCGTAATAGGACTGTGTGCGTAAAGTGCGAATCACGCTGGTTACGCAAGTGGCACAACTTGCGGCAAAAAGTGTCTTTGCATGTTCTGAGCGGTTGCTCCATGTTCGGGATGGTTATTACCACGTCCCTAACATTGTGCTAACCGGGCAGTTATTGCAGGGGCCTATATAAGGTCTCCTCCTTTTATCTCACAGTTAGGAACTAATACACAGGTAGTAGACAGAAAGTTTACAAGTGTTTAGAAGCTGTGAGAGAGAAGAGAGGTATTGTACCAGCGTTGAGTTTTGCACGGGAGTTCGTGTTCATCCGAGGAGCTAGAAGAGCAAGGGTGTTCCAAGTTCTCCGACGAACTTGCTCGTTCCTGGAAGCTATTCGTGTGGGACGAATAAAGCTTTGAGCAACGGTGAGCATTCACCCCAGCAGAAGTTTTTCCATCTTTCGCCTGTCACCTTCTTCGTTTATCAGAATTCTATTAGCGCACCTTCGGTGAAGTGTTCGCGTTGGTAGAAATCTGTGCACCTTCTGTGAAGTTATGCATCACCTTCTTCGTTTATCAGAATTCTATTAGCGCACCTTCGGTGAAGTGTTTGCGTTGGTAGAAATCTGTGCACCTTCTGTGAAGTGTTGCATTAGTGGAATTTCTGTTACGTACCTTCTGTGAAGTGTTACGTAATAACGATTGTTTTTACAATTGTTACGAATTCTCAGTTTTCCATCGAAAAATTGTGCCCCGGCAATAACAATCTCAAAGCTTTATTGCTACGATGGAAAACGTTAATGTTTCACTTTTCAATTCTGACTTTTGTAAGTTAGAAAAGTTTGATGGAGAACATTACCAAGTCTGGAAGAGGAAGGTTTATCTCACCCTTCAACTCAAAGACGTAGATCACGTACTTCTGGAGGAAGAACCTACTGTTCCAGATGTTGGGTCTGCTGCCGCAATCACCGCGGCTACTAAACTTCAAGCAAAATGGAGAAGGAAAAATAGTATTTGCAGGCTACTTATCCTGAATGCTATGGAAGATTCCCTTGCAGAATCCTATTCTAAAAAGACTATCGCTAGAGACATATGGGAGTCTCTAGAAAAACTCTATGAAGAAGACAAGAACCGCAGTAAAATCTTTGTGGTTGAAAAATATCACAAGTGGTTCTTTGAGGACGAAAAGTCTATGCTGCCGCAGGTGAAGGAGTTCATGAAACTGCGACAGAAGCTGAAAGACGAGGCGATGCCTCTCCCCGACAAGTTTGTTGTTGGAGGGATTGTCTCAAAGCTCCCCGCTGGGTGGAGCAAGTTCTATGCAAACATGCATAGGAAGAAGCTGGAGATCACCCTTGAAGATCTCCTGCAGGAAATCTATGTTGAGGAACAGATGCGGGCTCAACTGAAAGTGGACGCACTGTCCAAACAATTGGCTAACGCCAATCTGGTGCATTCAAGGGAACCAAGGGGAAAGCATGCGGCTTCCCAAAGCAAGAAGAAGGACCTTGACAATCTGAAAGTCAAGGGTACTTCAATAAAGAAGAAGAAGCCAAAGTCTCAATTGGCTTGCTTCAAGTGTGGCAAGAAGGGCCACTTTAAGAATGAGTACAAAGCAAAAATCAAGCAATCGGAGCAAGGAGAGCCTAGTAAGGTAACTATGATTACTGATGTTGTTGCTATGATTGTGCAGGTTGATGCGGTAGGAACTGATGCTGACTGGTGGGTAGACACTGGAGCCACCTGCCATGTTTGCTCCAGCAAGGAGTGGTTCACCACCTACACCCCTACTTCTGATATGGTTATGGTGGCGAATCAGGCACAAGCTGAAGTGCTTGGGATCGGGACAGTGGTATTGAAGCTGACTTCTGGCAAGTCTCTGACGCTTCAAGGCATGAAGCATGTACCTGCTATCGCCAAGAATCTGATCTCAGGAGGCCTACTCTGCAAAGCAGGCCTCAGGATGGACATCAATGCTGGCCATATGGTGATGTCTATCAGGAGAACATATTTCGGAAAAGCTTTTTATACCGAAGGAATGTTCAAAATTCAGCTTGTAAATCAGTTCAATGTTGTTAATACAATCACTCATTCTGCTTATACTTATGAGTTGTGGCATAATAGGCTAGGACATGTTCATTCTAAACGAATTAACAGAATGTCTAGTCTAGGGCTTATCTCCAAGTGTGGGGGTAAGGTAGAGAAATGTGAAGTTTGTGCTCAAACTAAGATCACAAGGAAACCATTTCCTCGGGTTAATCGAAGTACAGATCTTCTGGAGTTAGTACACTCAGATATCTGTGACTTCAAACAGTTCTCTACAAAGGCCAGGATGAAGTATTTTATAACCTTCATCGATGACTTCTCTAAGTATGCGTTCGTCTACTTGCTGAAGGCTAAAGACGAAGCATTTGAGAAGTTCAAGGAGTTCAGGGCCGTAGCTGAGCGGCAAACTGGACAACAACTCAAAAGAATAAGAAGTGATCGAGGTGGGGAGTACAGGTCTCATGAATTTGCATCGTTCTGTAAAGAACATGGAATTGTCAATGAGACTACGGCTCCGTACTCTCCTCAATCAAACGGAGTAGCAGAGAGGAAGAACAGAACGTTAACAGAAATGATAAACTCAATGTTGTTGACTGCGGGTCTTCCTAAGTGCTACTAGGGAGAAGCTGCACTGACGGCCACTTTTATACTGAATAGGGTGCCTCATGCAACTTCTGACATTACTCCTCATGAACTCTGGTTCAAAGTCAGACCTAACTTGAATGTCATTCGAGTGTGGGGGTGTCTGGCATATGTCAAGCTTCCAGATCTGAAGATTCAGAAGCTTGGGACAAGGACTACTAAGACGATCTTCTTGGGGTATGCCGAGAAAAGTGATGCTCGGAGATTTTTTGATATTGAGTCAAATCATATCATTGAATCTCGCGACGCAGAATATTTTGAAGACAAATTTGCAAGGCACAAGAATATTGTTCTTACGGATGTTCTGGAGAATATTGAGGGTGCGCAGGTCTTCAATGAAAATGTGGTCCAAGAAGATGTTGTTGAAACAACGGTTGAACCAGATCTCGCTGAGCCGTCAACGAAGCGAGTGAGAAGGCCGAAGGACTTCGGAAGTGACTTTGTCACCTATCATGTGGAAGCAGATCCGCTTACCTATGATGAGGCGATGAAGACCAGAGACACGGTTTTCTGGAGGGAGGCGATTGACAATGAAATTGAATCCATCACCTCTAATAACACTTGGGTGTTGGTTGATCTTTCTGAAGGAGCAAAACCCATCGGATGCAAATGGATCTTCAAGAAGAAGATGAAAGCAGACGGAACTATTGACAAGTTCAAGGCTAGGCTAGTAGCCAAGGGGTTTTCTCAGAAGCAGGGAATCGACTACTTTGACACGTATGCTCCAGTAGTCCGGATGACTACCATCAGAATATTGATTGCTCTCGCAGCGATACATAAGATGGTGATACATCAGATGGATGTGAAAACGGCTTTCCTAAATGGCGAGCTAACCGAAGAGATTTATATGCAACAACCAGAGGGATTTGTCGTCAAGGGTCTTGAAGACAAAGTCTGCAAGTTGGTGAAATCTTTGTACGGTCTTAAACAAGCTCCCAAGATGTAGCATAAGAAATTTAACAAAGTTATAAGGTCAAATGGCTACATGGTCAGCGAGACGGACAAGTGTGTTTATACGAAGTTCGCTGATGGAAGAGGTGTGATCGTTTGTCTGTATGTGGACGACATGCTTATCCTAGGTACGGATATGAGCTGTGTCACGGAGACAAAGAGGTTCATCTCGAGCAAGTTCAGTATGAAGGACTTGGGGGAAGCTGATGTGATCTTAGGGATCAAGATCATCCAGACAGACACTGGACTAGCGTTGTCACAGTCTCATTATATTGAGAAGATGATCACTCGTTATGGGTATCGGGATCTTTCAGGGATTGATACGCCGTACAGGTGTGATCTGAAGCTGAAGCCTAATTCAGAAGAAAGCGTCAGGCAGCTGGAGTATGCAAGCGTAATCGGGAGTTTGATGTATGCTACTACTACCACAAGGCTTGACATAGCTTTTGCCGTGAGAATGCTGAGTCGTTTCACGAGCAACCCTGGTGTTGAACACTGGAAGGCTGTGAAACGGGTTATGAGATATCTCAAGAAGACTCAGACATATGCACTGTACTACAGCGGAGATCCGCAGGTAGTGGAAGGCTTCAGTGATGCCAGCTGGTGCTCAGATTTGGAGAGCGAGAGGTCCACAAGTGGATATATTTTCACAATGGGTGGAGCTGCTATATCATGGAAGTCGAAGAAGCAGACAATGCTCTCGCGGTCATCCATGGAATCTGAGTTCTTTGCACTTGACACCGCAGCCGAGGAAGCAGAATGGCTTCGGGAGCTCATGTATGATCTTCCAGTGGTTGGGGCACAAATACCGGCAATACCGATATACTGCGACAACCAGGCGACTGCGGCGGTGGCATCAAATGACCTCTTCAACGGAAAGAAGAGAACTGTACGGTTAAAGCACAAGGCAGTACATGATCTTATTAAGAGAGGTGTAATTGCAGTGATTAATGTTCGGAGTCAGGAAAACCTGGCGGATCCGTTCATCAAGGGCCTCAGGCACCAGCTGGTCGATGACTCAGCATGTAAAATGGGCTTGAAGGCATTCTGATATTAGTTATTGTATTCCTACCATAAAGTTTTATGCTATTAGTTCAAAGATTTATCTACTAGGCATCTAGCTTTTGGTTCAAGGGAGGACAATTAACTGGAAGAATATCAGGAACGGTGGGTACATGTTCTATTGGGCATGAAGAGGTTACGGACCTATAACCACTGTTGTCTATTGTTGTTTTCTGCGAAAAACAGTTCCTGTGGGAAGGTTGGCTTAATTGTCTTAATGAGTTTTCAGGCAGAGTGAATGCCTGGCGTGCTTTACAGGAAGCACGGTAGAGCAGCACTACAAGGAGTGAAACTCCATGCTATAGTGGGGTGACTCCACGATGAGGTTCCTATATATGGGGTGCTGCCCAGGAATAGGATAAAGCCTCGGCTTCGTAGGCCAAGTCACAGCAGCATAGCACCGCAAATAGGCAGTTAGCCTAATGCTGTATGTTAAAATAAAGAGGGGTGTAGTCAGCACTACAAAGAGGAGGAGTTCCTCATGTTACAGTGGCACGACACCACGATGAGGTACCCGGTTAGGGATAAAGCCTCGGCCTTGCAAGCCATGTCGTTGCGACGTAACACCGCAAGGGAGCCTAAGGCTTCATGCTGGGTAGTTTGGCACTACAAAGAGGCAGTTGCCTCATGCTACAGTAGTATGACACTACAAAGGTTCCTAGATATGGGGTGATTCCCAGGGAGGGGTAATGCCTTGGCTTCGGGCCATGTTATAGCGGCGTAGCACCGCAAGGGGAGCGTAAAGCGTTCCATGCCATGTCTCTTTATAATGAACTCACCTATAGTGTATGGACAGAGATATCAGGCCGTCTCTTGAGGGTAAACTTGTAGACGTCCAAAAGTATACACTGAAACCAGGCTGGCACAAGGCCTTTAATGTGCATAGCCAGAAGCACATGTGACTATATTATGTGAGTGGGAACAACTTCAACTATGGTGCAGAATTCAAGGCTTAATCCATTCTCTATTATAGTCTGTTGTTTAACCCATGCGGGAAGATTCAAGTCATCGCGACATCTCTCCTAATGCATGATGGACAGTCACTGTGGGGAACACTCGAACCCATATATATTGAGATATGTGGGGGATTGTTGGGGCATTTGTATTCTTGACATGTAGAGAACTTGTTATCTACATGCTTAGTGAAGTTTTAGTCCCACATCGGAAATGCATCATATGGTATCTCAACATATATAGGCTTCTATGTATTGTTGGGATGTGCACATGGGTGGTGACCCAAAGGTGGGAACCATGTGGGTGATTTTACTAAAAGGTAAGAATAAGGCTCCATGGTAAGCTTCTAGCTTTTTGCTCTTGGAAAATTTATTTCCATGGGAACTAAGCCCTATAGGGGATTAGCGACTCGGACTCGGACTCGGACACGGACTCGGGCTCGGGCTCGGACTCAGGCTCAAGGGCTCAGGAGGCGTAATGTGGCGTTTTGTTGGCGCACTTTGCACTTAGCACGTCAGCATCGTCGCTATGCGCATAGTGCGCTTAAGTTACGCTCGTTGCGCGAGCCAGTTGCGCGGCCACGTTACGCGAGCCCAGTTACGCGGCCCGTTACGCGAGCCCAGTTACGCCGGCCCAGTTACGCAGCCCAGTACGCGCAGTATGCGTAGTGTGCGCAGCATGCGCAGCGTGCATAGAGTGCACAGTGTGCGCAGCGTACGCAGTGTGCGTAGAGTGCATAGTGTGCGCAGGTTGCGTAATAGGACTGTGTGCGTAAAGTGCGAATTACGCTGGTTACGCAAGTGGCACAACTTGCGGCAGAACGTGTCTTTGCATGTTCTGAGCGGTTGCTCCATGTTCGGGGTGGTTATTACCACGTCCCTAACATTGTGCTAACCGGACAGTTGTTGCAGGGGCCTATATAAGGTCTCCTCCTTTTATCTCACAGTTAGGAACTAATACCAGGTAGTAGACAGAAAGTTTACAAGTGTTTAGAAGCTATGAGAGAGAAGAGAGGTATTGTACCAGCATTGAGTTTTGCACGAGAGTTCGTGTTCATCCGAGGAGTCAGAAGAGCAAGAGTGTTTCAAGTTCTCCGACGAACTTGTTGGTTCCTGGAAGCTATTCGTGTGGGACGAATAAAGCTTTGAGCAACGGTGATCATTCACCCCAGCAGAAGTTTTTCCATCTTTCGCATGTCATCTTCTTCGTTTATCAGAATTCTATTAGCGCACCTTCGGTGAAGTGTTCGCGTTGGTAGAAATCTGTGCACCTTCTGTGAAGTGTTGCATCACCTTCTTCGTTTATCAGAATTCTATTAGCACATCTTCGGTGAAGTATTTGCGTTGGTAAAAATATGTGCACCTTCTGTGAAGTGTTGCATTAGTAGAATTTCTGTTACGTACCTTCTGTGAAGTGTTACGTAATAACGATTGTTTTTACAATTGTTATGAATTCTCAGTTTTCTATCGAAAAATTGTGCCTCGGCAATAACAATGCAATCAGTGGATAAGTTCTAGAACCTAATTCTTAGGTCTAACACTATGACAAGATACCCAGGAGTATTACAACCAATGCTCATGCTACAATCACTAGAAACGAGCAAAAGTTTAATTGAGTACGTATCGGGATAAATTGTAAAAGTTGGGAGCAACATGAAATTAATTACGCTAAACCCATGTAACACAATCCAATCCAGGCATGCAACGGTATATAATAGAGTAAGTTTTAACTATGACCAAAGTTATGAGTGAACACAAGGAAATCGATCAAAACTGCATAGTGCAAACTGTCTGCACGTATCGGATATCTTGGGCAGATATCCTGTCCTGCACACATAGTGCAGTGAACTGCACCAGCTGCTGTCAGCAGAATTTCTCCAAAAATCCGATCGTGTCCAGGTCTATAACCCAAACCCAGGATCTGTGATAGTTGTGTGATAGTGTAGAGGAGCTAGAGGAACCAAGAAAACACCATCACAACAAGTTTTGATGTATTGTATATAAATTTATCTTAAAACACATTTTATCCGAATTCCACAACATATATGGAAATGTATATCAAAAGCTTGGAATCTAGCATGTATAGAAAGTCCTAGTAGCTCAAGAAGACCTCTAGGCAACATTAAAACAAGTTTGGAAAGCATTAAGGTACAAGGCTATCATTTAGAGCAACATGTACTTGACTCTAGGTGAAAGTGTAGTAAATGAGTAAGTGAGAGTGCTAGGCCTAGCCTTCAATGTTCTCTTCAACAACATCACCTGCCCCCTTGTCTCCCTACAACAACAACAAGAGAAGAGGGGAGTAGGAGAGAAATGAATGAATGAGAGGAGAGAATGTGTCACGCCCCACTCCCGTAGGAGCGATCTTCCTCGCTAAGGCGTGATGCCGCACGGGCGTAGGTTCCGCCTGTGCAAGGCTAATCTTCAGAAACGGCCGATTTTTTTTCTAGGACGCAAAGTCGCATAGAGTATCCCCATTTGCAGCGAAAAGCAAATAAACACAAATTGAAAGCAAATTCAAACTCTTTATTGACATTCAAGAAGTTTACAAGCGGCGCTAGGCCGAGATTACAAGTCGCTCAAGCTCTCTCTCTGAAACATAAAAGGCGTGCCGAGTGGCTTACAACATGGAATGATTCATGACAATGTTCCAATACATTATGTCCTGTATATGGTGCTTCAGCTCCTTGCAACGCTCTAAGGCTCCAGAGTTGGCTCCGCGCCTTAGCACGTTCGAGGGAAGCTCCGCACCCGATGACGTCTCCTGCATCCTGTAAGAAATCTGTGGGGTTATCAGTACATTGTTATGCACTGGAGGGGAGGCTAGCTCGCCCACAATGCTATCATTACCAAACACGTTCTATTTACTTTTGTGCACCGTCTATCATTCATTGTCTTTCTAATCTTGTCTTAGGATAAGTTTCATGGCATATTTCATAACCTATCTCGTATTGCCGAATTCAAGTGTTTGTATGGAAATACATGCACGACTTATCCATACTTCCGTCCGATCTTCCATGTCCAAAGTAAACCAAGTTAGTCAACAATTCATACATAACAACTTAACGTAATTCATGTGAACGTTCAGTGTCGAGGGCGTGTCCCTGCCTCAGATTCTAGCACGTCGTAGGCATGTTCTCTAACTCATTTGCATGAAGTACTCTTTATCATTTGGTGTGTTACGTTTCAAGCCTGTTCAGAAGGCGCTTCATTCAGTTTACTTAGACTACTTTGTTTCAATGCAAGGACTTATACGTGGATTGCCACCAGCAAAGTCCACTTAATCTATATGCACCGGTCGCTGGCATCACAAGCTATTTTGGACATATTCTCCTTTGGTATTCTCACCTATCATAGCGTGATGGCTGGTACATCTTGATAGTCTTTTGAAATATCCCGCACTTACATCTACTTGGAATGTCCGAGCCCACACCCAAGCAGTCCGTAAGCCATGATGATTCCGCCTAGGCCGGCCACGATCCTCCCTTTGATCGTGCCGCGGAAATCCCTTATTCTGCCTACCTCCCGTATACGATGGGATTTTCCACGACCATTTCGTATTGCCTTGTCATTTTAACTTAACGGCTGTCTCTGAGCCACAGGCTAACCCTTAGCCATAATGCGTTATCGACCAGGTTGGCGGCGGCATCCGTGCAGCGCGGGTAGCGAGCCCCGATGCACGTCCCTGTCATACTTGTCGCTAACCATTCCTTTCTTTCTTATCTTATTCATTCTTTCTTTCACTTGTTTGTTCGTTCATTGATCCATTCACATATTCATTTATTCTCATATTCATTCATTCATTCGTTGATTCATTCATTCACTTATTCGTTCATTCATTCGTTTATACATTATGCAACTCCCCGTGCGGGAGTCGCCTTGGCGACCCATCGGTCCCGAAGTCTTCCAATGTTGCTATATTCTACTCGGAACGACTATGCCGATAGTCTTCCCGTTTTATTGTTGTAAACCATTCATTGTTTCATTGCTGAACGCATAAGGAACTTGAATGTAAGCTTGTGCCTTAGCACGAGCGTGGAGCGCGGTACGAGAGTTCCTATATTTTTTGAGTTCTTTTTCATGTTCTAAACAAGCATACAAGATGGGATTATTCTCTTAGCTAGGTGCATTGAGTCATTTATTAGCATGCACGGTGTTATCGCCTAGCGATTCTAGCAATAGTGTCCGTATTGTTATGTGTCTAGACTAAGCAAAGACGGGTTCATCGGAGCCACCCACCTTAGCGATGTTCGCATCGGCCGAGCGATACTCCGAGCGCGCCTTTGAAAGTCTAAGTCGGGATTCATCCTTGACGGGCCAATGTAAGTCTTGCATCGATTCTTCATCAGGTCGATGCAAACTCTTCGAGTCGACGGCTCGTTTGAGTCGTTGCACTTGTCGTTTGAATCGGCGTTCCGCACGCCCCGCTCCCGTAGGAGCGATCGTCCTCGCTAAGGCATGATGTCGCACGGGCCTAGGTTGCGCCCGTGCAAGGCTAGTCTCCAGAAACGGCCGATTTTTTTTCTAGGCCGCAGAGTCGCACAGAGTGTCTCCATTTGCAGCAGAAAGTAAATGAACACAAATTGAAAGCGAATTCAAACTCTTTATTTACATTCAAGAAATTTACAAGCGGCGCTAGGCCGAGATTACAAGTCGCTCAAGCTCTCTCTCTCTGAAACATAAAAGGCGTGCCGAGTGGCTTACAACATGGAATGATTCATGGCGATGTTTCGATACATTATATCTTGTATATGGTGCTTCAGCTCCTTGCAACGCTCCAAGGCTCCAGAGTTGGCTCCGCGCCTTACCACGTTCGAGGGAAGCTCCGCACCCGATGACGTCTCCTGCATCCTGTAAGCAATCTGTGGAGTTATCAGTACATTGTTATGCACTGGTGGGGAGGCTAGCTCGCCCACAATACTATCATTACCAAACACGTTCTATTTACTTTTGTGTACCGTCTATCATTCATTGTCTTTCTAATCTTGCATTAGGATCAGTTTTATGGCATATTTTATAACCTATCTCGTGTTGTCGAATTCAAGTGTTTGTATGGAAATACATGCATGACTTACCCATACTTACCGTCCGATCTTCTCTCTCCAAAGTAAACCAAGTTAGTCAACAATTCATACATAACAACTTAACGTAATTCATATGAACGTTCAGTGTCGAGGGCGTGTCCCTGCCTCAGATTCTAGCACGTCGTAGGCATGTTCTCTAACTCATTTGCATGAAGTACTCTTTATCATTTGGTGTGTTACGTTTCAAGCATGTTCAAAAGGCGCTTCATTCAGTTTACTTAGACTACTTTGTTTCAATGCAAGGACTTGCACGTGGATTGCCACCAGCAAAGTCCACTTAATCTATATGCACCGGTCGCTGGCATCACAAGCCATTTTGGACATATTCTCCTTTGGTATTCTTACCTATCATAGCGTGATGGCTGGTACACCTTGATAGTCTTTTGAAATATCCCGCACTTACATCTACTTGGAATGTTCGAGCCCACACCCAAGCAGCCCGTAAGCCATGATGATTCCGTCTAGGCCGGCCACGATCCTCCCTTCGATCGTGCCGCGGAAATCCCTTATTCTGCCTACCTCCCGTATACGATGGGATTGTCCACGACCATTTCGTATTGCCTTGTCATTTTAACTTAACGGCTGTCTCTGAGCCATAGGCTAACCCTTAGCCATAATGCGTTATCGACCAGGTTGGCGGCGGCATCCGTGCAGCGCGGGTAGCGAGTCCCGATGCACGTTCCCGTCATACCTGTCGCTAACCATTCCTTTCTTTCTTATCTTATTCATTCTTTCTTTCACTTGTTCGTTCGTTCATTGATTCATTCACATATTCATTCATTCTCATATTCATTCATTCATTCGTTGATTCATTCATTCACTTATTCGTTCATTCATTCATTCATATATTATGCAACTCCCTGTGCGGGAGTCGCCTTGGCAACCCATCGGTCCCGAAGTCTTCTAATGTTGCTATATTCTACTCGGAACGACTATGTCGATAGTCTTCCCGTTTCATTGTTGTAAACCATTCATTGTTTCATTGCTGAACGCATAAGGAACTTGAATGTAAGCTTGTGCCTTAGCACGAGCGTGGAGCGCGCTGCGAGAGTTCCTATATTTTTCGAATTCTTTTTCATGTTCTAAACAAGCATACAAGATGGGATTATTCCCTTAGCTAGGTGCGTTGAGTCATTTATTAGCATGCGCGGTGTTATCGCCTAGCGATTCTAGCAATAGTATCCGTATTGTTATGTGTCTAGGCTAAGCAAAGACGGGTTCATCGGAGCCACCCACCTTAGCGATGTTCGCATCGGCCGAGCGATACTCCGAGCGCGCCTTTGAAAGTCTAAGTCTGGATTCATCCTTGACGGGCCAATGTAAGTCTTGCATCGATTCTTCATCAGGTCGATGCCAACTCTTCGGGTCGACGGCTCGTTTGAGTCGTTGCACTTGCCGTTTGAATCGGCATTCCGCTAGGGCGGAGCAGGTCATTACATAATACACCACTCAAAACAAGTCTCGTCCTCGAGACTTCCTGAGTGCAGGTCATCCTACCATTCCCTAACTCATGTCGTGTGCGTATCTTAGACAATCCCTATCGAATGGCTTTATCGCTCGATGGCATCGAACTATGCTCGGTTATCCTTCCAAGTTTTATGTTGCATGCGTTTGGTGAATTTTATTGAATGACTGTTCACTCATTTTAGACTTGATGATACTTATTCAATCGTCGTGTTTCTTCGACTTGATTGCTATTTTGTCGTGTCATGGGACTGTAATGGTCACAAGAGGTGCGTTGTAATTCATCAAACATGAGAGTCGTAGGCTGAGGCAAACTCACTCATTCGTTCATGCGCATCTCAACACCCACTTGCAGCTGTATTCGAGTTCATCATATCGCTGAGTTTGGATCGTGCACGTATTTGAGACGTCTCCCGAATACGTACATTTTAACCAAGCTTAGCGATTAGCGAAGTCGGACAAGCTACTCGTGATAGTTTCGATTTGCCGATCGTTTTTATTAACTTCGCTTAAAACCGAACTCATGTGCGTCTCACTATCGTTTATCTCGGTCCTCGAGATGATCCGATTCGCTTCTCAAGCGTTCTTGTCTATGAAATCAATACGATTTCTTCTTAGCGGGGTCGACCAGGTCTAAGTAATTTCCGTCCGATTCAAGACCAAGTATTGCACTATCATCGAGCCTACCCGTCAACGATTCAATTCATTATCCCATATCATCTATTCCTTTTATTCACTTTGTTTTAGGACAATCTCGTCGTCGTTCACGCACACTCCCAGTCCCCCGTCCTACTCTAAGTCTTGTTGCCCCAAGTTTATCGTCCGTCCAGACGATACTGTAATGTCAATCGCACAGGTTCAATCACTCGGCATAGGGTCGTCCGTCTATCCGCTAGGTCAGCTCACAAGGTCATAGGTACAAGTCAAGTTCTCGGTTCATTGTGCAAAGTCATTGCATGACGCTCGCCCCAATCCTTTGGTCAAACCATTTTGTTCGTTCGTACGGAAGTTTCTACCCAAGTTCGCTTCACTCAAATTTCTAAACATCAAGCAGCGTTCACCCTATTCGCATCAACACATTCTCCGTTCCAAGTCCGAGCTCGTTTAGGAAAGTCATCCTACGATAGGTTGTCCTCAATCAAATCCTTGACATGTTAATATCGTATGTCCACACTAGCAATTTTCGTAGTCTATCTCTTCAAGTACATTTGATACAATTCACCTATCCATCCTATCAAATTCGCGTAGTCAATCACAAGGTCGTCTAGCCTTGCAATATGCCGCGTCCCGATCTCACGCAAGTCTGATTATCCACGACGGACATGAATCACCATGTCAACATTCCTGCAGAATAATCGTCCTCATCGGGACGTAACTCTTGCGTTGTGTCTAGACTTACTCATTTTCGACACGCGGATTGGATCTACTCAATCCTCAAGTTTTCTTAATCGCCAATCACAAGTCCTAACAATCCTCGAATTTGCCTTCGCTTCAAACTACAAGTCGAAGCAATCAAAATTGCCATGTCATGATATTTTGAGTTCGATCATTCCAGCTGGACGTGAATCACCATGCCAACGCTCACGCGAAATGATCGTCCCAAATCCGACATGACGCATGTGCGAGGCTGGAGTTGCGCTCGCGCAAGACAAGATCTTTGTCGTTGTGGTTATCACCGAACAATCAAGTCATTTCTCTTCTTCATCCAAACATTCATTTCTATCAAAATCTCCAACATAACATCCTTTTGAAACAATAATTTTTAACACGATCATCATTCATCGAATCAGAGTACCCCCGAGTTATTGATATGCCTCAATACCATCGATGATGTACATAACCTGACGATCTTCCTTTTGCAACGAATTCTGAGTAATGCAACTTAATTCCTCAATTTGCATTTTCTCGTGCTAACTCGTCGTTGAGCAACATCCATTCCAAATCCTTAGTCATTCTCGTATCTTCAAACCAACGTTTTCCATGCACGCTTTCTTCCAATCGTGCTAACTTCGGTTTTATCTGAGTATTTCGTCTCAACTCGAGTTTCAATCCATTCGACTAAATTTGAAATCGCATGTACGATCCACTATGTTTCCTCGACCAACACATCCATTTACCTTATCGTTTCGAATCTCCATTCAACCGTTTCGTAATTTGCACTAGGCATTCTTAATTCATCCGAACAACATTTCGTTTGAGACTCTCAAAGTCGCAACCAACTAAGCGTTACTCGTTCTAAGGCTTTGCACGATATAATCGCTTACCGATATACTCGTACTATCCGTAAATCCTTTAGTCTCGCTCGAACAATTTCTATGTCGTCCATACACCACTCAGGGTTCGAGCCACTCGACTAGTCGTCGACACTCGCTCTTATTCTTCTTCGAAGCTATCACATACACCACTCGGGGTCAAGTCATTCTACAATTCCTCAATAGGTCATTTGATTCACAATCGACATGTTCGAAGGTGTGTTCGTCCATTTCCCCAAACTCTAAGAATCATTCTCGTGTTCGCTTTAGCGTTGGTCAAGTAGCGTCTCTATCGACATACATTCTAAGTCTCACTTATTTTCGTCCGAGCGATAGTCGATCTCGCTCGCAAACTCGTTCGCACCAGAAGGTCTAGGTGCACGATACTCGGCACAACTTAGCCGAAAGGCTGCGTGCATAACCATCCCGTTCGAACTATACTTCGGTCTCGTGTACTCGTTTGCTATTGTCAGCGTAAGGTTATTCAAGTACGCACTGCGTTTGCTAACTTTTAGCATTTGTTTTCCTTCCAACTCAAGTCCGTCGTAGTTTGGCACAAAGGCCTTCGCCTATCGATCCCGCTCATCCGAGTACTCGTACGAGCTTTTGAAAATATTAGAATTATTGTATGGAACATCCCAAGGCACAACGAGAGAGAGCATATGCTTCTTTTATTTCAAAACGAGCTTTCAAAACTGAGAAAATCGAAATGAAGTCCAAGGACGTAAAGCCGTGCTCTGATACCAATCTGTCACGCCCCGCTCCCGTAGGAGCGATCTTCCTCGCTAAGGCGTGATGCCGCACGGGCCTAGGTTGCGCCCGTGCAAGGCTAATCTCCAGAAACGGGCGATTTTTTTTCTAGGACGCAGAGTCGCACAGAGTGTCCTCATTTGCAGCGGAAAGTAAATGAACACAAATTGAAAGCGAATTCAAACTCTTTATTGACATTCAAGAAGTTTACAAGCGACGCTAGGCCGAGATTATAAGTCGCTCAAGCTCTCTCTCTCTCTCTGAAACATAAAAGGCGTGCCGAGTGGCTTACAACATGGAATGATTCATGGCGATGTTTCGATACATTATGTCCTGTATATGGTGCTTCAGCTCCTTGCAACGCTCCAAGGCTCCAGAGTTGGCTCCGCGCCTTAGCACGTTCGAGGGAAGCTCCGCATCCGATGACGTCTCCTGCATCCTGTAAGCAATCTGTGGAGTTATCAGGACATTGTTATGCACTGGTGGAGAGGCTAGCTCGCCCACAATGCTATCATTACCAAACACGTTCTATTTACTTTTGTGCACCGTCTATCATTCATTGTCTTTCTAATCTTGTCTTAGGATCAGTTTTATGGCATATTTCATAACCTATCTCGTGTTGCCGAATTCAAGTGTTTGCATGGAAATACATGCACGACTTACCCATACTTACCGTCCGATCTTCCCTGTCCAAAGTAAACCAAGTTAGTCAACAATTCATGCATAACAACTTAACGTAATTCATGTAAACGTTCAGTGTCGAGGGCGTGTCCCTGCCTCAGATTCTAGCACGTCGTAGGCATGTTCTCTAACTCATTTGCATGAAGTACTCTTTATCATTTGGTGTGTTACGTTTCAAGCCTGTTCGGAAGGCGCTTCATTCAGTTTACTTAGACTACTTTGTTTCAATGCAAGGACTTGCACGTGGATTGCCACCAGCAAATCCTACTTAATCTATATGTACCGGTCGCTGGCATCACAAGCCATTTTGGACATATTCTCCTTTGGTATTCTCACCTATCATAGCGTGATGGCTGGTACACCTTGATAGTCTTTTGAAATATCCCGTACTTACTTCTACTTGGAATGTCCGAGCCCACACCCAAGCAGCCCGTAAGCCATGATGATTCTGCCTAGGCCGGCCACGATCCTCCCTTTGATCGTGCCGCGGAAATCCCTTATTCTGCCTACCTCCCATATACGATGGGATTGTCCACGACCATTTCGTATTGCCTTGTCATTTTAACTTAACGACCGTCTCTGAGCCACATGCTAACCCTTAGCCATAATGCGTTATCGACCAGGTTGGCGGTGGCATCCGTGCAACGCGGGTAGCGAGCCCCGATGCACGTTCCCGTCATACCTGTCGCTAACCATTCCTTTCTTTCTTATCTTATTCATTCTTTCTTTCACTTGTTCGTTCGTTCAATGATTCATTCACATATTCAATCATTCTCATATTCATTCATTCATTCGTTGATTCATTCATTCACTTATTCGTTCATTCATTCATTCATACATTATGCAACTCCCCGTGCGGGAGTCGCCTTGGCGACCCATCGGTCCCGAAGTCTTCCAATGTTACTATATTCTACTCGAAACGACTATGTCGATAGTCTTCCCGTTTCATTGTTGTAAACCATTCATTGTTTCATTGTTGAACGCATAAGGAACTTGAATGTAAGCTTGTGCCTTAGCACGAGCGTGGAGCGCGGTACGAGAGTTCCTATATTTTTCAAGTTCTTTTTCATGTTCTAAACAAGCATACAAGATGGGATTATTCCCTTAGCTAGGTGCGTTGAGTCATTTATTAGCATACGCGGTGTTATCGCCTAGCGATTCTAGCAATAGTGTCCGTATTGTTATGTGTCTAGGCTAAGCAAAGACGGGTTCATCGGAGCCACCCACCTTAGCGATGTTCGCATCGGTCGAACGATACTCCGAGCGCGCCTTTGAAAGTCTAAGTCTGGATTCATCCTTGACGGGCCAATGTAAGTCTTGCATCGATTCTTCATCAGGTCGATGCCAACTCTTCGGGTCGACGGCTCGTTTGAGTCGTTGCACTTGCCGTTTGAATCGGCGTTCCGCTAGGGCGGAGCGGGTCATTACATAATGTGAGGTCTCCTATTGGCCAAAATGTCACTATTGGGAGCTGATATTTGCCTACCCACACTCCATCCACATGCCCAGGACCACTTTGTCCGAGTATGGCCTCCAAGTGGCATAATCACTAGCAACTAAACACAGTCAACTGCTGACTACGCTGACACAACAATCGAATATCCGACCGGATATCCGGTGTCTGCAGCACAATCAGTAAACACTAGCCGGAAGGGCAAACCGTTCTACGTTCGAGTCCTATGCAAGGTCTATAACAATACCATGGGTCTTTATAAGTCTAGTGTGGTCCAATAGTAGGTTCAAGTCAATTAATCACCAAAAACACTTATGGTTGAACTAAGTCGTTAATCTGATTATTTATTCACCAAAAACACTTTCGTACGATACTTTTGAGTTACAATTAAAATTTCACAAAAACATTTCGATACCATGAAAACCAATAGTACCTATGAAATACAAGATCAAAACAAGGTAGACCATAAATGAAAATATAAATACGCTAGAGTATCGATACAAAATACTGTATTTCAGGTTACGAGGTTTAGAGAAAGACACCTATATTGTACAGACAACACTGGATAGGAGGCACGACACAACAAGACTACAACGCCAGACATTTAAAAAAACCTAAGATACGACACATCAAGGACACTATATATATATAATTTTGAATATTTGCATCTATGATAAATAGGTATTTGGTTTATCCCACTTTTAAGTAAAAACACTATAAAAATTGAACGTATTTAACAGTGTTCTAAAAATCGGCCTAGGCGTCCGCCCACCGTGCCGAAAACTCCCTAGGCGGTGGGCTAGGCGGCTAAGCGGGCCTAGGCGCCCCTAGGCAGGCCCTAGGCGTCCTAGGCGGCCGTGTTTTTTGATTTTTTATATTTTTTTGATTTTGTTTATTCTTAGTTGTATTTTGGATATTTGTTTGGGTTTTAAGATAGTATTTGGATTTTAGAACATTGAAATTTCAAATTTTCTAAAATTTCAAAAAAAGAAAATCTAGGCGGCCGTCTAGGCGGCCGTCTAGGCGGACCTCTGTCGCACCGAGTCCGCCTAGCGATTTTTAGAACACTGGTATTTAAAGAGTGTCCATATCCGAAGTGAAGTAATGCGATAGATTCGCAGGAATGAACGAAGAAAAAATGTTAAGGCAATTCAACATCTTTGATTTATGTTAGAAGGTGGCGGACCGATCACTAAACCTCCTCCAACATGAGCATGATCAAAATCAGAACTAGTTACGAGTGGACACAACTATCCCAACACATGTTTGTATTCGAAGATTGTCATTGCCTGATTTCAAATGAAAAAATATAAGGACACGTAAAATGAGTATTTGACACGTGTACGAAGAGTGTCAATGCGTGATACACATCTCCGAAAGAGACATTATTAAGATGAGTGTCCGTGCTACAAAGGTAGACATTGCTCGAGTCTCGGCCATTGGCCACTCTTGTACCACCATGATGCTATTACATAGACAAAGAGAAGAGAAGAAAAGAAAGTTATTAAGTAAATGCCAGTTTAATTGCTTCAACAATTCAATTTCAAGTGAGATGAAGGGTATTTTAATAGTCCAAAGTCTAAATAGTAGGACCGTAAGACCACACCTTACCTCATGGCCGAAATATTACAGGGTTTGGAAAAATAAGTCATTGGGCATCCTAATGTCTTGTTATGAAATTGTGTAGGTGTATGGGCGGGGGTGGGGGGGGGGGGGGGGGGGGGGGGGGGTTAAGTGTCCTGGTTAAAACCTCATGGTGTTGGAAAATTTCCCCTTCATATTATTAGGTTCAAGGTTCTAAACGGCAGTAGGCGGGTGCGCGGTGGAGAGAGTCCTCCTACCGCCTAGGCCGCCTAAGCGGTTGATAAATTTTGAACATTGTAAACTATTTTACCACTATTTTTTGCATAATATGCATATTTTAAGGGTGTTCCATACATAACTACGTTGTAAAACAAAGATTTATAAAGTTTTAGTTTTGTAAAAGTGAACCATAGGTCATAATGCTTACAAAATCTTTTTGGCCAAAATATCTTGTTAGGTATTGCTCCGCCTAGGCGTCCGCTTATGCCGCCTCACCTCCGCCTATGACGTCAACCTCCGTTGGCTGCATACTCCATCGCCTACCGAAAAACGGTGCGAGAGAGACCGCCTACCACCCAGGCGGGCTAGGTGGCCGCCATTTAGAACACTGATTAGGTTTCTCACATTTGGTGCTAACTTGGGTTGCTATTTGAACCCGAAGACCTGGGCAGGACACTAGACCCAACCTTATATGATCGGGTCTATACCTCAAATTTGGCTTTGGAATCGTGTAGAGATTGGTCCCCAAAAGTAAAGTAGATCCGGTCTTCAAGAAGGGTAGGGTCCTAGTCCACAAATCTTACCCAACATAGCCCCCCTGATTCCAATATAAAAAATATTTGAGAACTATATGAATTATACATTTTAGTTATTTTTGTATAAATTTAAATGAAATATTTGCAATTGACCCAGGCATGATCCGGACACAACCCAAGTTTTATGTCCAACAAGTAGGGTACAGTCTATAGATAAAGGACCCAACCCATAGCTTACATGGTTAGGGCTCGTGTCCAAACATTGACCTGCCGGGTCATGGTCTGTGTCTACAACTACCCTGACCCGGCAACCCGATAGCAGTTCTAGTGCTAACAATGCTTGCGTAACTAAGTGAGCTTCCTAATCACCAGCAGGTTCAGTAAATGGTACTTTTAGTCTTAAGAAAATAAATGGCATATTGTCTACTTTAGCTTCAAATAGACCAGAATAAGATCCTAGTAGAAGGCCAAGAAATTGTTTTTGTTTAGCTCATTTTTCCTCTAAAATGATGTTTTTATGAGTGTCAATCTAGGAAGCACGGACACTCCAAAAATGTGGCCATGTTGTGTTGGACAGTCCATAGACACTCCGAAATTCACTAGGACACACCAAAATAGGTGTGTCCGTGTCACCCTGTCCTTACATACGTGTCTGTGCGACATAGGTGTCAATGCTTGTATAACTAGTAGTTTGTTCTCATAAGCGTCTGTTATTACATAACCTTCTCTAAACTTGCAATAGTTACTACATATAAATGACTGAAAGATGAATGTATAAATCTTCTACTGGGATAGAAAATCGACTACTAGTTCTTCTCCACCCAGGTGCATTCCTGTAGATTCCGTACATGTTCTCTCTTATATTGTACTTCACCTTGTCAAGCCATAGAGTGACTTGCTATTATAGTCTGTGTTCCATATGACATTAACATTCCAATAAAGCTATTTTCATGATATGAAAGCAAGAATATTTGTTGCAGGTGTATTGATCTTCTTCGTGTTGCTGGGATTTTTTGGGCTGATTTTGCATTGCTCCTCCTTCAACAACAGTGATCCTTGCATGGCAGGATGCTGCAACTGCTGTTATGGATGGGGCTTACTGGACTGCTTCCCTGCCTCTTTGGAGGCCTGCTTTGCCCTAGTAGTAATCTTTGTTGTTGTTTTTGCCATCCTAGGCATAGCATATGGTTTCCTTGCAGCTACTATGGCAATCCAAAGGATCTGGCAGAGGCATTACCACATCCTCACAAAGAGGGAGCTAACAAAGGTATCCATCTCAAGCAACTGACTTGTCCTGTTTATGTTATTTCATTCTTCGACAGTTGAGCCGTTTCCTTCGTTATACAGGAATATGTTGTAGAGGACCTCAAGGGATGCTACACTTCACCAAAGCTGGACTTGGAATTGCTTAAGCTTCTTTAGAGGTATATAACAAGATTTCTCTCCCACTCTGAAATAATCCAGTTTATTCACTGCCTAATGCTTTCTCTCACTTTTCTGTCATTCACATCTTTTAAATGATCTAGATCTTCGTCTCCAAATAATTATCTCTGTAAGAGGCATTTTTAAGAGCATCACTAAACTCTTCATTCTATTGAAAACTTGGCGTATAAGAAAGGGTACCCCCTAACAATGAATTCTTAGTTGAGCAAACTAGCACACTACCACAGACATCATCATTTGGAAAGTTGAGATTTAGTACCCATCTTTTCTATTAACTTAAAAGATAGCACATTTGATCTACACATTATATTGTAAAGACCCATATATCCCTGTGCGAGGTATAGAAATAAATGTGAAGTTATTAATTTAAGAACGTCTTTTGCAATTATATGTTCTTCCTCCTCCCATGTCCGCCGTAATCTGTGCCATGAAAGCAACCTTTTCTCTCCTATTCCGCATAAACACAGGAGCTATAAATTTGCTACGGGGTGGATTGCGGACACCGACCCTAGCCTGTAGTCAGGTAGAGCCTCCGAGAGAAGCCACAGATCCGCCTAACCATCTATACTGCTGCTTGTTGGCTGTCTGTTCTGCATGTGTCAGTTTCATCAGATGAAGCATTCCTGGAGATGGGGGAGGTGGAAGGACAAAGAGAAGTAGGGTTTCGGAGGGGAAGAAATGTGAGATGGTGGTAGCGACAAGATCTTCTGCGTCTTAGGGCAGGTGTCTTGCTTAATTGCTTAAAAGAAGGGTGGCAGTCCCAAGTGGATGTTGCTAAATTGTTTTTCTTTTTCTGAAATTGACAAAAATTAGCAGTGATGACAAGGGTAATTGTAGGGAGGAAGAACAGGTTTGTTTTGCAAGAATGCTTTTAAGTTTTAAAACCACGTACTAATGTAGAGAATAATTGCTGTATATTTTATTGATGGGCTACTCCACTACTTATAGGGAGTCTAGCTCCTCTTCATACTACATTTTCCAATGTGGGACTAAATCCCTTATTAGTTCTCAACACTCCCCCTCAAGATGGACGATAGATATTAATCATTCTCATCTTGTTACATAGCTTCGACAGACTTAATGAACTAAGACCCTTAGTCAGACAGTCTGCCACTTGTTCTTCTGAGCGAACACGATCAATCTTCAGTATCCCTTGTTCCAGCTTTTCTTTGATGAAGAATCGATCGATCTCGATGTGCTTCGTTCTGTCGTGCTGAACTGGATTGTTAGCTATACTTATTGCAGCTTGACTATCGCTCAGAAGATGTAACGGTGCTCCCTTGTCCAGCTTCAACTCTGTCAGCAACGCTTTCACCCACAGCAACTCCGACACTCCTAAAGCCATTGCTCTGTATTCTGTTTCAGCTGTAGACCGTGCTATCACTGACTGTTTCTTGCTTCTCCATGAGACCAAGTTTCCTCCTACAAAGACACAATATCCCGTGGTAGACCTTCTATCGTCTATGCAGCTCGTCCAGTCTGCATCGCAGTATCCCTCAACTTCTATACATCCATGCTTCTTGAACCATAGCCCTTTCCCCGGCGTCCCTTTCAGATATCTCAAGATCTGAAACACTGCATCCATATGACCCGTTCTTGGATCATGCATATAGCGACTTACTACACTCACCGCAAATGAGATATCAGGGCGAGTGTGCCCCAGATAAATCAATCTCCCTACAAGTCGTTGATATCTTTCACGATCAACTGGCTCTCCTGCTTCTGCTCCCAACTTGCACTTCTGGTCAATTGGAGTGACTGCTACTTTGCATCCCAGCATCTATGTCTCCTTCAGCTGATCTAGTGCATATTTTCTCTGTGAGAGAACAATTCCTTGTACGCCTTCACACACCTCGATACCTAGAAAGTACCTCATCGCTCCTAAATCCTTCACCTCAAACTCCTTCGCGAGTTTTGACTTCAGCTTAGCGATCTCGACTTCATCATTACCTGTGATTACTATATCATCCACGTATACAGCAAGTATAGTGATGTGGCCTCTTCCATGCTGAAGAAAGACCGTATGATCTGCATTTGCTTGATGGTATCCCATGCCTGTAACAGCCTTTCTGAATCTGTCAAACCAGGCTCGAGGAGATTGCTTGAGTCCATATAGTGACTTCTTTAGTTTGCACACTTTTCCATGCGACGTCCCTCCGTCTGATTATGTAGCGTAGCACCCTGGCGAGAGTTCCATGTACACTGCTTCTTGTAGGTCCCATGGAGAAAGGCATTCTTCACATCTAACTGGTATAGCTTCCACCCATAGTTTGCTGCAATGGAGACTAGAGTTCTTACGGTGCTCATTTTCGCTACTGGAGAAAACGTCTCATCATAGTCGATGCCATATGATTGTGTGTATCCTTTTGCAACCAACCTTGCCTTGTATCATTCCACTTTTTCTTCTGACGTCTCCTTTACTGTGTACACCCATTTGCATTCCACAGTTTTCTTTCCTTTGGGTAATGGAACCAGCTCCCATGTCTTATTTTTCTCCAGTGCCCCAAGTTCTTCCATCATAGCAGCTTTCCACCTTGGATCTTTCTTTGCTTCTTGCCAACATTTTGGCAACGAAGTAGAGTCTAATGATGCATGAAGGCTCGATAATTCGAAAAAATGTTAGAATAAGACAGGTAGTTGGCAATATCATGTTCATAATCATTAAAACGACTAGGAGCCTTACCCGCATTGATGCGAGAAGATCTCCTTAAGGGAGCAATAGGTGGTGGAGAGATCATACCATCAGAGTCAGAGAGATCCGCATCAGAATCAGATTGATTCAGTGCGGGAGCAACATCTGCAAGAGTTGGAGCAGGAGTAGACGAGGGACTTGGTACAGTAGGCACAGGACACGGTACAGGCACAGTACTGGACTTCTGCTGTCTCCTTCTGTAGACTTAGAGCTCATTTTCCATTGTCTACTGCTCCCCCTATTTAACATATGTATTTTCTTCATCTTCTGTATCGGAGTCACTGCTTTCTTCCCCTTTCGTCCAGTTTTCCACGACCGGGCATGGGACCGATCCGACTACCACAGATGGGCTTATTTTCTCTCCCTCACATCTAACACCCTCTGTGTTAGGTGTGTCACCAAACGCCGAACCGTCATCCGAACCATAATATGGTTCCAGTTCTCTGAATGTAACGTCTATGCTTACAAACATCTTCCGCTCAACTGGTCTCCAACAAGCGTATCCCTTCTGAGTTGTCGTGTACCCGACAAAGACACATTTAACCGCTCTAGGATCCAGTTTGCGAACTCCTGGCCTATTATCTTGGACAAAACATTCACATCCAAATACTTTCGGTGGAACAGTGTACGTGGTTGCACCAGTAAGCATCTCCAACGGTGTCTTCCAGTCAAATACCTGAGATGGTATTCTGTTGATGAGATAAGATGTCGTTAACACCGCCTGCCCCCATAAGTGTTTCGGGACATTCATAGCCAGCATCATCGTCCGTGCGACCTTCAGCAGGTGTCCGTTCTTCCGTTCGGCCACACCATTTTGTGTCGGTGTATAGGCACAGAAAGTTTGGTGTAGTATTCCATGAGTGGATAAATACGCAGCAACCTTCTTATTTGTATACTCCGTCCCATTGTTAGACCGTAAGCACTTAATTTTAGTGCCATATTGAGTTTCTACCCGGCGATGAAAGTCTCGAAACGCCTCAAAGACGTCACTTTTATTCTTCATAAGGTAGACCCATGTCACGCGAGTATAACAATCAATAAAAGTGACGAACCATCGAAAACCGTTAATACCGGTTGTAGGACAAGGGCCCCATACGTCCGAATGTATCATATCAAATGCAGCCGAACTTCTACTTCCCGAACTCACATACGTGCTTCTGGTATGTTTACCCAACTCACAAGCATGACAAAATAACTTCTCTTTATTATCCCTTTGGTATAAGGACGGATACATTCGACTAATAATTTTAAAAGAAGAATAACCGACACGCTGGTGGTGGAGTAGCAATTCATCTTCTACACTGCGTCGTGAATCTTCCGGTGGTGTGTCTGCCACCAGAGATGCCAATGCTTTGTCCAGTCCAGTCCTGTCCAAGTACCACAGTCCCTTATGCCATGTGCCAGTCCCTAGTCGTCGTCATGTCTCCTTCTCCTGAAAAGTCACCGTAGGAATATCAAAGGAAACAGTATAGTTAAGATCAAGAATAATGGCACTAATAGAAAGAAGATTGACAGGAAAAGACGGAGCATGTAAGACATTGGTGAGAGTGAGAGAAGGGGTGCATGCGACAATGTCTTTACCCATGACAGGGCTGGAGTTACCATCAGCAGTCTGAATGCTCTCCGGCGTCGGTAGGTGAGTATAGTCCTGGAACTCACCGCGGGACCCCGTGACATGGCGAGATGTCCCAGAGTCCATAACCCAACCTGGTTGGGGGACAACTGCTGCAAGAGCACGCGCAGGAATACCTGTGCTGGTTTGGGCAAAGCAAGTGATGTAGTCCCCTGAGGTAGATGACGCCCCATGACTGCCGTCCGAATCCAGCTTCGTGCTGCGTAACCTCGCGAGAAACTCCTTCTCAAGAGGGGTTAACTCAGCCAGGTGATTCTCTCCCCCTTCCTCCGCCAAATTAGCTTTGTGTCCTCCAGAATAATTTCTCCTTCTAGCAGCATAACCGCCTCTACCACCTCGACGTCCTCCGCGGCCCCGTCCACGATCACTCGACTGACTGTGCAGGGGTTTTGGACAAAATCTGATGTAATGCCCTGAGTCACCAAAGTTGTGGCAGACACCGGCCACAGAGGGAGGCTGATTGAAGGCGGCAAGGGCAGACTTGTCAACATCGGCTTGCTCCCCCTGGAAAGAGCCCTTGTTGGGCATCAATTTCAATCGAGCCTCTTCTTGTGCCATGGCAGCTATGGCGTCTTCCAAGGTTGGAAGCATGGGCTGTGCTAGGAGTACATTCCTTCTATGCTCAAACGCAGGGTTAAGACCCTTCAAGAACTTCATCATCCGTTGTCGTGAAATATAATCCAAGAACTTTTGGAAATGTTTCATAAATGCTGGTTCGACTTGTGCATCTTCCATCCCAAGAGGATCATAGTGATCCAGATCAGACCAGTATTTCTTCAACAGTGCAGCGTACTCAGAGATGGTACGGTCGTCCTGGGCCACCCTATCAAGTTTCATCCTGCAGTTGGAAGACCCGCATAGGATTGCCTGAGCCTGAGTACATATCCTTCAAAGTCCGCCATATATCAGCAGCAGCCTCCATCGCCTCTACATTGCCCGACACCTGTTCGGTCAAGGAGGCTGTCAACCATCCGGCCACAACATTGTTGACAATTTCCCAAATAGCAAACTCCTTTGAGGAGGGATCATCTGGCGCCTTGGTTTGGCCATTGACGTAGCCAACCAAGCCTCGTCCCTTAAGCGTCTGCAGTGCCTGCCGTGACCATTTCAAGTAGTTGGACGTGCCTTCCAACTTCGTCTCCAGCTTGTCCAGCTTCCCCATTTTGTAGGGTGACGGATCCACATCAGTATGGATCACACGTAGGGTTGCCTCGGTTAATCTTTTTGATAAAATATCATCAACCAAGGCCTTCATCTCTTCTGCTGTCAGTTTACCACTGATCGAATCCATGGCGTCTTCAACTGTGATTCGTCGTCGTCGTCGTCTTCGTCAGCTTCGTCGTCTTCGTCTTTATGTAAAGTCTCCAACATAGACCTTACGAATGCGCTGCTAACGTGGCCAACACTGGCGCACGCATGGAGATCCTAATTTGTAGATCGAGAACGGAATACAAATAAAGCATTTGTAGTTCCGGATGACGTAATCTAGGAACAGAAGGTGCAAATAAAGCATTTGACAGCCATCCGTTTTCGAATAATCGTCCACATAATCGTGCTCGCAAATTAGAGTTTGTGGGGGGGGGTCGGCCGCAGATATGGTGGAAAGAGAGAGGGGGCGTCGGGGGGGTGGCGTCGTTGGGGGGGGCAGGGGGGGCGTCGGGGTCAGCAAGGGGAGGGACAGCAGGGGGGCGGCGGGGGGCAGGGGGTGGGCGTCGATGGCAGGGGGGGCGTCGGCTTGGGGGGGCGGCGGGGGGGGGGGGGGGTGCAGCAAGGGGGGGTGTCGTCGACGGCAGGGCCGGGGGGGGTGGGCGTCGGGGCAGGGGGAGGGGGCGTCGGGGCGGGGGGGTTGGCTTTGGGGGCGGTTGGAAATTTTTTTTTTTGTGGTTATGGCTCTGATACCATATAGAGAATAATTGTTGTATTTTTATTGATTGGCTAGTCCACTACTTATAGAGAGTCTAGCTCCTCTTCATACTACATTTTTCCAATGTGGGACTAAATTCCTTATTAGTTCTCAACAAGAAGTAACAGAACGGATGGAGAAGAATATTATACGTACAAAGTGTTGCATTCTTTGCTGAAAAAACCAAGTCTTTCCTTAGCTATTCTATCGGATTGATGTATAAGTTTGAATAGGCCAATACAAAAACCAAGTCTTCTTTGTCCTATTATTTTGCTCCTTAACTTTGGGCCTTTCTAATGGAGCACCATTCGTATGTAGCTATTAATAGCTATTTGGGTGGGCTCGATTGCTATAAATATAATGTCCATTTCTTCTTCTCAAAAGACAACTTTACCTTCTTTTGTAGTGAATTTCCTACAAAGCTCTCTCTCTTTCTACTCACCTTCAAACAACAAATTCCAGTCTTTCATATTTGGGCAAAAGCTAAGTTCGGGATCGCTCTTTCCGAGTTGTGTGCGACGAGGAGATACCGGTAGAGCGGGAATTTTACCACTAGGGGCATTCGGAACAAGTCTGCACATAGATCCGAATCATCTAACACCTCTGTGTTAGGTGTGTCACCAAACGCGGAACCGTCATCCGAACCGTAATATGGTTCCAGTTCTCTGAATGTAACGTCCATGCTTACAAACATCCTCCGCTCAACTGGACTACCACAGATGGGCTTAATTTCTCCCTCTCACATCTAACACCCTCTGTGTTAGGTGTGTCACCAAACGCGGAACCGTCATCCGAACCGTAATATGGTTCTAGTTCTCTGAATGTAACGTCCATGCTTACAAACATCCTCCGCTCAACTGGGCTCCAACATGCGTATCACTTCTGAGTCGCTGTGTACCCGACAAATACACACTTAACCGCTCTAGGATCCAGTTTTCCAACTCCTGGCCTATTATCTTGGACAAAACATACACACTCAAATACTTTCGGTGGAACAGTGTACGTGGTTGCACCAGTAAGCATCTCCAACGGTGTCTTCCAGTCCAATACCTGAGATGACATTCTGTTGATGAGATAAGATGCCGTTAACACCGCCTGCCCCCATAAGTGTTTCGGAACATTCATAGCCAGCATCATCGTCCGTGCGACCTCCAGCAGGTGTCTGTTCTTCCGTTCGGCCACACCATTTTGTGCCGGTGTATAGGCACAGGAAGTTTGGTGTAGTATTCCATGAGTGGATAAATACTCAGCAACCTTCTTATTTGTATACTCCGTCCCATTGTCAGACCGTAAGCACTTAATTTTAGTGCCATATTGAGTTTCTACCCGGCGATGAAAGTCTCGAAACGCCTCAAAGATGTCACTTTTATTCTTCATAAGGTAGACTCATGTCACGCGAGTATAACAATCAATAAAAGTGACGAACCATCGAAAACCGTTAATGCCGGTTGTAGGACAAGGGCCCCATACGTCCGAATGTATCATATCAAATGCAGCTGAACTTCTACTTCCTGAACTCACATACGTGCTTCTGGTATGTTTACCCAACTCACAAGCATGACAAAATAACTTCTCTTTATTAGCCCTTTGGTATAAGGACGGATACATTCGACTAATAATTTTAAAAGAAGAATGACCGATACGCTGGTGGTGGAGTAGCAATTCATCTTCTACACTGCGCCGTGAATCTTCCGGTAGTGTGTCTACTACCAGAGATGCCAATGCTTTGTCCAGTCCAGTTCTGTCCAAGTACCACAGCCCCTTATGTCATGTGCCTGTCCCTAGTCGTCGTCCTATCCCCTTCTCCTGAAAAGTCACCGTAGGAATATCAAAGGAAACAGTACAGTTAAGATCAAGAATAATGGCACTAATAGAAAGAAGATTGATAGGAAAAGACGGAGCATGTAAGACATTGGTGAGTGAGAGAAGGGGTGCATGCGACAGTGCCTTTACCCATGACAGGGCTGGAGTTACCATCAACAGTCTGAATGCTCTCCGGCGTCGGTAGGTGAGTATAGTCCTGGAACTCACCGCGGGACCCCGTGACATGGCGAGATGCCCCAGAGTCCATAATCCAACCTGGTTGGTGGACAGCTGCTGCAAGAGCACACACAGGAATACCTGTGCTGGTTTGGGCAAAGCAAGTAATGTGGTCCTCCGAGGTAGATGATGCCCCATGACTGCCGTCCGAACCCAGCTTCGTGTTGCGTAACCTCGCGAGGAACTCCTTCTCAAGAGGGGTTAACTCAGCCAGGTGATTTTCTTCCCCTTCCTCCGCCAGATTAGCTTTGTGTCCTCCAGAATAATTTTCTCTTCTACCAGCATAACCGCCTCTACCACCTCGACGTCCTCCGCGGCCCCGTCCACGATCACTTGACTGACTTTGCAGGGGTTTTGGACAAAATCTGATGTAATGTCCGGAGTCACCACAGTTGTGGCAAACACCGGCCACAGAGGGAGGCTGATTGAAGGCGGCAAGGGCAGACTTGTCAACAACGGCTTGCTCCCCCTGGAAAGAGCCCTTGTTGGACATCAACTTCAAGCGAGCCTCTTTTTGTGCCGTGGCAGCTATGGCTTCTTCTAAGATTGGAAGCATGGGCTGTGCTAGGAGTACATTCCTTCTATGCTCAAACACAGGATTAAGACCCTTCAAAAACTTCATCATCCGTTGTCGCGAAATATAATCCAAGAACTTTTGGAAATGTTTCGCAAATGCTGGTTCGACTTGGGCATCTTCCATCCCAAGAAGATCATAGTGATCCAAATCAGACCTGTACTTCTTCAACAGTGCTGCATACTCAGAGATGGTGCGGTCGTCCTGGGCCACCCTATCAAGTTCATCCTGCAGTTGGAAGACCCGCATAGGATTGCCTGAGCCTGAGTACATATCCTTCAAAGTCCGCCATATATCAGCAGCAGCCTCCATCGCCTCTACATTGCCCGACACCTGGTCGGTCAAGGAGGCTGTCAACCATCCAGCCACAACATTGTTGACAATTACCCAAATAGCAAACTCCTTTGAGGAGGGATCATCTGGCGCCTTGGTTTGACCATTGACGTAGCCAACCAAGCGACGTCCCTTCAGGGTCCGCATGGTCTGCCGTGACCATTTCAAGTAGTTGGACGTTCCTTCCAACTTCGTCTCCAGCTTGTCCAGCTTTCTCATTTTGTAGGGTGACGGATCCACATCAGTATGGATCACACGTAGGGTTGCCTCGGTTAATCTCTTTGATAAAATATCATCAACCAAGGCCTTCATCTCTTCTGCTGTCAGTTTACCACTGATCGAATCCATGACGTCTTCAACTGTGATTCGTCGTCGTCTTCGTCGGCTTCGTCGTCGTCGTCTTTATGTAAAGTCTTCAACAGAGACCTTACGAATGCACTGTTAACGTGGCCAACACCGGCGAGCGCATGTAGATCCTAATTTGCAGATCGAGAACGGAAAATAAATAAAGCATTTGTAATTCCGAAGGGCGTAATCTAGGAACAGAAGGTGCAAATAAAGCATTTGACAGCCATCCGTCATCGAATAACCGCCCACATAATCTCTCTCTCAAATTAGGGTTTTTTTTTTGAGAAAAAAGGGGAGGTTCGGCAGCAGTGGGGTCGGAAGAGGGAGGGGGGGCGTCGGGGGGGGGGGGGGGGCAGGGGGGGCAGGGGGGGGTCGGCAGCAGGGGGGGCGTCGGGGGGGCAGGGGGCAGGGGGGTCGGCAGGGGGGGGAGGCGTCGGGGGGGCGGGGGGTGTCGGCGGGGGGGGGGGGGGGGGGGGGGGGGGTGGGCAGTGGGGGGTGGAAAAAAAAATTTGTGGTTATGGCTCTGATACCATGTAGAGAATAATTGTTGTATATTTTATTGATGGGCTACTCCACTACTTATAGGGAGTCTAGCTCCTCTTCATACTACATTTTCCAATGTGGGACTAATTCCCTTATTAGTTCTCAACAACTAAAATATGAACTAAAAATGTATTGTTCAGAATTAAATATGTAATTATAAATGGATCTTTTGGGTATCATCTGTGGATCATGTGCCTTTTTATTTTCCATGAGATGAGAGGGTGACTAGTGCAGAGGCCTAACTTAGGAAAAAAGAAATAACATTGAAAGGTTTTTTTCAGCTAAATGTAAATTATAGTGGTGACTTACCGCCGCCATCACACACGCATACGCATACAACTCCTACGCAGGAAATCTGTCCTTTGGTAGGGGTCAGTAGGTCCACAAAAAGATTACTTAAATCAAATTTTGTGATCAAATATAAGAATTTTTGACAAAGGATGGAAGGGAGAACTTCCAGTTTGCATGATTCCTTTGTTCCCTTGGAATGAGTATAGTTGTTCTTCAACACAGCCTTCGATATGATGGTTTCTCTTGCTGAACGTGGTTTTATTTATATGCTCATTCTAAAATGTTGTGTTTCAGACTGCTACAGTATCTATAGCTCAAAGACCGGCCAGCAAGTGCATGCGTGGCGCCACATAGAGAAGAGATGAAGCTTCATACTCGGTATGGGTACAGGATCTAATGCGTATACCTGGAAGAGTACATGGGCGGATGTTTGTGCACCGGATATGCCTACAGGATCTAATGCGGGTACGTGGGAACAAGTTTGTATATCCAGTTAAAAGGTGTCAAAGCTCTTTCTCTATATGTATATTACCATTTGCACATAAGAATAGAATCTAATGTGAAAAAACACGAGACTAATGTTGGCCGAATGGTGAAGTCTGCATAGAGATATATGGTCTTTATGTAGGTTATGTCATTGTGCATAATTTTGCTAGAAAGAGACTGGATAATTGATGCAAGGAATTCATTTTATTGATGTTTGTGAGCCCTATCGATTTGGCCCAATTCTCTCTAACATATGGATAATTGATGTAAATCATGACATAAACTACTGCAACAATTCATTTTATTGAAAGTACCATGTAGAGTAGCTAACTGTAGAGTAGTTGATTTAGAAATAAAAGGTGGAAATACCAACAGACAGGACTATAATCGAGCTAGTATGACTTGTTTTAGAGCTCAAAATTATAGATCCAAGCTCAGTCTCTCACTTGGAGCATCACCAAACTGTAGTACTGTGCTCAAGCTTAAGGGGCTGTTTGGATCTCCACCACTGACAGAAAGTACATGGGTTCCTATCAATTTTTCATACTTGAAAGTCCAAATCCAAATCTTTTATACTTTGAGAACCAAACAGACCCTAAACTTGGCTAGGCTCCAAATAGGAAATTAGACACCACCCAAAGTGATAGGGACTATTTCAATTTTCAATGATAGGGGGACATCACTCTGGGCGTTTGGTACATGGGATGTTATATAGCTGAAAATTCTATATTCTTGAAAATCAAATTTTTGTTAATTAAATTTTCTGGAAATTATTTTTCTATGTTGGTGAATATTTAAATATTTCTGGAAAAAAAATAAAAAAGGATAAAAAAAATAATTTGAAAAAAAGATAAAAATTGAGATAAAACCAAAAAACAAAAACAATCTTAAATAATTAAAAAAAAATGAAAGAAGTTGAAAAATTATTCTTAAAAAATGAAAAAGATATAAAACTGAAAAACAAAAAAAAAAAAATCTTAAAAGAAAGAATTTTTTTGGAAGAAACAAGAAAATGATAAAAAAAATAAAAAATATTAAAAAGAGTAATAGAAAAAAAAACAAAAAAATTTTTTTGTCCGAACAAAAAAATATATCCACATATTATTAAAGGATAGAATTCTAATATTTTATGGATAAATTGTTTATCCTGATATTCGTAATTTTCGAGAATAAATTTTTATATAGGCATATCGTCATTTCAAACACCCGAACTCTTCTTCTATCTTCCTCTCCCACTGGTGCAGCTAAATGCAACAATTTTTAGTTTTTTTAATTTTTGATTTCAATTAATGTATGTTGGAAATTTATTTCAATCGAACACCATTATTGATGGTTTTGAAGATTTAGAAATCGGCACAATCGGATTGGAGTCGAGGAAGTACTGCAAGAATTAGGACAGTACAAAGATAGAAAACTGACACAAGTGATTACTCCTAACATTATTTTTAAGGCTATTTTGGGTATAAAAATGACATTAGAAAAAAATGTGATACCCCTTATCACTTTTTGTGCTGTCGTTAGTAATTTTTCATAAATATCCTTGGGTTGAACTTTTTCTATTCACACTTATAATGGATTCTTCACAAGTCTAGCTTTTATATATACTAGTCACATTCACATGTGTTGCACATACCAAAGAGAAACAAATCCTTGTAATATTAGTAAAAAATTAGATAAAAATTTATTTATATTAAAATAGTTTAAATATAATCTAAATATATTTTAATAGAATTTGTTAGATATACTTTTAAAACTTTGGATATATGTGGTTTAAATATAATTTGAATATTGAATATATTTTATTATAAATTTTTAATAGATATGTTTATAGGAGATATGTTCACGTAGGTAGAAAGATTTTAGGATTTTTTTGGTACTTATGTGAGGATATACATAGGCGGTAGTTAAAAGAATTTTAGGATTTTTTTTTCCTCTTGATTACATGAGGATATAAATACAGCTTTGGCAACATATTTTGAGCCATTTTATATATATATATATATATACAAAAATGTGGAGCGGAGCGCTGAGGAGCGGCGCGCCCTTGTGCGTTTGCCAGTTTTGGCCGGCCGGCCTCCTCGGCCCGGCCCCTGGCCAGCCCCCGCGCCCTGGGCGCTCCGACTACCGCCGGGCCACCTTCCTCGGGCCACCGGCCGCCTGGCAGTCACCCCAGTGGGGGGGTCTCCTCCTGGTCGGGTTCTTCTTCCCGATGTGGAGTTTCCCGCCGCTCCACCCTCCTCGACGCCGCCCTTTCCCCTCTCGGCGTCGCCGCCCTCGACGCTCCCGGGCGAGGCGTCAGGCATCCGGCCCTCCTCCGCCGGTTGCTCCCCCGGTGGCTTCGTCAGGCTTCCCTCCTCCCCCGGCGGACCACCCCCTCGTCGCCCCCTCTGCCGCTCCACCTCACCCGGTGAGGCCCAACCCCGCTCTCTCCCCGAGGTGCTCGGCCGCGCCCTCCTCGCGGCTCTCAGCCCCCTCCGGCAGTGGAGGAGCCCCCTCCCTCTCCCCTGCCTCCGCCTCCGGCGCCGCGGCAGCCTCCCCGGCCGCTCCCTCCTTGTGGCCCAACTCCGTCCACTCCCTGTTGGGAGGAGCCTCCCCCTCTCCGGCCTCCGTCTCCGGCCTTGCGGCTTTTTTCCCCGCCCCCAGCCTCGGCCAACCCCCCGGCGTCCTCCGCCGTCCAGACTTCTCCCTTGGCGGCGGCGACTCCCCCCTGCGAGGCCCCCTCTTGGGCTCTCGTGGCAGCTTTGCGGCCCTCGACGCGAGAGCATGCGACGGGCTGCCTTCCAGCGGTGCCGCCCCCCCCCCCCGGCCGCTCGACAGCCTCCCCCCCCCTCGTCGTCCCCCCACGATGATTTCCCCGCCCTTCGGCGCTCCCTACGCCGGATGCTGGCCCCTCGCCGATGAGTGCTCGCGTCTGTCCGGAGGTCGCGTCTTCCTCCTCCGGCCGTCTCGCCGCCTCGACAGGCCCCCTAGCCCTTCCTCCTTCCTCCTCCCCCTCACTTTCCGACGCGTCTGGCCGCGTCGTCGGCGCTCCGCCGTCCACCGCCCGCTCTACTCCGCTGCCGGAGCTCCCTCCGGGTCGCCGTCCTCCTTCGTCGGAGGCCCCGGGCCCTAATCCCCGAGACGCGCGCCCCCTCTCCGGGCCGTGCGCCTTCTCGTGCAGCGCGCCCCTCGGGCCGTGTGCATCGGGCAGTGCGCCTGGCCCTTCGGGCCCTGCGCCACGACCCCACGTGGTCGGCTTTTGAATTTCGAAATTCAAAATTTGAATTTCGTTAATTCGTTCCGGCCCAAAAAAAAAAAATCCTGTTAATCTTTATCGACGTTTTCTGTCTGGAACTTTGTTAGGGCTCCTCCCACACTCTGTAGGAACTCGGGCTACCTCCCGGTTCCAACCTATCGGTTTTTATTTTCAATGAAGGCTCCAGCCAGTGTTTAAAAAATTTAAAATATATATATATATATATATATATATATATATATATATATATATATATATATATATATATATATATATATATATATATATATTAGCGGGGGCTCACTTGGGGAGGTCCCAAGTTCGAGCCCCCTCCCGGGCACGGCTCCTAATATATATATATATATATATATATATATATATATATATATATATATATAAAAATATATATATATATATATATATATATATTTTTTTTTTTTTTTTTTTTTTTTTTTTTTTTTTTATATATATATATATATATATATATATATATATATATATATATATATGGAAAACGAGATATGTGTCACGCCCCGATTCGTAGAGTCATTTATTGACATATTTTATCTCTTGGAATCGATCGTCCTCGCTTGGGCGTGATGCCGTACAAGTCTGGTATTGCACTTGTACAAGGCAAAGATGGTACATAGGTAATAATCTTCAAATAGGAACACATTTCAGCGGCAGAAGCAGACAAATTGAAGTTAATGAGGACAATCTTTCTCATTGAATAGAAATAGATCACTTCTTTTATAGCAGCGGAGATAAAAGGATAACTTGAAGTCACACAGAGATATATTGAACTTTATTCTCTTTATTGATAATTGAAGAAGAGTACAAGACTTGTATTAAAATACAATGCTTACAACCAATCTCAATTTACAATAAACGCCAACTGAACAATGCTACAAAGCTTACATTTGATACTTGGATACAATGGATTACAACTCAATATACTGACTTGGCTTACAACTCACTAGTACAACTGATTACAATGTTCCATACATTATGTCCTTTATAAACAGAAGACATCATCTTGTACAAGGAGAGCTTCTGTATGCCCAACAAATCTTTGATGCCGCGGGACCAATCAAGCCAATCTTCGTGTGTAGAACATTCCAAGCACGAGCACCTGCCCACAAAACATGGGTCAGTACATCATCTATGTACGGGCGAGCAGAATCCAACCCACTCGCATAAACCAACATTAAAGTGATCATTTAAGCAAGCATTTATTAGCGTGATCTTTCTACTTGGGGCCTAACATCAGTTTACAGTTCATGGACAATAATCAGAGTGAAACATGTAAACATATTCTTAGTAGCATTCATGTGGACATATCATTATAGCATTCTTGGTGTTATCATGCAAAGGCGTCATTGAGGCATCGTTAACATTAACATCTTAAACATGTTATGACAATTCTCACTTCAAGCATCACTTAGCATGGATGTTATGTTTGAGCACTATTTATAGTAAGGCATCTTTCTAGCATACTGAACGAAACATGTTAAGCAGATTATAGAGTCTCTCATTTTAAAGGCAACAATACAGCATCATTTCATTTGGCATGTTAAGCAGGCAAGTTGAACCCATATATACAATATCACAATTATGTGATTCTTACCGATAGCTGACTTCTCATACCTGCATCAAATACAGGTTATCAGATATACTTACGCTGCCTGCACAAAACATTCATTAGCATGCATCCCGACTACATGGTCACTGGTGTTGTTAAACCATATGGACTCTTTTCATTTCATTTCATTTTAAGATAATGCGGTCAGCATAGTAGGTGGCGAGCCTCTATGCCACCCCGCCTTATTCGTGCTCCCATAACACTCATCATTATTTCTTCCTAGGCCGAATCGGTCCCTAGGGCCCTAGGAACCGTTCGAGGAAATTATTACTCAAACCTTGTATACAAGTTGTCCATGACCATGCGAATGCGTGTCCAACTCGATTGTGAATAAAATCGCATGGTAAAATATATTAAGGAAAGTAAAGGCAACAGTGCATCATTAGTCATATTCAATGACTTGTTCATTTCATCATTTCCATCATTTCATTTGGTGATCTCAACGATCCCAGCTTTATCATTTCCCATTCATTGCTTCATTGCAACGTATCTCATATCATTCCTTTCTTAAGAGGAACGTAACATTCATTCATTTCATAGGGACATTTATTTATTTATTTATTTCTTGTAAGGGACAGGCAGCATTTCATTTCTTGCAACAGCTATACAGAGAGTACATGATTCTAGTGTTTCATTCAGTTCATTGGTTCGATAGCATAGCCAGTTCATGTCTTATTCTATCATTCATAAGACATCTCGATATTCAAGTGTCTACTTATTCCTGTAGCGTTAAGCATAAGGGGCAATGTTATCAATTCATTCTCAGGCCTCAAATCATATTAGCAGTTCAATGTGTTATACATTTCAATAATTCTCAGCATAAGCATCTCTATTATTCAGCAACTAACATATGGGACATTTAGGGGCAGTTCATAGCATTTTAATACTTCATTTATTAAGCATGAAGGAGTAAGGAGGAGGAAGGACAGTTCCACTCACCTGGAATAAAGGGTCATCCTGTTCCGATCACACACCATTCTACTATGCGTAGCTCCACTAGCGAGCCACGTTCCAATACCCATTCCGTCTAGCCAGCTATAAGAGACTGCATCAGTTTCAATTCTTCTGATTTTCAACTTAAGTCACGGTCCAACATCTTGATAGCATCTAATAAGCCAACCAAATGCCTCGTGCGGAGTGGGGCATTACATAATATACCACTGAGAAAAAGTTTCGTCCTCGAAACTTAAGGAAACAACTCTTCTACTAGATTCAATTAGTCACAACGAGTTATTCATTCAGCTTCAATTCAATATTCATTTCAGCACACTCGATCATCTAAATAGCTATCCAACTGTACCATTTAAATCCATCAACGATTCGATCTGTCTATCTCTTTTTCAATTACTTGTAACTTCTCATTGATTCGCCAACATTTTCCTTGCATTCTATCTTGGTTGCAACACATCACTTCGTTTGGATCAATACACATATTTCAGGCGTCCCCAAAACATATGCATTTCAGCCAAAGTCCGTGCTAGTGCAATAAATTCTTCCCATAATGTTATCTCAGTCGCAACCTATCACTTCGGTTGGATCCATACACATATTTTAGGCGTCCCCAAAACATATGTACTTCAGCCAACTTCCATGATAGTGCGATTCGATCAGCCACGATATAATTCTCTTTTCTAAATCCGACTTAGCATCTTTTCAATTGACTTATCACTTTATTCATCTTGCCACAATCAGTATCTTCCAGGCCACAATACTTAATATCAGGGACAACTTGGTTAAGCTCTATACTCAAGCATAACATTTCTAACATTCGATCAAGGGTCTAACTTAGAGCCAGTCATATCAAGAGTTCACAACATGCAATCATATTCCTTCCCAAGTCCAACAATATTTCTCACCGAGGTAATTTATCTTTTTCAAAAAGATACAATTCGACGTCACCCACTATTGATTACCAGAGTCAGGGTATAATTCTATGCAACAGTCAAGGTTAACTTAGCTACCCGACTATAGGTACACTCAAGTCTTACCTTACGATTGCAATTCCTACTTATGGCCGACATATAATCCTCAAGGTTCAAACATCTCTTAAGGCACAAGTTGAAGCATACATTCCCTTAGGTCAATACTCATTATCACTGTCTCTCATTCAATGCCCCAAGGTCATCCTATGGGTCTTCGATGGTCACCTATCATTCAGTCAGTCTCTAAGGTTAGCTACACTGATAGCTAAACTTAATCGTTCAGGTGACTTTTCTAGAGTGGACGGCTACTAGGGTTATACTAGTTTCTTATTCTTAGGGCCAACAAGCAACCAACAGTTCTAAGGAACTCTACCCAAACCTATGGGTATTAACTCAGTCTGAATAACTAATCGCCATTGTTGGCTATGCCAATAATTGGTCATGCAGCCTACGGTTTCTAGGGTTAAGTCTATCTATCTAGTGTCTTCCTCAAGGAAATAATTCCCACAGAGGCTCACTCTAGACTTACCCAACGATCGACTAAGATCGATCTATCAACATTACGGCCAATCCTAAACCGACATACGATCCTCATCGTTCTAATAATCCATCAAGTAAATTCCAACGATTCAATTTCTATTCCAATTTCTTTGTACCCACACGAACCCATAAGCCAAGGCTAACTATTCAAGAGTCATCGATTCCGTTAATCCCAACAGGACTATGGAACCATACTATTCAGTCTGTATGACAGAGTCACACCAGAAAGTCATAAACCAACAATCTATATCCCAACCAACAATCACCTATACCAACATTATCCAACACATTGTAATTTCTCGTTCCCATTCGTTTCTTAATCATCAAACTATCTTACGGACATTACTTAAATCTCATGCAGCAATGGTCGAGTAGTTCATCCCATTCTATCCGACAATTTATGTATCACTTTACCATCCTCTAGGCAACAACAGTATTCAGAGTCACTACTTGTTATTTTTCTAGTGCAATTCAATTCCTCAACGTACATGCACATATGCAATGACTATCCTTTGTTGATCAAGATGGATTAACATCTATTACACCTTAGGGTCAAAGCACAGATCTCTAATATTCCTTTGGTTCACCGATAATATTTCCAAAACTTTCAGCTTAGCAACCAACATTATATTAGCCACATATAATTTGCAACCAACCAATCGAAATCCACATTCAGAGGTTCTAAGCCACAACATTCTCTAGCCAAATCATTTACCCGTAGCATACTAACTGTCTTACTAGTCTGAGTCATCATTCGACTAACAATTTCTAACCAAGCCAACCGTTACCATTTCTAGAATCTCGCTACCCAACATAGAATCACCGTCAGGGGACACTCGAGTCATCTAGCAACAATACATGACTCCCAGCTAAGTCTCGGCACTACCCAGTACCCACAGATAGTCTCATTGCTATCCTATGGAAGGGTCAACATACATTTCGTTCTGAGGTGGTAGAGGCAATATACCACTCAGAAACGAAGCCATCCTTAAACAATACAAACCCAATTCTATTCCGGACATTCGTGATCTACAATGATCACAATACTTAACCAACATATCGGGATCTCAATATCACAAGCCAACATTCTTAGGGTCTCAAAAGCACTAGCCATCACCCCTGAGTCAACTCACCAGTTATATCAAACTCATCCATCAATTATTTCATTTCCAATTCTTTTCCAACATCACATGCAATTCTCAACTTGTTGCAGCATACATAGCCACTTTTCTTTATTCCCACATTACAAACAGCATTCACAATATAGCATACTATGGCATCGAGTCATTGTTGGATTATTTGTGTCCAAACCAACAACAATCATTCATTCAGGGGCATCACAATGTATATAGACTTATTGTATGGAACATCCAGTGAGCAGCCAAGAGGGTCATCAAACTTTCAGACACAAGCAACATAGGATAATTACCGAACGACAACAGCATAATCGCGGAAGCAATCTTTGATTTAATCGCGGAAGCAACGTTGAGTGATCGCGGAAGCAACTTTGGTTAATCGTCGATGCAACTTTGATTTGAAACGAATCAAAGAAGAGACCAAGGACGTAAAGCCGTGCTCTGATACCAATTTGTCACGTCCCGATTTGTAGAGTCATTTATTGACATATTTTATCTCTTGGAATCGATCGTCCTCGCTTGGGCGTGATGCCGTACAAGTCTGGTATTGCACTTGTACAAGGCAAAGATGGTACATAGATGATAATCTTCAAATAGGAACACATTGCAGCGGCAGAAGCAGACAAATTGAAGTTAATGAGGTCAATCTTTCTTATTGAATAGAAATAGATCACTTCCTTTATAGCAGCGGAGATAAAATGATAACTTGAAGTCACACAGAGATATATTAAACTTTATTCTCTTTATTGATAATTGAAGAAGAGTACAAGACTTGTATTAAAATACAATACTTACAACCAATCTCACTTTACAATAAACGCCAACTGAACAATGCTACAAAGCTTACATTTGATACTTGGATACAATGGATTACAACTCAATATACTGACTTGGCTTATAACTCACTGGTACAACTGATTACAATGTTCCATACATTATGTCCTTTATAAACAGAAGACATCATCTTGTACAAGGAGAGCTTCTGTATGTCCAACAAATCTTTGATGCCGCGGGACCAATCAAACCAATCTTCGTGTGTAGAACATTCCAAGCACGAGCACCTGTCCACAAAACGTGGGTCAGCACATCATCTATGTACTGGCGAGCAGAATCCAACCCACTCGCATAAACCAACATTAAAGTGATCATTTAAGCAAGCATTTATTAGAGTGATCTTTCTACTTGGGGCCTAACATCAGTTTACAGTTCATGGGCAATAATCAGAGTGAAGCATGTAAACATATTCTTAGTAGCATTCATGTGGACATATCATTATAGCATTCTTGGTGTTATCATGCAAAGGCGTCATTGAGGCATCGTTAACATTAACATCTTAAACATGTTATGACAATTCTCACTTCAAGCATCACTTAGCATGGATGTTATGTTTGAGCACTATTTATAGTAAGGCATTTTTCTAGCATACTAAACGAAACATGTTAAGCAGATTATAGAGTCTCTCATTTTAAAGGCAACAACACAGCATCATTTCATTTAGCATGTTAAGCAGGCAAGTTGAACCCATATATACAATATCACAATTATGTGATTCTTACCGATAGCTGACTTCTCATACCTGCATCAAATACAGGTTATCAGATATACTTACGCTGCCTGCACAAAACATTCATTAGCATGCATTCCGACTACATGGTCTCTGGTGTTGTTAAACCATATGGACTCTTTTCATTTCATTTATTTTAAGATAATGCGGTCAGCATAGTAGGTGGCGAGCTTCTATGCCACCCCGCCTTATCCGTGCTCCCATAGCACTCATCATTATTTCCTCCTAGGCCGAATCGGTCCTTAGGGCCCTAGGAACCGTTCGAGGAAATTATTACTCAAACCTTGTATACAAGTTGTCCATGACCATGCGAATGCGTGTCCGACTCGATTGTGAACAAAATTGCATGGTAAAATATGTTAAGGAAAGTAAAGGCAACAGTGCATCATTAGTCATATTCAATGACTTATTCATTTCATCATTTCCATCATTTCATTTGGTGATCTCAACGATCCCAGCTTTATCATTTCTCATTCATTGCTTCATTGCAACGTATCTCATATCATTCCTTTCTTAAGAGGAACGTAACATTCATTCATTTCATAGGGACATTTATTTATTTATTCATTTCTTGTAAGGGACAGGCAGCATTTCATATTCTTGCAACAGCTATACAGAGAGTAATTTCATTCAGTTCATTGGTTCGATAGCATAGCCAGTTCATGTCTTATTCTATCATTCATAAGGCATCTCGATATTCAAGTGTCTACTTGTTCCAGTAGCGTTAAGCATAAGGGGCAATGTTATCAATTCATTCTCAGGCCTCAAATCATATTAGCAGTTCAATGTGTTATACATTTCAATAATTCTCAGCATAAGCATCTCTATTATTCAGCAACTAACCTATGGGACATTTAGGGGCAGTTCATAGCATTTTAATACTTCATTTATTAAGCATGAAGGAGTAAGGAGGAGGAAGGACAGTTCCACTCACTTGCAATAAAGGGTCTTCCTGTTCCGATCACACACCATTCCACTATGCGTAGCTCCACTAGCGAGCCACGTTCCAATACCCATTCCGTCTAGCCAGCTATAAGAGACTGCATCAGTTTCAATTCTTCTGATTTCCAACTTAAGTCACGGTCCAATATCTTGATAGCATCTAACAAGCTAACCAAATGCCTCGTGCGGAGCGGGGCATTACAATATGAGCCAATCCATAAGCTCTTACTCTTATATGAGCCATCCATTCCACGTGGCTTCCATGTGGACCAATAAAAATATAGTGACTTGGAAGAAAAAATTTAAATAGATAGAAATAAAAGATTTGATAAACAATAACTTACCATATCTTTGTCTACCAAATATGTTTACCTAGAAATTTAAATAGATAGAAATAAAAGATTCCATAATTTTTTTTCTATTTTTTCTTTGACCAATAAAAATATAGTGACTTGAATTTTTTTTAAATAGATGGAAATAAAAGATCTCATAAAAGATTTGATAAATAATAACTTACCAAATCTTTGCTTAGGAACTTACCAAATATATTTACCTAGGAATTTAAATAGAAATATTGCCATTTGTCCCTCCAAATTAAAATTAAAATAACATTAAAATTAAATTAAAATTAAAGCTAAAATAAAATAAAATATTAACATTAACATTAATATTAACATTAAAATTAATATTAATATTAACATTAAAATTAATATTACAATTGCCATTAACATTAATATTAAAATTAAAATTAAAATTAAAATTAACATTAAAATTATTATTAACATTAAAATCTAATTTAAAATTAAAATTAATTTTAACATTAACATTAACATTAAAATTAATATTAATAATAATATTAACATTAATATTTACATTAAAATTAAAATTAATATTAACATTAACATTAATATTAATATTAATATTGATATTAACATTAACATTATCATTAACATTAACATTGTGGGAACTT
This sequence comes from Iris pallida, assembly GCA_029216955.1. Lineage (NCBI taxonomy): Eukaryota > Viridiplantae > Streptophyta > Magnoliopsida > Asparagales > Iridaceae > Iris > Iris pallida. Next base: position 6,117,185 of record JANAVB010018600.1, read on the forward strand.
TTATTTCTATTTATTTAAATTCTTAGGCAAACAAATTTGGTAAGTTCCTAGGCAAAGATATGATAAGTTATTATTTATCAAATCTTTTATGAGATCTTTTATTTCTATCTATTTAAAAAAAAAATTTAAATCACTATATTTTTATTGGTCCACATGAAAGCCACGTGGAATGGCTCATATCATGGTTTAAAGTATCGGCCGATACCGATCCGATACGGCCGATACCGATACGGTTTCACATGTCCCGATCCGATACCGACTGATACCCGATACTGGCCGATACCGACATTGGGGATCTCTTTTTCGGTCAATTCGTGATACGACACCATTTTCAGTCAGTGACGCAGTCCGGCACTGGCAGTAGCAATCTAGATGATCCATGGGTGACCAATACCGGTATCAGTCTACAGAGCAAGTATCATAGGAATGCCACCAGCATACTTTAGTCCTTGGTCACATTTTCAGGGACCAGTACAGTCATCCGATCCCAATCGGCCTCTTCATTTGCCATCTCCTCATCAATTTGCCAGCTCAGCCTTGATCTCATTGGCCCAGCTTTATAATGATTGTCAGCTGTTAGTATTAGAGTATTAGTGAGTGTAACTGATTTACTTTTCTTGCCTATAAATAATGAAGGTAAGAAGAGAGAGAGGGCTATCAATTGAGAAGTATCAGATCTAGTTTTCTAATTCTAGTGTAACTAGAAATTTTCCTTTACTATGAATAAAATAGAATACTCCTTCTCCAATTAGTTTTCTTCCATTAACCCTAACTTTCCAGTTCCTTCAGTTGTCATCATGTCAAATGAAGCTCAATCACCCCCAATCCCTGGAGTTCTCGGAAGAGGATCCTATCAATTCGGCAAAGAAAATTAAACGAAAAATACAAATCAACAAGGGTTTAAAACATAATAAGGTTGTTAAAGCATGTAAAAGAAGAAAATCAATCTATTGTATGTAAACCAATCGGTAAGGATGACTACTATTTCATTTAGTTTCAAAACTACTAAGAAATAACACTGAAAATACTTAAAATTATGCATAAATGTATAAAATATATGTTTTTAAATGTAAATAAATGATTAATAATTATTTGTTTTTCGATACCAAAAAATTTAATGCTCCGATCCGAAACCGCCGATACTACCGATATCGCCGATACCAATACTCATAAGAATAGTCCGATACCGATATCGTGAACCTTGGCTCATACAAAAGAAGAGTATGAGCCTATGGCTCATATCCAATATATATATATATATATTTTCCAATATATATATATATATATATATATATATATATATATATATATATATATATATATATATATCGCCAGTGCTGATGCAGTGTGCGCGTAGATAAGGAAAGCAAAATCCCAGTAGCGGGAAGTGGGGGCTGGTGTCTTTTGACGGCCTAAACTCCTCCATTTGTTAGTCGTGGGGAACTACACCCTTTATGTCTGAGGCGGGAGGAGGGGAAAGCTTGGGCCTACCCCATAAAAGGAGCAGTTGAGAGGTTCATATATATATATATATATATATATATATATATATATATATATATATATATATATATGGGTGGTGCTATTAACACTCCTAAAATGTCATCCTGTACTCCTCTTTAATTTTTGATCATTCAAAATTTATCCTTGCATTAACATTATTGACACTCATAAAATGTCATCATGCACTCCTCCCTCTATGCATGTATAAATTAATGTCATATTTATTGTAGGGGTAGAATTGAAATTTGAATGATAGAAAATTAAAGAGGAGTGTTGAATGACATTTTAGTAGTGTTAATAGCACCACCCATATATATATATATATATATATATATATATATATATATATATATATATATATATATATATATACGTCATCATGCACTCCTCCCTCTATGCATGTATAAATGAATGTCATATTTAATGTAGGGGTGGAATTGAAATTTGAATGATAGAAAATTAAAGAGGAGTGTTGAATGACATTTTAGTAGTGTTAATAGCACCACCCAAATATATATATATATATATATAATATATATATATATATATATATATATATATATATATATATATATAGCAAATGACCTCTAGCCTAGTGGTTAAGAGAGATGCATGCGGCCCGAGTGGTCAGGAGTTCGAATCCCAGTGGGAGCGATTCCAGAAACAATTTACCTGGTTCCAAAAAAAAAAATATACATATATATATATATATATAAATATATATATATATATATATATATATATATATGATTTGGATAAACGTAAATATGGATGCCCTTATATACATACCCTATCATATTCCCTCTTATATATATTATCAATGAGAAAGTCCCGTATGAATTTTGATTCGGCTACCAATTCTTCTCTTTCTCTCCCATATTTATAACATGTTATCAGCATGATTGCTCGAAGAGCTTCAGGCCGTCGGTTTGACAACGTAACATGAAGAGAGCATAACTCTTTAATCAAGATCTGCGACCGGCTTTTGGTACCATATCTATTATATTTTCTTATTTATTCTCCAATCAAGGTTAGTTCTATCTTTTCAGATTTTTTTTTTCAATTTCCTCTTGGCAATCTGATTCGCTGAGTACCTACATCATGCCCATTTAAATGATAACCAAGAAATATTATTTATTAATGAACAAAATAAAGTGCTGCAAAATCTTTATTTTTTCTTCTTATGATCCAAAGTGAATTGTTTTGTAAGTTCAGGATTACTTTTACTGCATAAGCATAATTACGAAATCTAGCACTATAAGTTAGTAATTTACTATCTCACGATTATTTATGTCATTTGCCAATCATCTAGGTATTATATCTCTTGCTTTGCTATTTAATTACTGATTTCTAACATATAGAGACATAGGATAAAGAAAATGATGCTAGTACTAAACTAGTTATAGACAACACAATGGATCTAGTTCCTTAGCATGTAGTTATTAGAGATGTAATGTCTATTCATCACTGATTTCTCTATTAATAGTAAGCTTCCTGAATTTGTTAGTTTTAGCATTTCCTTCTATGTCAGAGAAATCTATTCGGAATGTCTCTTAAACTAAAAATAACATATGTTAACTGAATTTCTAAGCCTGATGTGAATTTGGTATGATTTGTTATGGAATGTTGTGTAGAAATTCGTAAAAGGGAACCTTAGTTTTCTTTGGTCATGCGCAACATAATGCATGAAGAGCACCTAATATAATAACACTGATTTTTTTTGAAGACTTGGATCGAGATTGGATCCCGAATTTAAATTGGAAAGAACATCAATATTATGGAAGATATTGGAAGTAGCATTTTTTATCCGAAAGTTGTACAATAAATATAGAGCACAAGGGAATGAGTTTAAGTAGGACATAATATACAAAATTGAATATGGACTTGTCTAGATCAAATCATATGAAGACTGTTTCAAGGAATTGGCATTTCTTGTGCTCAAAAAATCCAAGCTACAAAAAAGAGTATTTAATGATAAAAAATAATAGTAGAAAAATATCTATTAATAAATAATTTAAATAAAATTTAAAATAAATTCTAGAAATTTTAGGAGGCTTACAGACCCAAGAAAGAGCTTCGATCGAGACAAAAATCGTTCTTGTTGAACTTCGCGTAAAGTTGATTGTCCTGATGAATCTCAAAAACCACGCGAAGATGCTGCTCGTGCTCTGCCTCAGTCCGACTGTAGAGCAAGATATCATCAATAAATACTACCACAAACTGGTCTAAGCGAGACATAAAAATGCGATTCATGAGATCCATAAAAATCGCTGGCACATTGTGTAGGACCGATATACTAAGCAATATATACTCTAGAGGGGGTGGGGTGAATAGAGTGTGCAGCGGAGTATTTATAATTAAAACAAGGTCACTACTATATCATTATTATGTCACAATGGCTATGTGATAGTTATGTAAAAGCAGTAAATAAGGGAGACAGAAAGCAAACGCAGACACAGTAATATATCCTGGTATTCCTCTTGTGAGGACTAATCCAGGCCAGGGGACTCTTGCTCCGAATTGAAATTCACTATTGGAAACATAAGCTTTTATCAGAAATGCTTGTCGAATTCTTACAACACCGAGCTTTAATCCGAAGTACTCGACCAAATTCAATTGTGAAGTATGAACTTCTTGATCAAGCCATTGATTACAACTCTCTGAAACTTCTAGACCGTACCGGCCAGTAGACTAGAGTTGTAAAACAAGCTTAGGATTTGAAAATGAAAGCTTTGAATAGCCGAAGAAGCTTAATGAAGAGAAGATAGAAAGTGAATGAGTGAATTGAAATGGAAATCTCTTCTCTATTTATAAGATTTTTGAAAATAGAGTTTTGGCCGAGTTCGAATGCCAAACGTTCAAAAATTTGACCGTTGCAGCCGAGTCTGCCGGAAGAACTGGTTCATAGGGTTTACTGGTTCAGGTACCCGAGTTCGGGCCAAACCCTTTCCGAACTCTGGTAGTCTGATCTAGGTCATAACCCAGATTTGAATGCGCTGAGTTTTGTCAAAGCCTTAGTGGCTTTCTAGGCTGTTTTTCAAACATAGGTTTTTGGCTATTTTTAAAACAAGTTTATTTGTAAATAAAACTGTGTTGTTTGAAAACATTTTTGGTCAAGCCTATTTGCCAATAGGACGCAGTTTACATTTTTTCTAGACTCGATAAAATTGTGTAAAATACATTTGAGAATGGAAAAGAAATACAGATGCGACGACTGAGCAGATCTTGAACAGTAGCAGCACTAGTTGTCGTAGTCCGTTCGAGTATCCCTTATATCGAGTCCGAGTATAGTAGTGCATAAGGTTTTAGCACAGGTTAAGCGGGGACTTGCAACGGAGCTAGCTACTTGCGTTGAAAGGATCCCGATTAACAAAACTATACGTCCAGGATAGCTTGTAATGCTAGTGACCTTTCATATAGACGGGTCGGCACGGGTGGCAATCCGCAGGTGTGCCTTTGGATTGAGTCGAGTTGAATAGGTGCACGTTCAGAAGACAATATTTGGGCCTAAGATTTGGCTACAACGTAGACACTGTGCTTCGGCACGAGATGTGGCGTCGAGTCTTAAGTTGTTGGATAGAGTTGCATAAGTTGGATTTGAGTCGTTCGAGTTTAAGTCAGGAATCGCCGTAAGACAAAGTTGGTTAAGTGACACTAAGTTCACAAGTCTCGATTGGGTCAGTTGGTGATCAAAGTAGCAAGGGCCACGAGGCGGCAATATGGTTAAGTCTCACTGAGTTGCGAGGCATGGCCTCAATAAGGATTTGTAGCACGGTCACATGGGAATGGAGTCTTATCGTGTAGTTGCATCTCTGATTATGGGCCGAAAGGCAAGCACGACTTGATAGGTTAACATTGTTGTTACGAGAAGGATCTAGAGGTAAAGTATGAGTTAACGTTGTTGCAAGCACGAGATAGTTTAGAGACACAAAATAGGCCAAGGCGTCTGTCCTAAAACTGATCATAAGACAAGACTAGAAAGACAATCATAAGGGGGCTTGTAGTACACCAAGTAAATGAACGTGTTGATCTTCTATGGGTGGGCGAGGAGCTCATACCACCAGTACAGTTGAGTACTGACACCCACACAGTATTTATGTGCAGGCACAGGTATGCGTCGAGGCACAGAGTTCCTTGGCGATTCGAGACGTGCGGCCGCGTGGAGCCTGGACTTATACGGGACATAATGTATGGACGTCGCCTATCTGAAGCATCCGCTGGATCAAGACATGTATTGAGATATGAAAGAGAGCTGAGTGACTTGTACTGTGAGAAGAGTGAGCTTGAGTGATTAAAATCTTGGCCTTGCGCCCCATTGTAATTCTTGTTTCAAATTCAATAAAATGCATCTTTTGAATGACTTGTGTTTTGTTCTAAATTTTTGCTAGCATATTCAATGTCTCTGTATGGGACTTCTGTGCGACGACCCCGTCGCAGCCGCTGTAATTGGCCGTTATGGAACTCGCCTTGCACGAGCGCAATCTAGGCTCGTGCGACATCACGTCTTAGCAAGGACGATCGCTCCTACGAGAGCGGAGCGGGACAATGTAAGAGGTGGTGGAAGTGCTAGAGGAGATTGGATGAGAGTGGCGGCTAGGGTTTGGTTTGGCCGACGGGTTGGGTGTATTTAGCTCTCGGGTATGGGGTCGGGTAGGGGATTATGGGGGGTGGCCAGACATATGTGGTTTATATATAATTTTAGTTAGATTTTAATTTTAAGGCTTGGGTAGAGAAGTTTTAGGAAAGATTTGGTTGAGTTTTGATAAGGATTTCAAAAGATATTCAAAGATTCACCAATGAGATTTAATTTGGTTTCCTTTTTAGGAAAGTGTATCTTGGAATGAGTTGGAGCATTCCTGGATGTACAAAATCTAAATAAAATTAATCTAAATTTGTCCTAATAGATTATGGCAACCTAACATAGGCTCTACCTAAGCTTGTTGGACTAGTATGGACCTATACAATTTATTGAACCGAAATAGGCTCCGAAAGTCTAATAAATGGTCTTGTGTGCTATTTGAAAATAAATAGCACATGGAAAACTCAATTGAGTGGGACATTATTGGTATGTATGAGTAGGCTCAAAATAGGTAACAAGAGATCACTTGTTGTTGAAGAGTCAATAAATGTCACATTCGATGAGCTGAATAGTCAACGCGATGATGATAGTGACAATGAAGAAGAGAAAACTCTCTGCAACAGAACATCAGAAGATACACCATCCTCGTCTTATATGGAAAGTCTACCGAAACGATTGCGGTTTACGCCAGACCATCCGGAAGAACTAGTATTATGTGATGTATTAAGAGGTGTAAGTACTCGCTCAAGCACAAGAGAGAGAGTTGCGAATGTTGCATTTATTTCCAAAATAGAACCTAAAAATATTTTAGAAGCTTTTAATAATGAATTTTGGATTTCTGCAATACAAGAGGAACTAAACTAATTTGAACGAAATTAAGTTTGGGAACTTGTTCCCAGACCTATTGATCATCCGATTATTGGTACCAAGTGGATGTTCCAAAATAAATTAGATGAGAATGGTTCAGTCACACGCAACAAAACACGTCTAGTAGCTCAAGGCTATAATAAAAAAGAAGGCATTGACGATGAGATATATGATCCAGTTATTAGGCTAGAGTCTATTTGAATGCTTTGTGCTTTTGCAAGCTTTCATGGTTTCAAACTCTTTCAAATGGATGTTAAAAGTGCTTTTCTAAATGGTTTATAAAAGAAGAAGTTTTTGTAAAACAACATCCTGGTTTCGAAGATTTCAAAATTCCTGATCACGTATTCAAGCTTTGTAAGGCTCTCTACAGTCTCAAACAAGCACCTCGTGCATGGTATGAGTGCCTTAGTTCCTTCTTGCTTGAATACAAAATTTCAAAAGGAAAGGTTGATTCTACTCACTTTATAAAATCTTTGGATAAGAATATTTTATTAGTGCAAATATATGTAGATGACATAATTTTTGGATCAACTAATGAGATGCTATGTAACGGGTTTGCTATGTGTATGCAGAGTGAATTCGAAATGAGCATGATAGGAGAACTAACATTCTTCCTCGGGCTACAAATCAAGCAAAGTTCACAAGGGATATTCATCAATCAAGCAAAATATACAAAAGACTTTCTAAATAAATTTGACATGGATAACGTCAAACCTATCGGCACACCTATGGCAACGTCTACAAAGCTTGATATAGATGAAAGTGGTACACCAACTGACGTATATAAGTATAGAGGTATGATTGGTAGTTTACTATATTTAAAAACTAGTCGACCTGACATTATGTTCTCTGTATGCTTATGTGCAAGATATCAGGCTTGTTCTAAAGAATCAGATGTGAGCGCCGTTAAGCGTATCCTAGATACCTTAACGGAACTTTGACGACTGGTCTTTGGTCAAAACCAGTTCGTTTGACCTGATAGGTTACTCGGACGCAGATTTTGTCGGATGCAAAGTCGATCGTAAAAGTACCAGTAGCACATATTATTTTCTAGGAAAGTCATTAGTCTCCTGGTTTTCGAAGAAACAAAATTATGCTGCATTATCGACAACCGAGGCTGAATATATAGCCGCAGGATGTTGTTGTGCTCAAATTTTGTGGATGAAGCAAACCTTGAAAGACTATCAGTTATCGTTTAACCACATCTTTATTTACTACGATAACACTAGTTCCATTAATCTCACGAAGAATCCTATATGTCATTCTCGCACTAAACACATAGAAATTAGATATCATTTTCTTAGAGATCAAGTTTTACAGGGAGATCAATTTAGAATTTGTTGACACTGAACATCAACTAGCTGACATCTTCACTAAGCCCTTGGCTGAAGATCGTTTTAACTTTATACGAAGAGAATTAGGAATTTTGGATGTTGAAGTTATATAATTAAGTGTTAATTAATTGAAATTCATAAATTCGTAGAAACTATTTTGGTTATAAGTCGAAAGAGTCCTTCTGACAAAAAGACGTAAAAGTCTAAGCGACATAAAAGTCTAAGCGACACGGTGCCAAGTGGCTTCGGACTAGCGCTAGCTGGGATCCGGCCCCTACAGCTAACCCAAAATATTTTGTACAGTTTGTGTCTTTTGGTTCATTAATATAAATTATATTTTTTCAACATAAATATTTCTAAATGATCTTTGCATTTATGTTAAAACCCTATCACAAACTTTCCAATTCTGCACTGATTACCCATGGACCGAACTCGGTCAGAGTTCTGGCCGAACTCGATCTGGGTGAATCCGAACAGAAGCTGGACAGTCGAGTTCTTCTTTATTTAAACCCTCAAAATCATCATCCTCCTCACCAAGCCACTCAATATTCCACCAGAAAACCTAACCTTAACTTCCTAGTCTCCTTCCTCCAAACCTCTCAAGCTCTCAAAACTTGGAATCGGAACTCTCTCGAAGTTCTCTTCAACTGTCTACCATTAATTTTGGTATATTTTTACCCCTTTCATCCCTTTCAATTTCTATGGCTCCTAAAATTCCTATTTCTTCCAAAAAAGAAAAAGAAAGTTGATGAAGGTTCGTCCTCTACTCCTTACGAGGCGGCCTCCTTTTCACTTTTTAGTCCCTCTAAATCGGATGGTGACTTCTTTGATAATTTTATATTTGTGTCACAAGATGCATCAAATGAATGGTTTAGTGACTTTCATCAAAGAAAGATTTGTCTGGGTTCTCCTACCAACTTCACATTATTTTTTGATCACGTAAACATTTTTGAACACTTTGAGTTGCTAGATTTAGTTCAATCTAGTTTTCCAATATATTTTAATACAATCTACATGTTCTATTGCAACTTATCGGTCACTAACAGCAAAGTGAAATCAAAAGTTGGCGGAATTGACATTGACTTTGATGCCGATGATTTGGCAATAATGCTTAACATTCCCAATGTCAGGGAAGCATTATTTGATATCACGTCGGTGCAATTTCCCGAAGGGACAACTTTTGATTCATTTCGTGACTCGTTATGTGCACCAAACCCTCGACCTAAAGGTACTCTTCGCCCTAGGCACTTGAACAACTACTTCTATGACCTTCATAGAATGGTATTCTGCACCATTATTCCAAAGAATACTGCCACTGATGAGATTTCATATTTAGAGCTTTCTGGTATCTATCATTTCCATTTCCACGTCCCCTTTAGTCTGCCTAAGACTATCATCGCCGCTATGGAACTGTGTCGCAAGAAATCGCGACGACTTCTATATGCGATGTATCTGCCTTACATCTTTCAGCTCTTTGAGGTTATGCTTGAGGTTTGTCCATAGGATGGTGCTCCTGCTTATCTTCATAAGCATCATCGTACTGCTCATGCTCCAGTCCAGGGTCCTCTTCCTCCAGTTGACCTATCAGCTACTGACACCCATCCTACTCATCCTTTCGGTGGTGTTACTCACTTCAGGCTCTAATGAATGATCAGTTTTGATCCATGGACTTCCGTACCACCCTTCAGCTTCAGGCCATATCCAACTCTGTGTGGGATATGCCATATAGTCTTGCTCACAACCCTAGTTGTCCTATTCCTATGGTTCGTATCCCACTAGACTTGGATATCGTATTGATGATCCAGAGGCTCAGCGATACTTTGACCATGTTGCTGCATGTTATGATCCAACCGTTCTGCTCAGACCGGTCCTTCCAGGGCGACAGGTGCTGATGATGATGATAATGAGGATGATGATTGAGGATATATTTCCACGTGATAGACTATCACTAGTTATGTTTTTTTGTGACTATGTATTAGTGATAAATGCTTCTTTCAAGTATTATCAATTTTTGTTCATTTGACTAGTTGTATGACTCTATCTATTTCAGTTTATATCAGTATTTCCTATTTCAGCATTGCGCATTCTTTACTATTTAATGTTTCTTGTTCTGCTCTAATCTTGATTGTGCTGAGTACTGCTATTAATTTGATTATGTCATTTTGCTTATATGACAAAATGGGGGAGTAATATGATAGATACTTAAAATGTTTAACTCAAAATTTTTTTAGGAGTTCTTGTTTTTCTAGACTTTTACAGATAATCAGCCATTATGTTTTGTTATGGGGGAGTAACAAGACTTGACCGTATATTACGGGGGAGCAAATACATTATACCAATATTCAAGGCCAAAGCTACTACTGTACCTTCTGTACCGCATCAAGTCTTCTTCCGAACCGAGCCGAACAACTTCTTAAGTATCAATCATAGTTTTGTCAAATTATCAAAATGGGCAAAATTGTTGGCCTATTCAGCCATGGTCAAACCAATTTCGATAATTGACTTAAAACTCTTAGCTCAATATGAAAAGAAACAGAAGATCACAGATTTCATCTCTATAAATTTTTTATACTTTATTCTGTATTTTTCTTTTATTGAGTCTAGAAAAATTGTGTCGGGATCACTGGCATTTAGAAGTTCTTCATGAACCAAAAACAAACCAATTCAATCCTTGAGCCCAAAACCAAACCATATCCAAAAGACAAATTAAATGACCCAGAATCCCTGCCAACTGAACTCGGCCAGAGTTCTGCCCGAACTCGGACCGAACTCGGTCCCCTTGGATTTCTCCTGGTCAACAACATTCCCTAGTCTTTTGGATCTCAAATGTTCAAAATTATGAACGTTGCCCTAACCGACTTCTGCCTGAACTCTCTCTAAAAAATTCCTATAAATAGAGAATAATTTGTCATTTCTAATCATTAATTCAATCTTCATCTTCTCTACCTCTTTCTAAGCCTTCAATATACTTTAAAGAGCCAAAATCTTCAAATCTCCAAGACAACTATTCTTCTAGTGCCGGTGGATTTCCAATTAGGAGTATTCGATTTGTACATGCTTGGCGTATAAAAGCTTTTTTCAGAAAGGTGTTGTTGAAGTTTGATCGTAGGCTTCGGATAAAAACACGACGGTGTTGAAGTTGGCGTGTTCTTCGGAGTAAAGCACGCGGTGTAATCTCTATTCAAAATAGTGGATTATAGCGAGCAAGAGTTCTCGCGAACTGGACTAGTCCTCTCAGAGGAAAACCAGTATAAACCTTGGTGTTTGCGTATTGCTTTCTTGCCTCTACTTACTTAGTGCTTTACTTAATTGCATTTAAGTTTATTTATATATTTTCTTCACCTGCTTAGTGTTTAAATTGGTAAATATTTTCCGCTGTACTCTATTCACCCCCTCTAGAGTTGTCATCGATCCTACACATATGGCATGAGAGTGAAGCCAGTGAATCCAAATAAGACAAAAATCCTCGTGATGCTGCAAATGTTTGCTTGATCGTATTCACTGATCAGGTAACTATTAATCCCTTATATGAAAGATTTACGTTTGATGAATTATATGATGCTTTTAGTGATCTTCTTGTTTATCATAAGAAAGTACTAAATAAATACAAGAATGCTAGAAAAGAGAGGAAATATCACAAGCTTGAAATTAAAAGGCTTTCTGGTTTGTTAATGAAATAAGAGATACATCTTCCACTAGTAACACGGAAGAAATATCTTCACTAAAAGTGAGTTTGCATGATGCTCAAGAAAGCATCGATAAGATGACACGAAAGAATGCAAAACTCAATAAGGATTATGAAGTCGATAAAAAGAAAAATAGTATTGCTGCAAAAAGAATAGACTCTCTTACTACTATGTATAATAATGTGTATGACACCTCTAAAAAGTTAGAGATTAGGTCGAGAAAATAGGTAATGAAACCTGTGACTCAATCTAACAATACATATGACACATCCCAAGATCACACACAACAGACCACAACAAAAGAAAGATAGCAAAATAAAAGCTACACATAATCTCGCTTTCTTTTATTCATAGAAGATACACCATACTGCTTCACATATCTACACTGCTGCACCAAGCATTAACAACTTTGGAACTTGTCATTATTATGGTCAACGAGGACACATCTCTCGAAAATACAAAGTTAGAAGATTAGTAGATATGAATATTTATGCTTGGGTACCAAAAACTAATAATTTAGGACCCTCAAATAAATGAGTACCAAAGGTCACATCTACTCATGTTGCAGGCAGGTCAACCTTTGCATACTAGAAGCAAGTGGATTCTCGATAGTGGATGCTCATGACACATGACTGGTGATTCTATCCTATTTGCAACACTATCGATGAATAAAGAAGGATACGTCTCCTTTGCTAATGATCTAAAAGGTTATATCATAGGTAATAGTAATATAGGTATTCCTTCATCTTCTGTAATAAAAGATGTATGTCTAGTAACAGAATTAAACAATCTACTCAGCATAAGTCTTGCTAACTATAGATATGGTATTAATTTTGTGAAATATAAATGCTCCATTTATGAGAGATCATCTGGTAATATTATCTATGAAGGCGTCGGGAAAATAACATATATGTTTTCTATCTTTTGGAATATACTAATAATTCAGGCAGATGCCTTTATGCTAACAAAGAAGAAAGTTGGTTGGGACATATGCGTCTAAGGCATGCAAATATGGACACTATTGCAAGACAATCTTCAAATAAATTAGTAAGAGGCTTGCCTGAAATAACATTCAAGAATGATATGGCTTGCGCTGATTGTGAAAGAACAAAGCAACTAGGTCAGACTTCTTCAATTATTGCATATGGATTTAATTGGACCAAGTAGAATCGTCAGTCTTGGTGGTAAACTATATGCCTATGTGATTGTTGATAATTTTTTTGAAGGACAGTTATGCAACTCTAGAGCGGGTGAATAGAGTGAAGCGGAGATATCTATCGAATTAAAAATTATTCTAAGTAAAGGCAGAGTATAACCAACAGAATAAAAATATCTATGTATGAGACAAATATATAAAGCAGCAGAGTAAAGAAAGGTAAACTCAAACACCAAGGTTTTTTTTTCTGGTTTTCCTCTGAGAGGACTAGTCCAGGCCCGAGAACCCTTGCTCGAAGTTGAATCTACTGTAGTCAAAATAGGGAAACACATATTCACCATTGCTTGGGTGAAAGATTCTTTGGGATGATATGTATCTTTAAGGGGATAAGGAAAGAAGAGACAGGTTTAGACAAGACTCCTTTTCTTTTCTTTATATACTACGAGTTTGAACAGTACAACAAAGTCCTAACAGTAAGGATTTGCTAGTACAAGAATAGATTCTGGGGAAGTGTGCGGATAGAGATCGGGTACTTTAATGACCCCTTAACTTCGTTAACGATCTGATAGTTAGTAGCTTCTCGAAGTGCTCTCTATGACTCTCTATTGTGTATCTGGTACCCTGAGCGATGAGATTGATTTGGTAGATCTGATCAGTTGATGATCTGATATTCTTATGATCCCCTCTCGATCCTTCCGATCTCCTTTTTGATGATGGCTTGTACCTTTTTTATATTTGTCTTTTAGCGGGCAAGCTATGATTGAGGAAGTGATGAGCGAGGATCTCATGCGTAGAAGATGCCATTTGGGTTGTCACAGCTATTTAGGCAGGCTGTTTGATCGTTCGGCCTAGTTGAGATGCTGATTGGACAGTTGTTGCTGTAAGAGCTTCGAATGAGGACTTAAGGATCCTCTAGTGTGATGTTGGTGGTTATGACTGTCTATCCATATGGTTTGATCATAGGTGACCTAGCACGTACGAGTATTTAGGACAACCTGTCGTTTGAATGATGCAGTTATGTAACGTGCGCGTCATAAACGGAAGACTTAAATTAGATGGCATGATCTTTGGTTGATGCGTGGCGCTGGCCATGATTTGGAGGGATCTCCAATTTGAATGGAGCGATTATGGTGCAGACACCATAACCATAGTGTTGATCCTTTCAGTCATTACCAACGGGATTTGAGATAATCCGGTTCGGGGCGTGAACCAGCTTATAGTGGTCTGGTTCCGGGCATGAACTAGCTTGTGATACGGGGTGCAAACCAGCATGTATTGGTTTAGCTCAAGGCATGAACCAGCTGTCTTAGTGTATAAAGTAGCTCGGCGAAGGACTCGAGTTGTCTGCCTTGATGTGGAGACTGGTTGGGCCGTTTGAGCCGTATGCTTTATTGGCCGCATGGAAGATTCATGGAAGGGAGACGCATAGTGTCTGGGCCGCATGTGATCTGGTCACATGGAGTGGTCCAGCTGCCTTTGGTTCTGTAAAGGTAATGTACCTCGGGGTACTATGCTTGTTGGGACTTAGCTTCCTACTGGAGGTCTTATGGGCCTTCGTGCACTTTTCCTGAGGTGGTATGGTCTTGATTAAGCCTGGACAATTTTAATGCTTCTACAAGACCCCCTTCAAAGTTTTCAAACTTATCAATGAGTTTGGAATACTTTGAATAGAAGCATGGGCTCTTCAGGGTCTTTGGGCTGCGAAGACTTCGGTGGAGAATATGGACTCCTTATGACATCGCTTCGTCTGGGTGCACCTTTTTTCAAACGTCGCCAGGCTGACAAGTTTTAATTAATGTTTGCTCGTGATTTGATAAAATCTTGCCTTGGGCTTTGATTTGTCATCGTCGGGTAGGATCTGAATCATGAATGGAGGAGATGGAGGCATCAATCTTCATCATGAAGGCTTCTCCGCTTCCCCATGCCATAACTAGATGACTCAGAAGGGTTAGTTGCTTCGTCTATATAAAGAGGCCATTACTCTTGAGTTCATTCATCATCTCTTCCATGGCTCTAGAAGGAACTTCTCGTCAGAGGCTCCTTAAGAGGGTGAGGAGGGTTGCATCTGTTAGTACTTGTGCTTTTATTATGGGGCCCATGGTGACACTTCCTCTGCCATCTTACCCTGAATCAAGGAGAAGAAGGCTGGTGAGGAAGAAGATGGTGACTGTCGACCACTTCCTGACAGTCCTTGGCCTTAGCATGGAGGACATCACTAATCCTCTAAGGGTATCGCCAGATCTGGACTCTTGTTCTGGACCCGGAAGATAGGGCGACGAGGGGGATGGTGGAGGCTCTTGTCGACTGTTCGACATTCCGGCGTCCAGTCCCTTCAGAACATAGCGGACGTCATTAACGACTCCAACTGCTCCTCTTCTTAGGGTTTTTTTTGTCAGGCCTCCATGGCCTCATTTTGTACCCCTCCCTTCTCATCTTTATCAATAAAAATTTCCTTTTAGCACACTTTGTCTGGTAGATCATTTAGGGCTGACTACTGTGCCTTGCACGAATTGTCACTGTTTGCCCTGTATTTTTTATGCTTGAGGAACTTCTGTTATGAAAGGATATGTTTTGAGTGGAGAATGTTCTTTGTGAGGATAGAATTGGGTTTAGTGGACCTTCTTATCCATGACGTACCTAAGATGGGTACGAATAACAAGGGGGAGTGAGACATGTCATCAGGGACCACGTGGGTGTGATGATGTAAGAGGGAGTTTCTTGCTCACAGGTAATGTGGACATGGCAAGACTTTGTAATTATGCCACTATTTTGAGAATGAGTAACGTGGATAACTTGTTCAGAGGTGATGTGAACGTGGCAAGTTTCCATAATCATAACGTTGTCTTAGGGTGAGCAGCGAGAATATCTTGCTTAGAGGTAATGTGGACATGGTAACTATCCGTGATCAGGGTGTTGTTTTGGGGCAAACAGCGAGAGTATTTTGCTCATAGGTGATGTGGACGTGGAAAATATACATCTTTTGGTTTAGAAAGATGACTCAGAGGTGATATGGACGTGATCATTTTTTGGAGGGAAAAGTCAGAGGTGATGTGGACATGACTTTTTTATTATACTACCCTCGGGGAAAGGGTAGTAGAGAATACCTTTGGCCCGACTGGGGATCAATAGGTGGGATACCCTTGGGGCAGCTGGGCCACAGAAGGGTGTTTGATAAATGTTTTCGAGTGCAAGACCGAAATGATTGCCTTATGAAGTGCATGTATCGCATTTTGTCGTACCACTGGAAGACGGTAGCCAATACTGGTATGTCTAGTTCATTTGTTCAGACATAATATTTCTTTAGAAATTTGCCTTTGATGGGCATCATCATCAGATCTCCGTTGGGATGGGCGAGTCTGTAGGCGTCGTTGGAATACACCGACTCTACTATGTAGGGTCCCTTCCATTTGGGATATAATTTTTCTGTCGTTTTGTACGTCAGAATCATTGGTCTTCTGACAGCCAGGACCAGATCACCAACTTGGAATGCTCACTTTGACTCTTTTGTTGAAAGTCCCGGTGATGCATGCTTGATATAGCTCGATCCGCTGCTGAGCCTGGAGGCATTTTTCATTTAGAGATTCCAATTCTTAGAGCCGCAGGCTATGATTGTCTTCCTTAGCAAGTTGGCTAGTTGGCTTGAGAGGGCCACGTGGAGGGAAGGGATTTGGATCTCCAGTAGGAGCACTGCTTCGCTACCGTATACGAGTGAGAATGGCGTATTGCCTATTGGAGTCCAAACTATTGTACGGTATGCCATAGACATTGGCCCAGCTTTTTGCCCCAGATACGCTTATTGCACGAGAAAACTCCTTCAGCAGTTTGATAATCCTCTTGTTGAAAGCTTCTGCTAACCCATTCATTGTTGGGTGATAAGGGATTGAAGCCACATTTTGAATCCAATATTTCTTGCAGAATCGGTAGAAGATATAGCTCACAAATTGATGACTGTTGTCGTGGATGATGCACCTGGGAATCCCGAAGCGGTAAATCATGTGTTGCTTAATGAAAGCAATTACATTGTTTGTCTTCACTTCTGTTAATGGCACAACCTTTGCCCATTTGGAGAAGTAGTCGGTTATAGCGAGGATAAACCGATATCCTCTTGATGATGGTGAGGTGATTGGCCCGATAATGTCCATACCCCAGGCTTCGAATGGCCAAGACGCTAGCATTAGATGAAGGAATTCTGAAGGCCTATGGATGAAATTGTTGGCCCATGCAGCTATAATCAACCTGATTTCGATAATTGACTTTAAACTCCGACTTCAACATGAAATGACAGAAGACTATAGAAGACTATTGCAGAAGATCGCAGCCGATATCGTCAAGCAAATATTTTTCTACTTTATTCTATATTTTTTATTTCTTGAGTCTAGATAATTTGTAAGTCAGGATCATTGGCAATTTAGTAGATTACCCTCACAAACCTTTTTTTGACACAAACCAAACCAAACATCCAAAACCCTTGCTAAACCAAAACTGGCCAGAAAACCTCTTAGCCGAACTCGGTCCACCAGAATTACTCCTGGTCAGCAGCAAATTTCTACTCCTTTGGATCTCTAACGTTCAAAATTATGAATTTTGCCCTAGCCGAGTTCTGCCCGAACTCTGCTTCAAAAATTTCTATAAATAGAGAAGAATTTGTCATTTCTAATCACTCAATCCTTAACTTTATCTTCTTCATCACAAAGCAGCTGAAATCCACCCGAAACCCTAACCCTAGCCACCCTATAACTCCCTCTTCCAAGCTTCTCAAGCCCTACAAACTTGGATTCAGATCTATATCTGGATTCTCTACCACTGTTTCCATTCAATTTTGGTATATCTCTACTCTTTCCTCATCTTTCAATTTCTATGGCTACTAAAATTTCTCATTCTTCCAAAAAAGAAAAAAGAAAGTTGGAGAAGCTTCTTCCTCCAATGCTCCCGAGGAAGGTTCTTTTTCACTATTTAGTCCCGCCATACCGGACGGTGACTATTTTGATGACTTTATTTTTGTATATCTTGATGCATCAAATGAATGGTTTAATGACTTTCACCAACGAAAAATTTGTCCGAGAAGTCCGACTAATTTTAATTTGTTTCCCGATCATGCAAACGTCTTTGAACACTTCGACCTTGGAGACCTAGTTAAATCTAGTTATCCTATTTATTCTAATGATATTATAATATTTTATTGTAATCTATCGGTCACAACGGCACGGTTAGATCGAAAGTCGGTAGGATTGACATTGAGTTTGATGCCGATGATCTGGCAATTATGCTTCATATTCCCAATGTAGGGGAAGCATTAGGGGATATCACCTCAGTGAAATTTCCAGTCCACATGACTTTTGACTCTTTTCGTGATTCATTATGTGCACCAAATTCACGTCCCAAAGGTAGTCTTTGCCCCAAGCACTTGAATGACTACTTTTATGACTTGCATCAGATGGTGTTTTTTGCTATTCTTCCAAAACGAACCTCCACCGATGAGATCACATACTTGGAACTCTCATCCATTTATCATCTTCACTTCCAAGTTTCTTTCAGTCTTTCGAAGACTATTATCGCTGCTATGGAAAGGTGTCGCAAGAAACCGCGACGACTTCTCTACACGATGTATCTTCCTTACATTTTTGAGTAGAGGTTATATTAGATGATTGTCCCCAGGATGCTCTACCTACCTATCTTCATAAGCATCATAGAGTCACTCATGTTCCTGTAGTACAGCCTCCTGCACCTCTTCCTGTTGACCCATCAGCTGGTAGTTCACATCCTCCTTCTGGTGTCACCCTTGAGACTCTTCAAGCCTTGATGATGGATCAATTTAGGTCCATGGATTGTTGTACCACCCTCCAGTTTTAGGCCTTGACCAACACCGTGAGGGACATTACCTACAACTTTGCTCACAACCCTGGCGGCCCTATTCCTATGGTTCGTGATCCCTCGGTGCTTGGTTATCTCATTGATGATCGAGAGGCTCAGAGATACTTTGACCCTACTGCTGCCCGCTATGATCCTCACCGCACTGCTGAGTCTGATCCTTCTAGAATGGTAGATGCTGATGACGATGAGGATGATGATTGAGGATGTTTTCCAATGATACCGCGTCACTTTTTATGTTCTAGTTATGTCTTTTTGTATTAGTGATAAATGCTTCTTTCAAGCATTATCAGAGTTTAGTAATTATGAGACTTTCGTTTCAGTTGGCATGTATTAGTATACACTTTTTGCTTTCTGTTTATTTATCAGTTTAAGTTTTCCAGCACTTTATGCATTTTCGTTTATGCATTTTTTATGAGATTATGCAATCTTCCTATCTATGCTGAGTACGGTTCTTTCATTTCTGTCATTTTGCTTATATGACAAACGGGGGAGAAAATTCTATGATACATTTTACTTTGTTGATTATCAAGGCTACACTTACAAGTTTGCTCTAAAGGTTTTTGGTTTGAGATTTTTTTTAGACTTTACAGATGTTCAGACAAACTCGAATTGTTGCGGGGAGCATGTCGTTTAGACAAGACTTGACTATATATTACGGGAGAGCAAGTCTAGTAGCAAGCATTGTACCAATGAACAAGCTGCTTTCGTACCGCACCAATTTTCTTCCCAACAAAGCTGAACAGTGATAAAGTATCAATCGTAGTTTTTGTCAAATTATCAAAATGGGGGAGATTATTGGCCCATGCAGCTATGATCAACCTGATTTCGATAATTGACTTAAAACTCCGACTTCGATATGAAATGACAGAACACTACAGAAGACGATTACAGAAGATCACAGCTGATATCGTCAAGCAAATATTTTTCTACTTTATTCTGTATTTTCTATTTCTTGAGTCTAGATAACTTATGAGTCGGGATAACTAGCAATTTAGAAGATTACCCTCATAAACCCATTATTGACTCAAACTAAACCAAACATTCAAAACCCTTGCTAAACAAAAAATGGCCAGAAAACCTCTTAGCCGAACTCGGGCCGATTTTAGGCCGACTTGGACCGAACTCGGTCCACCAGAATTACTCCTGGTCAGCAGCAAATTCCTACTCCTTTGGAACTCTAACGTTCAAAATTATGAACGTCGCCCTAGCCGAGTTCTGCCCGAACTCTGCTTCAAAAATTCCTATAAATAGAGAAGAATTTGTCATTTCTAATCACTCAATCCTCAACTTCATCTTCTTTATCACAAAGCAGCCAAAATCCACCTGAAACCCTAACCCTAGCCACCCTATAACTCCCTCTTTCAAGCTTCTCAAGCCCTACAAACTTGGATTCAGATCTATCTCGGGATTCTCTACCGATGTTTTCATTCAATTTCGGTATATCTCTACTCTTTCCTCATCTTTCAATTTATATGGCTCCTAAAATTCCACATTCTTCCAAAAAGAAAAGAAAAATATGGCGAAGCTTCTTCCTCCAATGCTCTCGAGGAAGGTTCTTTTTCACTATTTAGTCCTGCCATGCCGGACAGTGACTATTTTGATGACTTCATTTTTGTATCTCTTGATGCATCAAATGAATGGTTCAATGACTTTCACCAACGAAAAATTTGTCCGGGAAGTCCAATTAATTTAATTAGTTTTTCGATCATGCAAACATCTTCAAACACTTCGACCTTGGAGACCTAGTCAAATCTAGTTATCCTATTTATTCTAATATATTAGAATGTTTTATTGTAATCTCTCGGTCACTAACGGCACGGTTAGATCGAAAGTTGGTGGGATTGACATTGAGTTTGATGTCGATGATCTGACAATTATGCTTCATATTTCCAATGTAGGGGAAGCATTAGTGGATATCACCTCAGTGCAATTTCTAGCCCATATGACTTTTGACTCTTTTCGTGATTCATTATGTGTACCAAATTCATGTCCCAAAGGTAGTCTTTGCCCCAAGCACTTGAACGACTACTTTTATGACTTGCATCGGATGGTGTTTTCTGCTATTCTTCCAAAACAAACCACCACCAATGAGATCACATACTTGGAACTCTCAGCCATTATCATCTACAATTCCAAGTTCCTTTCAGTCTTCCGAAGACTATTATCGCTGCTATGGAAAGGTATCGCAAGAAATTGCGACGACTTCTCTACGCGATGTATCTTCCTTACATCTTTGAGTATTTTGAGGCTATCTTGGATGATTGTCCCCAGGATGCTCTACATGTCTATCTTCATGAGCATCATAGAGACGCTCTTGTTCCTGCAGTACAGCCTCCTCCACCTCCTCCTGTTGACCCATCAGTTGGTAGTTCACATCCTTCACATCCTCCTACTGGTGTCACCCTTGAGTCTCTTCAAGCCTTGAAGATGGATCAATTTAGGTCCATGGATTTTTGTACCACCCTCCAGTTTCAGGCCTTGACCAACACCGTGAGGGACGTTAGCTACAGCTTTGCTCACAACCTTGGCGGCCCTATTCCCATGGTTCGTGATCCTCGGTGCTTGGTTATCGCATTGATGATCGAGAGGCTCAGAAATACTTTGACCCTGCTGCTGCTTGCTAAGATCCTCACCGCACTGCTGAGTCTGGTCCTTCTAGGGCGGCAGATGTTGATGACGATGAGGATAATGATTGAGGATGTTCCCAGTGATACTGCATCACGTTTTATGTTCTAGTCTTTTTGTATTAGTGATAAATACTTCTTTCAAGCATTATCAGACTTTAGTTATTATGAGACTTTTATTTCAGTTGGCATGTATTTGTGTATGCACTTTCTGCTTTCCGTTTATATATCAGTTTACTATTTCCAGCACTTATGCATTTCCGTTTATGCATTTCTTATAAGTTTATGTAATCTTCCTATCTGTGCTGAGTACCGTTCTTTTATTTCTATCATTTTGCTTATATGACAAACGGGGGAGAAAATTCTATGATACTTTTTACCTTGTTGATTATCAAGGCTACACTTACAAGTTTGCTCTAAAGGTTTTTTGTTTGAGATTTTTTTCTAGACTTTGCAGATGTTCAAACAAACTCGATTTGTTGTGGGGGAGCATGTCATTTAGACAGGAATTGACTATTTATTACGGGGGAGCAAGTCTATAGCAAGCATTGTACCAATGAACAAGCTACTTCCGTACCGCACCAATCTTCTTCCCAACAAAGCTGAACAGTGATAAAGTATCAATCGTAGTTTTTGTCAAATTATCAAAATGGGTGAGATTATTGGCTTATGCAGCCATGATCAACCTGATTTCGATAATTGACTTAAAACTCTGACTTCGATATGAAATGACAGAAGACTACAGAAGACGATTATAGAAGATCGCGGCCGATATCGTCAAGCAAATATTTTTTCTACTTTATTCTGTATTTTCTATTTCTTGAGTCTAGATAATTTGTGAGTCGGGATCACTGGAAGTTTAGAAGATTACCCTCACAAACCTATTTTTGACCCAAACCAAACCAAACATCCAAAACCCTTGCTAAACCAAAACTGGCCAGAAAACCTCTTAGCAGAACTCGGTCCACCAGAATTACTCCTGGTCAGCAGCAAATTCCTACTCCTTTGGATCTCTAACGTTCAAAATTATAAACGTTGCCTAGCCAAGTTCTGCCCGAACTCTACTTCAAAAATTCGTATAAATAGAGAAGAATTTGTCATTTCTAATCCCTCAATCCTTCTTCATCTTCTCTATCTATAGTAAAACCTTCATATTTACCAAGAGCTTTCAATCTTCCTATTTTCAAAACAACTCCTATTCTTCTAAGTGCCGGTGGTTTTCGATTAGGAGTATTCGAGTTGTACAAGCTTGGAGCATAAAAGATTTCCTCAGAGAGGTGTTGAAGTTTGATCGTGGGCTTCGGATTAAAACCCGGTGGTGTTAAAGTTGGCGTATTCTTCGGAGTAAAGCACGCGGTGTAATCTCTATTTCAAATAGTGCATTTAACATCGAGCAGAGTTATCGAGACTGGACTAGTCCTCTCAGAGGAAAATCAGTATAAAATCTCGGTGTCTGTGTATTGCTTTCTTGCCTTTATTTACTTACTGCTTTACTACACTGATTTTTATGCTGCACTCCATTCACCCCCTCTAGAGGTGTCATCTATCCTACAGAAATCTGCGTAGATTTGGCAGTCCTTGCACTTCTTTGCGTAGTTTATGGCATCTGCGACCATTGTGGAATAGTAGCAATATGGGTATACATGTAAGTAAGGTTATAGATACGTGTTAAGGTAATGCTTGGTAATTGGTAGGTAATGGGTATACCTCTCTCTCTCTAGCTCTCTCTCTCTCTCCTCTCTCTCTCTCTCTCTCTCTCTCTATATATATATATATATATATATATATATATATATATTCTCTCTCTCTCTCTCTCTCTCTCTATATATATATATATATATATATATATTTATATATATATATAAATATATATATATAATAGAGAGAGAGAGAGAGAGAGAATATATATATATATATATATATATATATATATATATATATATATATATATATATATATATATAGAGAGAGAGAGAGAGAGAGAGAGAGAAAGAATATATATATATATATATATATCTATATATATATATATATATATATATATATATATATATATATATATTATTTTATAATATATATATAATATATATATATATAATATTATTAATTATTATTATTATTATAATTATAGTTAGAATTAATAATTAAATAATTATTATAATTATGATAATATTTATGATTAATAAATTATTAATTAAGACTATAATGATGATATATATATATGCTAGTATAGGCATCCATATGGCACCTTGGTAAACCAAGGTAACGGGTACTATACATGGAATAATAGATATAGGTAAGGGGAAATATTGATAAATGGTACAAGAGTATGGGTAAAGGTAAAGGGTAAATATTAGAGTATTTGGCCATATGAGTCCATATACATATAGGGGGACCTAGTAACCATATTCCCATGTAGTATGGACCTAGAAACCTAGGTATGACCTACTTTTGACTAGTGTTGACTAGTTTGACCCTGAAAATCAATCCTTAGGTAATTTGACCTAGTATGGCCCAGTGATCATTAGGATACCTTGGTATGGCAAGATATGAACCTAAAACCCTAGGAATGACCTAGTTTGACCTAGTTTAGCAAGGTATTAACCTAGTTTGACTTGGAAATGACTTAGAGACCTAGTATCAAGCTAGTATAGCATGTTTGTCATTCCAAAACACCAATTGACATTGATATTTCAGGTCTTTGTGACTCCATTTTGGATATTGATCCTCACACATTACTCAAGACGTGTCACGACCCGCACCCGCTTTTCGGAATACGAGTACGTAGCCAAGTCTAGCCTACGCCGCAGCATCGACGGTAGTACGCTATCTAGGTCTCCATGTATATCTCAAATACATGAAAATCATATCTAATTACTCATTCACAATAACCATTTTATTTACAAATCCAATAATACAACAAAATGACATTTAGGAACAAATCTGTTAAACATAAAAGAAACTAACTAATCTCTCTATAATCTAAGGTCGACATCTAAGATCTCTATCTCCCCCGTATAGTCCATAGCGCAAAAGTAGGAAGCACGCCAAGTCACCTACAATGATCCAGTCAAGAAAGGAGCAAAGTACAACCTTATTGCATAATGTAACTTAATACAAAATAAGCTAGACAATAGAGATGCATTAGAAAATAAGAAAACATTTGCATGAACTGAAAACGATAAACATGTTAAGAAATCACTAGCAAGAACAAGTATGAACAAGACAACTGAATCATGAATATTGAAGACTAACAGACAGTGTGCATTTGAAATACCTTTCGACATATGAACGGCTGGGCTAATATGGCAGATCATACGATGGCTATCCACATTTTTTATACGACTAACCCATACGTGAGGTGTATGACTTAGCTATCCACATTAACATTCATTGGGGTTTGTTCACATATCTAATGGGCATTTTCCCTCCCGACTCACTAAACAGTCAATAAACGTTCAATGATACAATCAAGTCTGTCGTGTCACAAGCGTGTCTCAACAAGATATCAATCGAAACACAATAAAGGATAGAATTATAATGTAATAAGCACAAAAGCAACAGTGTACTTGCCTTGATTAAGTTGCAGTTGTTGTATGACTTGATGATGTTGGCACAAAATAGGTCAAAAGCTATAGTCATAATTGGTCTGAAAAGATAATGATGTTTGAGATCCATAATATCCAATGATTTCCAGATAAACCCAATATAGAGAAACTCCAAAGTCGTCATTATGGCTAGTTATGACCAAATCGATAAATTATCTGTCAAATCTGAGTTCAACGAATAAAATAAAATATTAAAAAAATTAAATTTCTGGAAGAATTATATGTTGTAGATCTTCGTGTCAGATTTTCAAAACTTCAAACAGATCGCAAAACGGAGTTCGGGATCTCCCGTAATCTTAAAAATCGTACAATGTATCAAGTTTTGGACAACCGACACTCAAATAAATTTTCAAAAATTCACAAATAAAATATCAATAATTAAAATATAGATTTGAAAAGTTAACCTCTATACGGTTCTAACAAAAAAACTGGAGGTGAATCGGAGTCCGGAGTTGGTCGCAACGGCTTTGCGAAAGTTGTTATAGTTTCAAAAAATGAGGCTGAATTTATGGAAAATTTAGCTTATTTTAGACAAAAACAGATGAATTTTGAAAATAAAAATATGGGAGATGACATAGGTTAAAAAGGTATATATAAAGGATAGCCCTTACTTAATTAGGGTTATATTGGAAGGGTTTTGGTTTTGGTTTTGGGAGAAGAATAAGACTCTTTAAATAGATGGAGGTTGACTCAATTTCCTAATTAGGGAAGGACTATGATACATAATCAACCTTTCGTAAATTTAAAACAATCAATAATAGATTGATCAAATCTAATCAAGATTGATCACAATAGGAATAAGAATTTAATGAACACATCTTTCCACAAAACTTTAAATCAAATACAATCCTAGATTTGATTGACCAAATCTAAATCAATAATAAATTTAAAATAAAATATAATAATATTTAAAGTAGATTCCAAATAATTGAGGGTAATAAATCAAATACTTCAAAATATATTTTATAAATTTAAATCATAAATAATAATATTAAATCCTTCCATGAATTGAATCAATCAATTAGATTGATTGAATCTCAATCTATTGGTGGCAACACCATAATATCTAATATTATCAAATAGTATTTAAAATAAATTTTTATAAATTCAAATCATAAAGATAAATGATAATAATAAATCAAATAATTGTAGAATATATTTTTGCAAATATAAAATCTTTTTTTAAAAAATAAATTTGGTAAAAATCCTTTCCTTTCAAAAATATTCATAATAGGATTTAAAAATAAGAATTATTTTTCTAACTAGAAAATATTTAAAATAATATAAAAAATAAAAATAAAAAACTCGGGAAATAGGCTTACAGGACGATAGGCGAGTACATTCTCTGATAGTTTCCATTATTTAACAATTTTTATGATACTGGTCTATAGTATTATATAACTGATTCTTTGACACGATAGAGACACTGATTGGTATCTTATGGATTCACTCCTATGCGACACGTACATCATACTTGTCTGGCTTCAACATCAGTACTCACTATTGGCATCACTTACTTTTATTTGGCTGGGCTCGTACTTGATTTGCGTTTCGGGATTTGGATTCATTTATACTAGTCGAACGGGAAAATACTTGAGTAGACACGTAAACATTCCAAAAAGCTGGAACCACCCCCTACTGGTCTAATTTAGAATGATAGCAGTTGCACACCTCACGTGCGATGAGCCATATTACCCCTAGCCGTTTACATGTTGAAAGTGGTATTTCAAAATACACTAGTTTAGTTACATTCTTGGTGGTTTTACATTATATATGCTGGACACATCATATCTATCTTAGTTTAGTTCTCTTTTATTTACTGTCATTATTGCCATACTCTCTTGATTCACCATACTTATTTTTTTATTACCCTTATTTAACTGTTGCTCTATTTTATTTTCGGATTCAGTCTTTCCTACTCATCATGTATTACTTACTATAACTGTTTTATAGTCTTTATCATTTAATTGGAACTGCTGTTAGAGGTGTGCTTTGTTCCAATCCTGACTTGATAATTTTTCAGAGGACTTAGATGATTGGTGTCCGACATATTACGCACCACATGAGATTGAGGGTGCGGCCTTGGACCCAATAGCTCAGGAGTGATTGACAGGAGGTCTAGCCGAAATCACTAGTTATCCTAGTTAGTTTTCATTAGCTTTATGGTACCGAATTTGTTTCAGGCTTATATTTGAGACTTGGATGTTGGATATTATTGTTGTTGTGGAATGTTGTTGCTGTTTAGACTATGTGGTTATGTTAGACTTCTTTAATATCTTATCGTGCTTTAGATATGTGATTGAGTACTATGTTGCTTTAATTATCTTGTCCTCCTTATGGAGTTGAGATATTACTGACTGTTTGAGTTTATATATTATGTGAGATGCTAGATAGTTATTGATGACCTAGACAGCATTCTACTGCCGATGTTGCGGCATAGGTTGGGCGTGTCCTACGCACTCGTACCCCTATGTCCGAGTGTGGGTCGTAATACTAGACTAAATGATTATCCGATCATTGGCACCAAATATGGGTATTCTAAAATAAACTCAATGAGGATGGACAAGTCGTACGTAACAAAGCATGTTTCATAGCTCAAGGTTATATCCAAGAAGAAGACATTAACTATGACAATACTTATGATCATGTTGCAAAACTAGAGTCCATTCGAATGCTTTGTACTTTTGCTAGTCATCACAATTTCAAACTATTTTAAATGCGTGTCAAAAGTGCATTTTTAAATGGTTCTATAAAGAAGGCATTTTCATTGAATAACATCCTGGTTTTGAGGATTTTAAATTTCTAAATCACGTTTTCAAGTTACAAAATGCTTTGTATTGACTCAAACAAGCCCTAAGAGCTTGGTATGATTGCCTCAGTTCTTTTCTGCTTGAAAAAAGTTTTTCAAAATGAAAGGTTGACATAACACTTTTTATTAAAGCACATGATGATACACTCTTGTTAGTGCAAATTTATGTAGATGATATCATATTCGATTCTACTGATGAGAAACATTGTAAAGAACTTGCTAAGCGATACAGAGTGAACTGAAAATGAGCATGATGGGAGAATTGAACTTCTTCCTTGGACTTTAAATTAAGCTGAATTTACAGGAAACATTTATCAATCAAGCCAAGTATACAAAGATTTGCTAAGGAAGTTTCACATGGACAATGCAAAATCTATCGGTACTCCAATAGCAACATCAACCAAGTAAACCAGTCGACACACATAAGTATCAAGGTATGATTGGTAGTGTCATTACCACTTTTTCGGATTAGGGTTATTTTCGACCAATTAATTTTCTTTCTAGTTGTGGGCCACTAGCATGATAATTAAACCAAATTCATAAATTAGAAATTCCTATTTAAGTTGGCCATAGTCATGGTTATTTATGTTACAAGCACTAATTAGAGCCAAACCACTTAGTTCCCTTAAATATCTTCCTAATACTAAGTGTCATGATGAGTTTAGGGCTTGGCAAGACCCTATTTAAACCCCCACAAGTCCTCAATGGCAGCCACCATATCAACCTAGGGTTTTGCACTCATTCTTTCATTCCATACTCTCCCAAAAATTCCTTTCTTCCTGCCCTTTGGTGTGCTATGGACTTGGGGAGCTCAAGGAGGCTTGGTGGAGGCTCTAGCAAGAATTTTGGGAGCTACTTCTTCCTCCATCTTTCCTAAATTCGTGGGTCTTTGTGTAAGCTCCATTCTACATAGGTATAACCCTCTAAACTCTCTTTTTCATAGTCAAATTTCATGTATTCGTGTAGGAGACCCTTCTAATGTCTAGATCCAACCCTATAGGTGGTGAAATAGGTGTTAGAGGACTCGTTCCTAATAGTTCTATGGGTTAGAATGGTGTCATTTGGGTAGTTACAGGATTGTGACCACCAAGTGTTTGATAAAAGTCCTCAAAGGGATTTTTGTATCAAGTTTTGGGCTAGGGCTTGGTCTATGTCCTAACTATGAAGGTTGTGTCATGATACGGAGGGATACACTTGGCCAAATGGACAAATCTCTACTTGCAATGTGCCTCTAAATGAGCTCAATACAATATCATTGGCCATTGTCACATTGAGTAGGATTTGGGGATGGTGTGTATCCACATATCATGGGGCCTTTTGTATCATAAAATGGGTCACATGAATCATGCATATCTATGTATACATTTTAGATGAGAGTATGTGATATATACATTATATAGATAGGAGTACTATGATAGGTTGGACTGTCATTTTATCCATATGTGAGTACATGGTTTATGTACGTTAGATTTTTTTTCATTTGTATATATATATATATATATATATATATATATATATATATATATATATATATATATATATATATATAAAAAATATATATATATATATATATATATATTTTATTATATATATATAAATATATAATATATATATATATATATAATATATAAAATATATATATATATATATATATATATATATATATATATATATATATATATATATATATATATATAAAATATATATATATATATATATTTTTTATTATATATATATAATATAAATATATATATATATATATATATATATATATATATATATATATATATAAAATATATATATATCTTTATTATATATATATATATAATATATATATATATATATATATATATATATATATATATATATATATATATATATATATATATAAAAAAAATATATATATATAAATATATATATATATATATATATGTATATATATATATATGTATATATATATATATATATATATATATATATATATATTATAAATATATATATATATTATAAATGGGGGTGTGCTGGAATAGTGATTATCTGCCCACATAAGTTAACATAGAGTGTGTGTGGTCTGTTCAATTGGGGATACTTGTACAACCTTAGGAACTGTTAGCTATAGGATTGGACTTCCTGCGTATCAGTGCCATTAGGGAACTGATACAAAGTATCAGGGAGTTCAGTCAGTAAGTAGGATCAGGCAGAGGGCGAAGTCAGTAGTATGTATCAGATTGGAAGGGGGGTTTACCTGTGTCCCTGTTGGTCTGTGTAGAATTTAACATGGGGGGAAATGAGGAATGATATAGGCTCTGGACCCATATAAGAACTCTTTAAATTTGTACAAGGAAGTATTACCAGTAAACCCAATTTGTCCTGGAGCTGTGAGACTTGGCATAGGTCTTTATCTCTATAGACTTGGTCAAACTGGAAAGACTCGACAGGCCTCCCAGAGAGTAGTACAGTTAAATCCAGAAATGATGAAGCTCTGGTGGCCCTTGCAATCATTGGAATTGCAAACAAATGATGCTGACAGTTTAAAGGAGTATTGGATGAAGATCCTAATAACATTCCTGCTCTTCCTGGTTTGGGCTAAGTGTGGGTAACAGGTGTTTGTAAATATTCCTGTGTAGTGTGTTACTCGTGTGTAGGGTGGGTTCGTCATTTTAGAGTGGTTGTGCTCGTGCACCGATGTGCACAAATGTGCCCAGGCATTAGTAGCCACGAACAACAGTAAAAGAGGATAGTATCTGTTGTTTTAAACCATGAGAGTGTCTATGGGGTGTGTGTAGTTTACGTATCAGTTCATAGGAATTGCTGAGTCTTGTGTACTGTCGAGTACAACAGGTAGGGAGGGAGAAATAAATCTACCTGTGTGTATCAGTAATTTGTAGGCAGGACTCCCTAGTTAATTGATAACTTGTGTGAGTGTTTGAGGGAATTGGATATATGTAGGTGTTTTGCAGGTAGTCCAGTACCTTGTGAGGGGTTATAGGAGTGTATCCAGTGTGAAGCAGGGCAGTCCAGTCCAGGTAGTATCAGTAGCAGTAGGTAGATGCTAAGAAGGGCTTGTTTGTGAGCAGAACAGCAGGACAATATTGGTGATAGCCTTGGTAAGTCCCCTAGTATCCAGGATGCTAAGGCAGGTAGCAGGTTCTAGACAAAATAAACTATGCATAGAAGTGGTTGTTGGTTATTTGTAAGGACATATAGGTAGTAGCATATAGCAAGGATAAGTTAGGAACATATACTACAAGTAATATATAACTAGATAAATAAGTTGGTAAAGGCTAAGAGTTACATGTATAGCAATAGGGAAGATACCCTAGTAGCAAGGCGACATGTAGGACAACCAAGACCTAGAAAACCCATATAACCTAGGAGTAGATTAGTTATCCAGTTTAATTCTTAATATTGATTTCCTTTTAAATTGAACTAATATAGGCTTACTGGCATCGATTTGGACACCGGTTCAGTTTAGCTTTCAGCTTGGAGTACAGGCAAGTACATGTACTGATTTTATTTCCTTTCTTGATATTGTCTCTATATCTTGATTTAGATATTCCTATCGTGTTGTGACACTCTCGTTACACATGTTAGTGTTCTATGGATTTACTATTACTCGTGATTCGTGTCTTATCGTGATTTACCATGATTCGTGTATCTTATTTACGGGAATTAAATGTATGAGTGCTAAGTGTCGGACGAGGAAATACCTCAGTAGACGTGTGAACACCCTATCTGTTCTCTATGTATCATCGTGTGGATAGCAATCACATATATCACGTGTGATTTACCGTATCGTGTGGATAGCAATCGCACATTATCATGTGCGATTTGTCGTATTACCCGAGCCATTCACATGGCGAACTGGTATTTCAAATAAAACCTAGAGGTTAGGGTTTTGACAGTGATTACTCTGTTTACATCATTATCACCTATTTTCTCATATTTCACTGTTTTGCCTAAACTGCTACTTAACTTTGTCTGTTCATCTATTTACTGTATTTCACATATCCTAACTCTTGTTATATGGCTTTTATTATGTTATGCACTGTTATGTACTTGCTCCAATCCTGACTGGGATAACCACATTTTTAGGCGATGAGTTAGAGGCTTGTTGCCCCACTTATTATGAGCGGACTGAGGACACTACTTCAGAGACTGAATTGGGGGATCAGGCTATTGTTGAGGCTGTGTTGCAGGAAGATGATACTTAGCTTAGTTAGCCTTTAGTTTATATCATTTGGGTCTGAATTTGTCTCTGAGAATTCTTACTTGGGCTGTATAACTATATTTTGTGACTTGGTACTTTTCTCTGCATTTGCTAGCTTTGTGTTTGACTCTGGATTATGTTTTATATTTACTTCTTGAACTCTTTACCTTAGTTTTGATGTGATTGAGTTTTAGTTCCATATTGCTTCTATCTCGGAATATCTTATTATTGTGAGATTATCATACATATTGTACTATTAGTTGTTAGACAACGTTCTACCGCCGATGTCGCGGTGTAGGCTGGACGTACCCACGACTCATACCTGATTTCCGGGTGCGGGTCGTGACAGGTAGTTTATTTTATTTAACTACTAGTCACCCTGATATTATGTTTAGTATTTTCCTTTGTGCTAGATATCAGGCCAATCATAAGAAATCATATTTATGCGCGGTTAAGCATATCTTTCGATACATTAAAGTCACTGTGATAGTCAGCTTATGGTATCCCAAAACCACGTCATTTGACCTTATCAATTAATCAAATATTGATTTTGTTGGATGCAAAGTTGATCGTAGAAGTACCAACGACACTTGTCATTTCCTAGGCAAGGCGTTAGTCTCTTAGTTTAGTAAGAAACAAAATTATGTAACATTATTAACTACTGAGGCTGAGTATATAGTCGCAGGATGTTGTTATACACAATTATATGGATGAAACAAACACTAGCAGACTATAATTTATGCTATAATAACGTTCTCATATACTGTGACAACACCATTACGATAAATCTCACTAAGAATCATATATGTCATTCATGCACTAAGCATATTGAAATTAGACATCATTTTCTAAGAGATCATCAATTACACGGAGACATATGCTTAGAATATGTTAACACAGAACATCAGCTAGCAGACATCTTTACTAAACCCTTAATTGAAGTCGCTTCAACTATATTAGTTGAGAATTGTGAATACTTGATTTTAATGATGTATAAAGACATGGTACAAAATATTTTTTTTTTTCGGTTTATGTTCTTTAAGATAACGATTATATACAAGTCGAAAGGGCCCTTTTGTCGACAAGGTGTAAATAACCTTAAGCGACACGATATTTAAGTATCTTCAGACCACTACAAGCTGGGATCCGGTCCCTACAGCTACTCCAAGATTTTCAACACTTTAAACATTCATGAAGTGATAAATTATATTTTTGCACTTATGCGTCTACATACAACAGCTAAACTGAATTTATTCTCTTAACCTTATAGTTGGACATTGCACCTTTGTGTTATCTTTTTCTTGGGATGCTTGTACTGACTTGGATTTTTGGTGTTAATATATTATGGTTCCAGGGATATAGAGTTCGGACCGAACCTTGTCTAAGGCTGAACTCGGACCGATTTCTATTCTCTTGTTTCCATAATACATCAACTCGAATTCTAGACCCACTTTTATTCAAAACCCTCTCTTCCTTTCTGTCCAGAACTGAGAAAATCCCATCCTCTTCATCTCTAACCTTTAAAACCCTAGTTGTTGCAAAGCCTGGGTGGTGGATTCCTCTCTGTCAAATTTTAAGTGCTCTAACTTCATATATGGACTTATTCATCTTCATATTCCATCTATGGTATCTTTTGAGGTATAATCACTTTTCTCTTCTCTTTCCACGGCACCTAGACTCTTAAATAGGGATAGTAAGAAGAGGAAGATTGATGAAGCTTCTTTATCTCATCCTCCTCAAGAGGAGATTTAACATTCTCTCTTTAGTTCTACCATGTCCGATGAAGAAAATTTTGATGGGTTTCTTTTTAGAACCCTTGAAACTTCTTTGGAATGGTTTAATAATTTTCAAAAGAAAAATGTTTGTCCTGGAAATTCCATTAATTTTACCATATTTCATGAATTTCTATCAATATCTAGGGGATTCTCTTGAGGAATTGGTAGCCACTAGCAATCACATTTATATTAATGCTATCTGCATGTTCTATTATAAAGTAACTTGTGAACATGGATATATTCATTCTCGTGTTGGTGGAATTGATATAGAATTTGATTGATGATGATTTGACTGATATCCTACAAATTCCAAATAAAGGTGACGCTCTTGCTGACATCAAAAAATTCAACTTTGAAAATGGAATGACTCTTGACTATTTCAAAGATTCCATGTGTGTTATTACTCCTCGTCCACCCGGACGTCTTCATGCACAATATTTAAACCAACATTTCTATGAGTTACATCACATTATATTTTCTTCCATTCTTTCTAAAACTGGTTCAACTAATGAGATCACTTGTCTAGAAATGTCTACATTTTATCATCTATATTTTACTGTACCCTTCGGTCTTCCAACGACAATCATCAATGAAATGGTTCGATGCCGCAAGAAAGGGCGTAACCTATTTTATGCCATGTACTTGCCAATCATCTTCTCTCACTTCAATATTCCTATGTGTAAGACCCAGTTTTCTGAAATTGGGATTTTTTGAAAATTTATTATTTTTATTATTTAATAATGGTGTTTTAGTCATAATATGATTTTTGGTGGTTTTAGTTAATTTAAAACTATTTTCTAAGTCATGGCTTATGACTTTGTGATTTTACTAGTATAACCCTAGTGTAAACCCTAGAGATTTCATAACCTAGAGACTAACCATGACCATGTAAGCCTAACCATGTGATTAGGATATCAAATTACCACTCTTTAGTCAAAAGGGTATTTTGGTAATTTTCTAGGATTTATTTGGAATTATTTGAATTTATGTGTTTTTATTATTATTTAATTATTGATTATTGTTATGTTAGTCCCTAAGCTAGTTTACCCTAATCTAGGGATTAGCCACTAACCTAGAATGACTAAGAGGATGATATTTTCATTTGGTTAAAGATTTGAAAATATCTAAAATACCTTTATTAGATATTTTCCATACTTTCCTCAAAATATCAAGATTTTGGGCTCAAGGTCTTTCCCTTAGCTTGTAAGCAAGCCAAGGACAACCCCCCCCCCCCCCCCCATGCCTTGGCCATGCCATGGCCGGCCAAGAACCCCCTCCCCCCCCCCCCGGCATGACCCCCTTCCTATATATTTTGATAAATTCATTGCATTGCATTGAATTAAATTCATGAAAAATACCCTTTACTTCAAAATTTCATATCTCACTCTTTAGAGGTCCAAATCACCTCTAGTTTCTTGCATTGGGTTCCTACAACCTAGAGGGTGCTAAGGGAGGCTAGCAAGTTGGACACAAGGACTTGGACACACCCCATAAGTGGACTTGGACACCCCCCTCATTTATTGAGTTTTTAAGGATTTTGCACATATAGGTAAATGTCTCTAAACCATATTAATATTGTAATTTTTCTTCATAAATGCATGCATATAGGTGTATACTAGCTGTGGGTAAAGTTTGGTGGAATCTAGGGTTGTTTGATGTCCGTATCGGACACGTATCCTATGGTTTAAATTAGTGTTTGACAAAATGCCTCAAGAAGAGGACTTTCTGTTTTTGCAAAACTTTTTGAACAAAAACCTAGCCTAGACCTTGCTAACCCTAACCCTAATTCACTGACCTCATTTTAGGGTTGTGTCCGTGTCCAAATTGGACACGAACCCACGGTTTTCACAGTGCACAGACACACTGTACATGCCCTGCTACCCGACACCATTATCTCCTTGGACACGCCACATGGACACGCCATTTTTGGCACAGAGCACGGGGCACTGACTGACAGGTCATCCCCAAAGTTTGAGATGACCTCGTGTCGTGTCAGACACGGAATCGTCCCCGCAAGGGACGTGCACTGCACTGTACAGCCGTGAAAACGGCTCTGACACGGGTCTCGTGTCCCATGTACACGAGTCGTGGACACGTGTCAGGGTGACACATGTGTAGAGGAACCTAAGGCGAACCCCAGGACACGAGCACGAGATGTGTCGTGTCCTGTGTCGCGTACACGAGACGCGTGCATCACTGCACGACGCGGTCTGAAACCACGTATTTTCCCTCTCTGATACGCGTGTCGTGTCCCCTCTACACGACACGTGGACACAGTGCAGGGTGCTGGACACGTGCACGAACCCTAGACTCACCTACTGACACGATCACGAGATGTGTATCGCTTTGTGTCGTGTCCTAGACTCGTCTACATGTGTGCACGACGTGTAGTGTCTGTTAGTGTATGTGTTTTACCCGATTGGGTTTAGGAGTTGGTGGACACGCCGTGTCGTGCCATGGCCATGTATCAGGCTAGTAGGAACCTAGAGGAACCTAGGGGCTACCATTACCAACCACGTATCGGACACCTTGGGTCGTTTTTGACACGGGATCGGATTTACCTATTTGCACTGCACAGTAGCCTAATTCCCTAGTTTTCTAAATTTTCAGTTTTATGTAAAATCGAATTTCAAACTATTTTTGATGTATTTTATTTCATGTAATTATATGTTTTTAGTTTATATATATGTTGTATATGTATTTGTGTGTGTGTGGGTGGATTTTGAGGATTTTAGGGTATGTGTACATGTGTATATACACATGTGTATATATAGGTGTATGTATGTGTGTTAGTGTGTGTGTGTGTGTGGCTGTGTTCTCTGTCCCAGTGGACAGAGAACCCCCCCACTGTTCTCTCTATCTCTCTCTACCTATCTCTCTGTTCCCCTCTCTCTCACTGTCCCTCTCTCTCATTCTTACTCCCTTCCTCTCTCTCTACCTATATATATATATATATATATATATATATGTATTAGGTATATATATTTGGTTATATATATTTATTGGTATATATATGAGAGTATATATATATATGCTATATATAATGGGATATATATATATTATGTATAAATGTGGGTATTATATATAGTTGGATATATATAAGTGGGTTATATATAGGTAAGACTATATGGTATTCGAGATATATTGTATATATATAATGGCTATATATATATTGTATACATATGGTAGTGTCCTAGTTACTCTAGCCTATGGTTAGTGAGTTTGGAATTGACCAATAGGCTTAGTAGAACTAGTTTGACTAGATTGTTGACCATGGTTGACCAAAGTCAACTATAGGTCAACCTTGACCTAGAAATGACCTAATTGACCTAGAAATGACTTGGATGAACTTAGGAGGACTATTTGACTAAGGTTTGACTAAAACCTAACTAGATGATTAGGTTAACCATGTAGATTGTGAGGGTAATCCTATATAGATGAAGATATGTATGGGGTTAAGTGAGATACTTAGAGTTGAGTCATGACTTGAGTTGGAGAATAGGATTAGCTTGATTACAGGATTAAGGTTGGTATTGTACTATATATATTTTGTGTGATATACTTGGTATAGTATCTTAGGTATCCTAAGACAGGTTAGCCTATGTTTGGTTTTGAGTTAGCCTTATAGAGTTTGACTGGATGTTGACCATTAGTCAAAGATTGACCTAGACTTTGACCTAGCTTGACCAAGTTGACTAGTATTGACTAATCTGACCATTATTGACTAAACCCTAGATAACTTGACTAGTTTGGCTAGAATGTTTGACCAAGAGTTGACTTTAACCTAGATTAGACTTGTTTAACCTTGTTTGACCTTGTATGACTTAGTTTAACTTCTTGTGACCTAATATGACTTAATTTGACTTAGTTTGACTGTAGTGTTGACCAAGTTTGACTTTGACCTAGATTGGCTTAGAATTCATGTAGATTGCATCGTAGATTTTATTTACCTTCATTTTGGACATGTCATAACTGTATTGCTTTATTTTAGGACATTGTGACCCTGGTACAGACATCTGATATTACACTACTCTTTCCAGAGTAACAGACGAGTACATTCTCTGATAATTCTCTCATTTATTTGTCGATTACTGTATTTCAGTTCTAGCTAGTTCTATGTGATTCTCTGTATCAACACGTATGGATATTTCTGGATTCATGTATCGACACATACCTTACTTGCTGGCCTCTATTACTGGAGTCATTAGTATCATTCCGGAATCATTTCTGGAATCATCACGTATTGGCCAGACTCATCTCGATTCTTTTTGTCGATTTTGGATTCACTTGCTGGGCGGGGAAATATTGAGTAAGACATGTAGACATACCCCAAATCCGGAATCTCCTACTGGAATCTACCGGAAGCATAGCCATCTCTTGTCTGATCCGTAAGAGATGTGCCTGATACCTACAGTCGTTTGCATGTCGACCTCGGTATTTTAAAACACACTGTTAGATCATAGTTGGACTCACCCTGGTTTCATTGATCACTGTTGGACTCATCTTGTACTGGAAATTATCTGGTATCAGATTATATGGACTGGACTCACACTGGAATTATATTAGACTTATATCGTACTGTCTGGACTCACACATGATATTCTAGTTCAGTTAGCTTTTATTACAGTCTTCATTGCCATGATTCTTCTCTTGTTTTAGTTACCTTTCTTTTCTTGTATCTTACTGCCTCTCTATGCCATCATTACCTGCATAGAACTGCCATGTTCATCAATAAAACTGTCTATAACTGCTTTATAGTTCTTTGTCATTTACTTGGGTTTTTCTTGATGAGTTGTGCTCGTTCCCGTCCTGATTGGACCTGTTGAAAATATTACAGATGATAATCCTGAGGACACATGCCCTGCTTACCATGGACCTGGCGAGGGATTAGCTACCTTTGGTTCTGACTCTCAGGAGTGATTCAGGAGATTAGCTAGTAGACTACTTTAGCTTTCATGTTTTGGCTTGTTGTATTAAAGTTAAGATATTGAGTCTGTATTAAGTTGGTTTGAGATATTGGAGTATTATTTAGCAGTTAGTTGTTGTTGTCTTTAATTCCTTAGGTATAACTTCTGTGTTATCTTTTCGTGCTTAGACTGTGTTTGAGTAGATCATACCCTTTACTTGCCCTCCATTCGGAACTGATATCTGGACAAGAACTTTTTATATTCACTGCATGAGATTAGTTAGCAACCTAGAACAGCTTACTACCGCCGACACTGCGGCGTAGGCTGGACGTAACCACTTCTCGTGCCTCTATACAGGGTGCGGGTCGTGACACTATGGAAGACTGTCCATTTTTAGATGCACCTGCTTCTCTCTTCCGAGCCCATAGGACTGAACCTGTCTTTGCTCCTCATGCTGATGTTGACTCTTTATCCTCTAGTTCTCGTGGACACCCTGATGTTCCATCTGACGTTGTTGTTGCACCAATTACCCTTGAGACTCTTTATACTATGCTTCGTGACCGTTTTTGATTAGATGACGACCGTTTTTGTGAGATGGACTACCGTTCTACTCAGCATGTCCAGACTGTTGGGAATACTCTATCTGACATCTATTGGAGTATGTAACATGCCCTAGCTAGTCCTATTCCTTACATTTGACATCCTCACCGTATCGGCTTTCGAATTGACGACCTAAAGGCTCAGAGATACTTTGCCCCTACTACTACATATTATGATATGAACCGGTCAGCTGACGACCGTACTACTAGAGGTGACCCTTCTACTTAGTAGTTATGTTACTTTGGTTTAGAATTCAGTTTAGTTTGTCTCTGATGATGTTCATTGTAGTTGCATTTTGTGTTGCACTTTTTTTTTGACATGAACTACTTCTTTGTAGTGAAAACCTTGATCATGGTTATTTCTACTATGTTTTATATTCACTACAAAAAAAATGGACTTTTGGGACGACACTGTTAGGAACGCTAGTCCTAAACGTCCTAAAATTTAGTTTTTGGGACGACTATATTTTTGATATCAAAAAATAGTATTATTTGTGACAAATTAAAAGTATATATCTTAATTGGGACTATTAAAATTTTCAAATAATCTCGACGGAAATGCCAGGTATTTGACGGCTCATTACCAATTTTTTTTGGAAAAAGTTTTTTTCCTCTCTAATATTCTCTCCACTGTTGGATCCACTACAAGAAATTCGCTTCCCAAAGACCTAATTTTTCCTTCCCAAAGACCTAATTTTTCCCTCCCCTTCCGAAAAAATCCCCCCGCCGCTCCTGACTCCACCTCCTACTCCCACTGCCGCCGTTGCTCCCAGCATGGCCGCAATGACAAGGAAGGCAAACGGCACGAGCCCCAGCCCCTCCTCCTCCTCCCATGAAGTCGAGCGCCTCGTCAGCCTAATCTTTGACACCATCTGGCCAAACAACGACGATAACGCCGGCGCCAACCTCCTCCACCACAACCTCTCCTCCACCAACGCCTTCCGGGGTCTCCTCTGCAAGCTTGGAGCTAGTCTCGACGACCTCCTTCCCTCCTCCTTCGTAGCCCTTGTAGCCCCCTGGCAGAAGGCGAGCCGACCGATCCTCCCACCAAAGCGGACCCATGAAGAAGACCCTCTCCGTTTGGCCTTGTATTTGTGTACAATCATTTATGAGAATGATTTTCCACAGCTTACCTATATGAATAGCAACCGAGTTTTTTTTTTTTTTTTTTACTTAGTATATAATTTAATGAATGATCAAGTTAGGTTGCGTTTGGTTCATTGTAATGTAATCGTAATCGTAATGGAATTGGGTTTGTAATGTAATTGAGTTTGTAATGTAATGGAATTACAATTACATTACTATGTTTGGTTGAAACATGTAATCAAACCATGTAATGTAATGTTAATTGCATTCATGTGTTTGGTTTACCATGTAATGTAATTGAATTTTTAATTTAATATTTTTTTTAAAATACAACATAAAATTTAAAAAGTTGATCAATACAAAATTTCAAAAATTTTAAAAAGAAAAAAGGAAAAAAATTAAAAATAAATAATAAAAAAGGAGAAAAATGGTTTGTTTTCTGCTAAAAAAAGACCAAAAACGAAAAAAAAATAAAAATACCAAAAATGACAAACGAACAAAACAGAAGGAAAAAAACAAAAAATGAGAAAGCGATAAAAAAGAAAACGACAAAAAAAAAGATCAAAAATGTGAAAACCATAAAAAGTGACCAATAATGATAAAAAAATGACTAAAAACAAAAAAAATTGACAAAAAACAACAATAAATGAAAGGGGGGAAAAGGACGAAAAACGACCAAAAACAAAAAAAGGGCAAAAAATGAACAAAAAAAGAAAAAATGACAAAAAACGATAAAAAAGAGCAAAAAAATAAAAAACAATAAAAAGGAACAGAAATGACAAAAAATGAAAATTCGAAAAAAGGCCAAAACAAGAGGGAATTAAAACGAGCAAAAAACGATAAAAAGATTAAAAAAACTTGCAAAAAAAATCCAAAAACGACAAAAAAAGAACAAAAAACGACAAAAACAACAAACCAAAAGAAAAAAACGAGCATAAACGAACAAAAAAAAAGTAAAAAAAGACCCCAAAAAAGCAAAAAATGATAAAAAAAAAGCGACAAAAAATATGCAAAATCGACAAAAAAACGATAGAAGACGATAAAAACTTAAAAAATGGTCAAAAACGTACAAGATCGACAAAAATCGATAAATAACATACAGAAATGGCAAAAAATGAACAAAATCGACAAAAAACGATAAAAAAAACGTAAAAAATTAACCAAAAACAATTAAAAAAAGGCAAAAAATGAACAAAAAAACGACAAAAAAAAGGGCAAAAAGAACAAAAAAAAAGGACAAAAATGACAAAAAAACAAACAAAAACAACCAAAAACGAACAAAAATGACAAAAAATGAACAAAAACGATAAAAAATGGACAAAAACAACAAAAAAAACAACCAAAACAACCAAAAACGAACAAAAAAC
Organism: Iris pallida; assembly: GCA_029216955.1. NCBI lineage: Eukaryota > Viridiplantae > Streptophyta > Magnoliopsida > Asparagales > Iridaceae > Iris > Iris pallida. The sequence goes on from JANAVB010018600.1 coordinate 6,159,166, forward strand.
AAACAAAAACAACCAAAAACGAACAAAAACGACAAAAAATGAACAAAAAGGACAAAAACGACAAAAAACCGAACAAAAATAACAAAAAATGAATACAAACGAACAAAAAAATACCAAAAACAACAAAAAAGGACAAAAACGACAAAAAAATAAACAAAAACAACGAAAAACGAACAAAAATGACAAAAAAGAATAAAAACGACAAAAAATGGACAAAAACAACAAAAAAGGACAAAAACGACAAAAAAAACAAAAACAACAAAAAACGAACAAAAATGACAAAAAACGAACAAAAACGACAAAAAACGAAGAAAAAAAGGACAAAAAGGACAAAAAAACCGAACAAAAAATGAAAAAAACGAAAAAAAATTACAAAAAAATGAACAAAAACGACAAAAAAACGAACAAAAAGGGACCAAAATCAACAAAAAATGACAAAAACGACAAAAAAAACAAACAATAACAACGAAAAAACGAACAAAAATGACAAAAAACGAACAAAAAACGACAAAAAAGGGACAAAAACAACAAAAAATGACAAAAAAAACAAACAAAAATGACGAAAAAACGAACAAAAACAACGAAAAACGGACAAAAACAACAAAAAACGACAAAAAATAAACAAAAACGACAAAAAACGGACAAGAACAACAAAAAAGACAAAAAAAAAAAACAAAAATGACGAAAAATGAACAAAAATGACGAAAAACGAACAAAAACAACAAAAAACGACAAAAAAACAAACAAAAACAACAAAAAAGAACAAAAATGACAAAAAAACGAACAAAAACGACAAAAAACGGACAAAAACAACAAAAAAGGACAAAAACGAACAAAAAACAAACAAAAACAACAAAAAACGAACAAAAATAACAAAAAACGAACAAAAACGATAAAAAACGACCAAAAACGAACAAAAACGACCAAAAATGACAAAAAACAAACAAAAACAACATAAAATGACCAAAAACGAACAAAAATGACAAAAAACGAACAAAAAGACCAAATTATAGCATACCAACCTTCCGCTTAAGTTGTAATGTAATTGCGATTACATAGGTTTTATGATGTAATTGAGTTTAGAAGAAACTGATGTAATGTAATCAAACTTGTAATCGCGATTACATTACATCTAATTTTTTTTGTCCAACCAAACATCCGAGTTAGATTGACAACGTAATGCCAATTACATTACGTTGTCCAATCCTGCAAACCAAACGGGCCCTTAGTTTTTAGTTTTGGTTGAGGACACATCATCCTCATAATGTGTTATAATTTATATCTTTACTCTCTGAATTTTAGGTGGTGATTGGGGGTGGTCACGGTGCAGTGAATGTTACAATAACTGATCATCATGCGGGGAAGTTTGAAGCAAAGTTCTTTAACAAGGTGAGTTGAATGTAAAATATTATGTCAAATCCACTGTAAGGTTAAAGATTTTTTGTAACATTTCCTATATTTGCCATCTATCTTGAATTGTGCAATAATAACCCAAGCATGTGAAACTTTTTATCCATGTTTTTGTTTTCTACCTGCTGACATTCAAGAGGAAATTAGAGGTGTGAAAGGTTGGACCAATCAATGCCCTGTCCTTTAATCTTGATGGATGAAGGTTAATTTTTTGATTTATATGTTTCTTTATGATGCATTTTATGTGAATGCATGGCGAATCATACCTATTTTGTGGACAAATTAAACTATGTTAGATTTTGCTAATATAGGCAATACATATTTCATATTCCTGTTAAATGACACTTGTTATTGGATATTGAAGTAACTTTACTTGGATATAATCATTGAACAATAGTTCGACCGAAGCAGGTAAACCAAGAAAGTAGTATGAGACCCTTCACTACCTACTTTATGTATATTTCATATTGTTCTGTGAGAAGAGTAACAAATTATTTGCTTGAATGTCTTAATGGGAAAAAATATAAAATACTTAAAATATGCCTAAATTTATAAAATACTTTTTCTAAAATTTTAATAAGTTATTAATAATTATGTGTTTTTCGATACTTCGATAGAAAACCGTTAATATTGTTGACACTGCTGATCCCAATACTCATAGGAAGGGTCACATACCGATAACAATACCAATATTGTGAACCTTGATTTGGAATCACCCAACAATATGTTTGCACATCAAATGTTACCTTTTTGCCCTTTTTATAACTTTTTTGTGGAATTTGCAACAAAAAGTTCATATAAATGGTGTAGATATTTCAACATTTTGTAACTTTTTTAGAGCATCTCCAGCCCTATTGTGACTTTGGAAAAAAGTTGTTGCCACATAGGAATGACAAAATTTTATTCAAAAGTTCTTCTCCAATGCAATTGTCAAGTCAATTGTGAAGCTTATGTGGCAAAAATTAAAGAAGACATTGTGAAGTTGATTGTCTTGTTCTAGACAATGCACTTGACAATGTCTTCTCTTCCATGTCATCAATTATGAATAAAAAATATTAGAAAAAAGAAAGAAGATGAGTAGTTGTTTTAAAAGTTGCCTTGGAAGTTGGAAAAAATAATTTTTATTGTCTCCTCAATACTTTTGCATTGGAGAGAGTTTTTCTATCTCATTGTCTTTTGAGATATAATTTTACCACATAAACAAGACATTGTCTTGTGGCTCATGCCACATAGGTGCCACCTAAGACTCACAACACTTAACAAGACAATAGGGTTGGAGATGCTCTTAACTTTATGTAAACATCTGACGATGAAGTTGGAATGGACTCTCAAACTTTGTTGAGGTACTTATTAGCAATTTAGCATAGTATGAGATGCAATTGCACAATTCAGCCGTACATCATCTTCATTTCTTCTATGATTATCAAGATTACTTGTCAAGGGTGCGTCACAACGGACCACCATCAAGAATTATCATGTCAAGTTACTTGTCAAGAGTGCACCACGACGGGTCACTATCCAGAGTTATCATGTAAAGTTACAATGTCATGTCGTGTTCATGTAAGTGCACCACGGCGGGCCACTATCAAGAAGTTGTTAGAGAGTGTTCGTGCCATACCATGATCGTGTTTAAAGCTCAGAGTACATGTGCAACATGGAAAATAACTTATAGGACTTAGTCAAGTAAAGAGTACAAACAAAGTCACGATTCACACTAAGAACCATGGGGTGTCATGAATAGCATGCACCCAAGTTGGATGTGCTGAAAGTGGCATGCGCCCAAGGCTATGCGCCTAAGGGCATGCGCCCACATGTATGCGCCCACATGAGGAAGGCAGTTTGCATAGTCTATGCGCCCACATACATGCACCCACATGAATGAGGCAGGGGGGCAATGGTCTATGTGCCCACATGCATGGGGCAGGGTGCTTGGGAGATAAGTTTTTCTTTGGAAAATGATGCTAAATAAAATAGTTAGTATGTGTTTAATTTGTCATGTTTTATTGTTTTTTATGAGCAAGCTACATGTTCAGTTTAGAATTTCAAAAGGTAGAGCTAATATGAAGTTGTTGTCACAATGAACAAGTACTGAATAATTATGATAGATGTTACTGCTATGTCAAAATGGTCGGTATTCTTTGTAATAGATATTACATATGCATCTAATTGGGAATCCCCATGAGTTCCCTGATATTTATATCTTTCTTCATCAGAGGCAACAATAGAAAATCTTGGACATGGTTCTCGACTTGCATTCAAGGCCCAAGCTGGCAGTATAAAGGCTCATCTTAGTGCCATGTCATCCTCCAAAATTCAAATACTTGTGCAAGATCTATTTACAATAAAGCTTGATAATATGAGTTACGATACAGATTTATTTTTGTTTATTTAGATCTCTAGCATACACTCCAGGAAGAATGGTGAGGAAGTGATCATGGTTGCATGATTCTTTGCTTAGAGTTGTTTGCCCATGGTTGCATGATTGTCCCTGGTATGTATTAGATTAACTCTTTTTAGGATATTTAGATTCAGTGTTTCCCACATTGATCAAAGTTTATTTGTAGTTGTCTAGAAAAGGAAATTTGATCCCATTGGAATTTTTTTTTCATCATTTAATTTTTTCTAGATCCTACTTCATAGACGCTTCCTTTCGTAATTCTAGTTTTGGTTCCATCTTCCAGTAAAGAGCAGATATGACAATTACTCACAAAGACAGATACAATAAGAACAAATAAGCCGAAACTCACTCTATATCTAGTATCCACAAAGATGTAGGTTACAGGTAGAGTGTTCCACCTGATCTAGAGCTCTGCCCCATTTTCTAGGGACAGAATTCCAAGATATTCTGTGGTTGTTACTTGTTAGGGAAAAACCCGAGGGTGTCTGTGTGTGAAACAAATAAAGGAACGTTAAGAACACTTGAACAAGTGATACAATTGTTGAATAACCATGGTAAGCGTCATTGTAATCTTGCAAGTTACGATTGAAGGCATACTAGTTCGAAATTTGGGGTTGTATATTGCATATTACACTTTTGTACAAAAGTTGAATAAGATGAGGCTATTCAATAATCCTGTCATACTATGATAGTTGAGAACCTATGATGCACAAACACCAATACAAAAATGATACTATACGGACACATAGACGACATGCCACTGATTTTGGCATGTTCTGTATTTCGTAGTGACCGTGTTATCCAAACATGTATTTGGCATGGAAATGATATTGCACAACATCGCTTTGGAGTATCTTGCTTCCTAACTGAAAACTATTAGTTACGGATGTATAAAAAGGTTATAAAAGTTTAGGAAAAAAACTACTTTGTATCATAAAGTAAAAAAAAGGAACTCACATTGCCTGATAGATTTGAACAATCTACACATTTTATCCTCTTTTGAAAGTTTGGAGGAGTCTAGAAATAATTAGTTGAGGTATGAGAAAAATAAACAAAGACAGTGGGTAAGTTGTAAGTTTTTTATATTAGAGAAAGTGAATATCTTTTGGATTTTGGGGCCTTGATGATTTGACTTTGACTTACAAATTGTTTGGAAATTTACAGTAACAATCATTACGAGTGTTTGGATTTACTGGGTCACCAAGTGCTTCACTGAATCCACCCTTACCAATCCTTGAGATGGAGCGGATGTGTTTGGTCCTTTTACTGTCAGGGAGGCTGTTACACAAACTGGCTCCATATTTTTTCTCAAGGTATTATGGACTCATGAAGTACATCTGCAATTATGTACCAGGATTGTATATGTCCACATTTTTTGTCCATGCAGATGTGTATATCTTTATGTTGCGTATTGAGCATAACTACATTCAAGTTGTGATAAACAAAGAGATCTATATGAAGGTTATAGACCTGTCATGATGCATCCATTAGCACAAATACATGTGTCCACATTTATAAGTGCAGATGTGTGAAGTTGTCAAAATAGCTTTGTAGGGACTAGGGCACGGTGCATTATTACCATGCATAGCATTTATATTTCTTATGCATGCAAATGCATATTGTTTCTGATGATTGCATGAAATAATTAAAACTGACAGCTATTGTCATTGGCATTATGTTGTTGTTGAACAAAATGAGATGAATTTGTAAATATATGTGTATATAAGCTAGTGCTGCGGAAACAAGTTAAAAAGAATACCAACATAATCCAAGCATAAAAATGTGTTACATAATTTCTCACATTATTCAGTTATGTGCTTGTCAACTTAACAAATTTATGTTTGATCGCTCGTTAGAGAAAGATATATTATATGATGTTGGGAATACCCTGGTCTGCGATACCCTTGATGAAGCAAAATGATTGAGTTGGATGGAAGAGAGGCACAATGGTAAATTATTATCTTTAGGCTTCGCTCACATGCATATATGTTCTTTTCTTGTACTCATAATGTTACGTCTTTGTTCTAGTGGTCACTATTGATGGGATCCTTTTGACGAAATCTGGAACAAGGCTGGTGGTTTAAGTGGTGGGATGGAAGCTAGGTCAAATAAATGGGATTCCAGTACCATAGAGGATTTATAAAGTCCCTTATCATTTTATTAACTTTTTCTTTCTTTCTTTCTACTCAATATTATGTAGAGTTCTTGTACTTCACAGCTCGTAAGAAAAAGCGAGATCAATTGGAATCAGAACTGGAGAAACTTTGTTCAGTCAGAGAATTACAGATGAAAGAGTCCGAAGTTGCACAAAGATTCACTGGGCTTGAGAAGAAAATTCACTATTTGAATATTGAAGAGGTAACTAGTATGAACATTTTTCCCAATATTGTCAGATTAATTAGTGGGAAAGAGGACTAGCTACATAAAATGCTTAAAATGTATAAATTTGAGGTCTTGCTTGTAGGAATAACATCATATTGTTTCACAAACATGCTTGTTTCTTTTCTTTTAGATGCTCAATTGCTTTTAGTGTACTTCATTATGTTTGATTCTTGATAGAAACTTCGTATCTCCTTTATGAGTGGGTAACATAATTTATCTAGCTTTTATATAGCCTTCATTATTTGGTTAATGGGTTAGTCAACCATACTAATCCTTTGTTTTTCAGTCATGTCCTGCCCTAGTAGGAAATTCAACTTACAATCTTCTTGTTTTTTTTTTCTTCAAGCACGTTGAGCTACAATAAGAGTAACTTGATGAAGATTCCTAACTTGGGCTAAATTACTTTTTCCTATGCTTGATTCTTCTAGGTGTTTCTCATGAAACTAATTGTGGAATTGCAGTTCTGGTTTTCAATTTAAGCATTAAAATTATCTGTCTTTACTTGCTTCCCTAATTTACCATGCTTTTAGTTACCATTTTATTCCTTAGTTGAATAAGCATTAGATTCAACCAACTAACTGCTTTGTTAGTTCTCTTCTTCACTATATTTTGTTGCTTAAAAGTTTACTGGTACATTTTTTCTCAACTATTCTTAATAATTTCCTGTTCCACAATCAAGTCTCTTTGGATATCAGTCTGTTATCTTGGATCCTTGAATACTATTTCTTTCTCACTTTTTTGTTACAACTAAAGATATTATTCCATATAAAATTATTTTCTCTCTGTACATTTTATCACCTTCTTCTATAGAAAGTGCTTACTTTTCTCCTTTATACTCTGCACCATTTAGTTCTTGCTACCTCAAGCAACTTTTTCTTGTATACTAAGGTTTGTGTGTCAGCTACCAACAACTTTAGTTTGTGCTTTTTCTCGTATACTAAGGTTTGTGTGTCTTAGGCAAATTTAGTTTGTGTCAATGGAGCTATATCAATTTAGACTTTTCGAGCCATGCTGCATGTGTGATCCTCTATATATGCATGTGTGATCTTCTATATATGGAACTATGACCATTGCTTTCCTATGAATGTGCTGAAGCAGACTGTTCCAAGTCTTTCATTTAATTTATTTCACCAGGTCAATATTTACCGTTCATATATTTGTCACAAATAAATTCAATCATGTAGCATGCCGATACTTTTGTTCTACATAACAATGCCGACACTTTTTATATGTACTGCACTTGTTTTATTTAAATTTTCCTTTCCTAAAAGGATTGCCACACCAACTTATTTCTCTTCTTGTCTTGTTGTGTTTAGAAGTTATTTCTAAGGAACTACTAGACAATGGATTGAGTATTACTAGTCTATGCAGAACACTACAAAACCTACATGTTTAACTTAAGTTTAATTGTGCCAGCTATGATGCGTGGGTCATCTACAACTTCCTGTTACTTTGCCTGACATAGTGGGAGGCGCAGGTGCTGTAGTGGTAAGCTTAAGTGGACGAGTTCTGAAACCGTCATGGTACCTGATGACATGTTGTTTTCTTGCTATTCCACTTGATGGGTAAGTTTGTGCCTTGAAGTTGTTCTGTTGCAGATAGTTTGGCAATTATGCAATTTCTTTGGAAAACTTCGGCAGAAACTATTGGTTTTTATGAATGTAGTTATGTTTGTCCAATGATTGTATCATGTTTTTGAATATGGTTAATCTGTTAAGTTTAGCATTTCATTATCACTAATCTTCATACTATTAATATAACATTTCTACTTATACCTTTGGGGATATATGCTTTTTGTTTTACATATTCGTGATATGAGTTTTTATTATATATCTTAAATTTAATTGAGCTACCAAAATCAAAACTATGTTTTGATTATGATTATTCAATTAAGTTTAACATTATGATATTACTAATATTTATTCTATCACTATAGCTCTTATACTTAAACTTAGCATTGTCCTACTGTGCTTTATCTTATCATATTTGCTACATGTATATTGCTTTGTTCGTCTAATATTTATATGCAGAAAAGCAATAAGTAAAATCAATGTGGACATATACAATAAAAAAATTTTTGGTGGGCCAAAGACGACGGATTCCAGATTTTCTGAACCACCGACATCTCCGGAGCCACGCACTCGGGGGTTCCGCTGTCCGATTAGCGGACGGGGGTCGAGGGGGCAGCACACCCCGTGGCCCGAAATGTATTCAGTTTTCACAAACTGGATCTCTTTGGACAGCTGTCATCAAGGAAGAAACCAATGTCTATCAAGGAAAGAAGCCATGTCATGCTATGTCATCATCATTTCAAGACTCTGAAGAAGCCTGCAGCTGCTACAGTATATCTGGAGTCTGTAATGAGTCTTAGGAATAATTGTAAACACAAGAAATGGATGACAAAATTGAAAGCTAGGGTAGAAATTAGTCCAGGATTATTTTCGGATGACAATTTGTATACCGACGGTATACCAATTTTTGTTCATAGAAAGTTTTTGTCTACAAAATCGGTATATCGACGGAATACCGATCTATACCGACGGTATACCGATTTAATAACGTTAAAAATTTAACGGTCGGATTTCGAACATTTAATGATCCCAACGGCTATATTTCTAACCGTTGCAATTCCAGACCGGTATTTTGACGGTATACCGGTTCGTACCGACGATATATCGATCGCTGACTGAAAAGTTGTCTTTGAGCTCTTTTCAATACTTTGGTTATAAATAGCCCTTTCATTCAAAGTTGATGCTTTAAGCCTAAAATTTTTAAAACCATCAAAGTTTATTCACAAACAACTCTACAAAGCTTTCATTTGCCATTCACAAATTATGTTAGAGTTATTGGGTTGAAAAGTGAGAACTTTATCTTGTTGTATAAGGAGATCAAAACCTATTGTGAAAGATTGAAGTTGGAGAGTATTCAGATCCAAACTCTCGGTTAAAGTTGGAGAGTCTTCGGATCCAAACTCTCGGTTGAAGTCGGAGAGGCCTTCGGACTAAAGCTCTCGTGTAAGAAGTTGGTGAGCCTTTGTATGAAAACTCATGTTGTACTATTTGCGATAATAGTGGATTAAATTCGAAGAGAGTTCCGGGACTGGAGTGTCCCTTGGAAGGATACCAGGATACATCGGGTGTCGATATTTTTTTGTTTCTTCTCTTGCACTTATATTTTTAAATTGTCCATTAGCTTGTGTTAAGTGCTTGATTAGTTAGCTTGACCCTATTCACCTACTCTAGGGCTCCTACAATTGGTATCAGAGCAAGGACTCTATTGTTAGGCTTAACATCCTTTGAGTAGATCCTTGTTATTTTTTCTATGACATCGTATTCCTCCTCCGATAAAGAGAATTTTGCTTCTAGTAGTATGGACAATCATGTTTATTCTAAATGCAAGAAATGCTTTAAGTGGAAAGCCATGGTTAGCCAATCCTTAGAGATTTTTGATGACCTTCATTCTACAAATTAAGAACTTTCAGAAAAAGTTATTCATTTAGGCTGTGTTTGATTGTGCTTTTTTTCTATGGAAAATATTTCCATCATAAATTTTCTACCAATTGTAGTGTTTGATAGCTTATATTTTCCATGGAATTATTTTCCAAAAAACTATAATTTTCCATATTTTCATCTAAAATGGTGGAAAATGAAACTTGTCCAACACATAGGAAAATATCATTTTCCATGGAAAATAACTATTTTTGTGGAAAATAATGGCAATCAAACACCCAAATTAGTTTTCCATGAATTTTTTTTTAAATTCCATGGAATTTTTTTTCCTAGGAAAATTGTTCCATGGAATTAATTTCTTTTCCACGTATTTTTCACCTTGCAATCAAATGCACCCTTAGAATAATCTAATGGGTTTTTGAAAAATAAAAACAATGATTTATTATCTAGACTTGATTCTCAAAACTCATCTTGTGTTTCTTTAAAGAGTTTGAATGAGGCTTTAATTTTGAAAATCAAATCTCTTTCCTCATCAATAGAAGATCTTAAGAGGCAAACACATGAGGTAAATCATTTGCATGATTCTTCTATTGACTCTTTAAAGAAACAAAATGATGATTTTATTTCTAGAATTGCTTTATTTGAAAAAAAGAATTATGCATTAAATGCTAAATTTGATTCTCTTACTTGTTTGCATGATGATTTGCTATTAGAACATGATATTCTTAAGACCAAATCCATGCATGCTAACTCAAGAAATATTTTTCATTCTAGTATGTCACATGTTCATAATCATGTTCATTCCGATACATGTGCACACACTAGTATTAGGTGCTTTTATTGCTCTCGCATTGGATACATGAGTCTAACTTGTTCTATTCGTAGGAGTTTTTCTACCAATGCTAGAGTAAATAGTATATGGGTCCCTAAAGCTAACAAATTTGGATCCAAGTTTATTTGGATACCAAAGTATCTCTTTTCTATACCTTTATGCTTTCTTTGTTAAATACGTGAGTGCCCTTTCGACTTCCATGATATATGCACACACACACACACAAAAACTTGCAGGAGGTTGTAGGGAGGCTACATTTCCACAATTGATTTTTTTTTTTTTAAATTTGAGGAATCATATTGCTAGGTTTTAAGTACTTTGCAAAATGTTGAAAAGTTTCTTGTCTTTGTATTGATTATCTTAGCGGAAAATCTACTTCATGATCGGGAGAATATTTCTTCTATTCACCTATGTTATTCTTGGTTTTGTTCGGGTGTAGATATGTCGCGTGGATTACATGTGACCAAGAATAAGACAGTATCTTATGAAGGTTTTGTTTTGCAGCTACAGAAAAATCATTGAGCATCGCACTCTTTATCTGAGATTCTAAATATACTAGTAATCCATTTAATGGCTTTAATGTGCATACATGTTTGCCTCTCAATAATTCCATTTTGGATAATCTATCTAAATCACATTCAATAATCCTTTTATTCAGAGGTTTCTTAATTATAATATCTAGCGGATGGGATGTCAAGTGCCTACAATCTCTATTTATGTCATAGATAGTTCTAAACCCCCTTATATCTTCTTATAGGATGAACGATTCGCATGTCCTGATGACAATTTTTTTTCTATGGCGATGACAAGAGAGCTCCCATGAAGCCTCCTGTGAAGAAAGCAGTAGCGATGTTTTGCGAAAAAAAGAAATCCAAATGATAATCATTACTCCCTTTTAAGCATTGATATAGTTGTTGAACATTAATAGTTGTTCGAATTTTATGAGTCAGTAAAGCCAAAAAAAGAGAAGAAAATGGCTTTGTTTAGATACATTGTGTAAATAATGGTGTAGATGCTTAATTTTTGGGTTCATTTTGTAAGTGACGGTGTAGATGGGTTCATTTTGTAAATTATATGTTTCGGATTAATTTTGTAAATAATGGTAAAAGATGCATAATGATGTAAAGCATTTTAGATCATTTTGCAACTGAACTTATATAGTCATATACGGATTTTTTTTTTGTCTTTTATTTGTATGCTTCATTGGAACATGAAAAAAAAAAAATTAATTTCATAATAATTTTTAATATTTTTAATACTTTTGGGAATATATATGTAATTGTCATAAAAATAAACTACATTCTTTTGTGGCCATTCTCAATCCATCCCTTAATTTTTAGGACGATTTTTATTCATCACGAATACTTATATTTTAGGACTATATGATAATCCGTCATAAAAATATAATAATTTAGACACTTTTGGGACGGTTGCTTTTTTCGACCCTAAAATTAAATTAGGACGATTTCTTCCGTCCCAAATTTTTTTGCCGCGCCATCCAAATAATACTGTTTCAATCCGTCCCAAAATTTGTCCCAAATAATGATTTGGAACGATTTAGTCACTTTTTTAACACGGATTTCCATCGTCCCAAAAAGCTACTTTTTTGTAGTGGTATTTACTTCTTTGCAATGAAAATTTGGTTGTTTATACTGTATTCTTCACTCTTTTTGTCAAATGGCTTCTCGTTTTATGGCGGACCTTTTTTTATCAAATGACAAAGGGGGAGAAGATAGACTGATGATATGCTATCTTTATATACTAGTTTACGGGGGAGCAATTTAAATACTTTCTAAAGAAATTGTATCAAGGTATGAATGTTGATGTATAAGTCTAGGTTTATCAATTTTCAGAATGGGGATATTGTTGGTCCAATTGGTCATGGTCAACCTAATTTCAATAATTAACAAAACCATGATTAGATATGTTGCAATGTGATACAGTTGAAGCTCAAACAAGATGGAATTCTCTGCTACTATCTACAAGAAGTTTGTTGTAAATTGTGTTTGGTTTCTTCAACTTATTATGTATTTTAAATTTTATTAGAGTCTAGGACTACTGTAAATCGAGTCACACTCGGCAAATAGTTGGCACTCGAGTCTACTCAAATCAACCTACCCAAAAACCAGCTCAAACCAAATCCAAATAAAAACTTCAAGTCAAATCAACTTTCTGGAACTGGACATATAGAAGTCGGCCTAAGTTCTGTCCCAGACAGAACTCAGACCGAACTCTCTACCTCCCATAAACAGAAACCCTAATTTGATTACTTCTTCCTAGAGACTAGGCACCGACATTCTGATTTTTGAATGTTAGGGGACAGAAATCAGACAGAACTCTATCCACAAAAAGCCTGTAAATAACTAGGAAATCCATATCATTCCAACTCACTTATTCTCACCTTCATCTATCCTATTAGTACTACTTATGCTTGAAACCTTCTCCATTCCCAAGATTACAACTCTCAAGCTTTCTAAGTGCCAGTTTCAATCTAGAAGTTGGCTCGAGTTGTAAAAGCTTGAAAACAAGTTCGTATTTCATTCAAGTCTGAACATGATGTGCTCTTCGGATCAAAGCACGTGTATGTACGAAGTTTCAAGCCTTCGATCAGAACTTGTGCTTTCACAGATAGTGGATTAACATCGAGCAAGAGTTCTTGAGACTGGATTAGTCCTCCACAAGGTATACCAGTATACATCGCTGTGTTTGTATTTGCATTTCTAAACTTTGTTGTCATTATTTATATATGTGCTTTACTGATTTTTTATTATTAATTTTTTTACCGTTTTACTGTTTTATTTAGTTTGTACACTGCTTTTAAATTTTATTAGGGGATTATTTTTGTTGTACTATATTCACCTCACTTTAGAGTTACCTTAGCATCCTTAACAACGATATCATGCAAAGTCGGATTCGCTACTATATGGCAGACACTCATGTTGTTGGTGTTTGCTCCAGCCTTTTAGAAATATAGTTTTTCCTCTGTCGTCGATAACCATGTACAAATTTAAAATGACGCGACTTTATTTTCTTCATAAGTCAAAACATAGCTACTTGTGAGAATGTGACTATGATTGACAATTTCGTCACTTCTCCCTATCAGTTCTTGTGATTCTTTGCAGCATTAGAGAACAAAATAAGAATAGGAAGATTACATGTAAATTAGACTAAAATTCATGAGTGCATGCATTTTAAATTAACGATTATTACCAGTCCCTCATCGTCAGCTTGGGAAGAAGGAAGAGGTATTTCGGTCAAAAATTAACGATCAACGGAGTTGACCGGTAGGTTTTGACGAAAAAGAAGGGAGGGGGGGGGGGGGGGGGGGTGTTGGGAAAGAAACGCGAAAACCTTTCCCCAAACCGGAGAGTACCTGCGAGAGGACCGAGCAATACAACGCACGAACCCAAAAATAGCCACACAAAAACAATCACGCAGACACAGAGAATTTTTGACGTGGAAACCCTTGCGGAAAAAACCACGGGACGATCGGAGTCCAACCCTGAGAAGCCTCCACTAATGGAATAGAAGAATTACACCCTCTACAAACTCCTTCCGATCCAAATCGGATCCCCACAACACTCAGAGATAAGAACAATGATTACAAGGCTACGAAGAGCGAGAACGACGAGTAGAGATTACCCGAAACACGACCTCCTTCGAAAACGACCTTCAATCCTCCGTCTTCTTCTCCGAAGTTGCAATGGCACTCTTGCCTCCTTCTCTCTCCAAAAGTTGTGTTACGTTGCGATTATACGATAATAAATTAGGGTTGAGAAAACTCAATATATCTCCCTAATCCCGCAACCAACCTGAACCGTTGGATTAGATCCAATGATGAAAACTCATCCTGAAATCCGCTTCAGCCCCCCGACACACAGAGTTCGGCCAGAACTCTGTGTGGGGCAACCAGCACTGGATGGCCAAACCCTGGAACGGCCAGACCGAGTTCGGCCAGAACTCGGCCTGGGACCGAGTTCGGCCCGAACTCGGCCTGGGACCGAGTTCGGCCCGAACTCGGCAGACTTGGTCCAGAACCCCCTTTGGGGCAGCAGCAGCAGTAACAACTACTCCCGAGCTTCTCCGACATCGGACGGCGCTCGTCGCACTCCGGGATCTTCTCCACATAGGTTGGGAACCCCACCCACTCCAACAAATCTCCCCCTTCACAACTATGGGGAGGACGTCGTCATCCCGACGATCTGCCTGCAGTACTCAAACTTCCCCCTTGGTAGAATCTTCGTGAACATATCAGCTCCGTTGTCATCTGTATGCACCTTCTCAAGCTCCGCGTCCTTCTTCTCAACCACATCCCGTATCCAATGATACCGAGTCTCGATGTGCTTGGACCGGCTATGAAACGTCTGATTCTTCACAAGATGGATAGCACTCTGACTGTCGCAAAGCAAAGTATACTGCTCTTGCTTCAGTCCCATTTCCTGCAACAGCTTCTTCATCCACAACAGCTTCTTGCAAGCCTCCGTCGCCGCAATGTATTCCGCCTCCGTCGTCGACAAGGCAACACACTTCTGCAACCGCGACTGCCAAGACACTGCTCCTCCCGCAAAAATCATCACGTAGCCTGAAGTCGATCGCCTCGTGTCTACATCTCCAGCCATATCAGCGTCGGTATACCCAACCAGCTTCGGCTCGTCACCACCAAAGGAAAGTCTCCAACCAGCAGTGCCCTGAAGATATCGTAGAATCCACTTGACCGCACTCCAGTGTACCCTTCCAGGATTCGAAAGATACCTGCTAACCGTACCAACTGCATGAGCAATATCTGGCCTCGTACACACCATAGCATACATAAGGCTTCCCACAGCTGAAGCATATGGAACCCGCTCCATATCTTCCTTTTCGTCCTCGGTAGATGGACACTGCTCCTCAGTGAACTTAAAGTGAGCCGCGAGGGGGGAACTCACTTTCTTCGACCCGTCCATCCCGAAACGCTAAAGTACCCGGTAAATGTACTTCTTTTGGGACAAGTGTAGCAGCTTGGACTCTCTCTCTCGGCTGATCTCCATCCCAAGAATAGTCTTCGCTGCGCCCAAATCCTTCATAGAGAAGGCCGCGCCCAGCTGGCGCTTCAACTCCGCTATCCTAGTGGCATTCCGACCCACTAATAGCATATCATCAATATAGAGCAACAAAATGATGAAATCATCATCGGCAAAATACCTCACAAATGCACAATGGTCCGACGTCGTCCGTGCATAACCATGCTCTCCCATAAACGACTCGAACTTTCTGTACCACTGCCTCGGAGCCTGCTTCAGACCATACAAGCTCTTCCTCAACCGGCAGACCAAATGTGACTTGCCCTTCTCACAGAATCCCTCCGGCTGCTCCATGTACAACTCCTTCTCAAGATCACCGTGGAGGAACGCCGTCTTCACGTCCATCTGCTCGACCTCCAAGTCGAAACTGGCTGCTAATGCTAGCACCACCCGAATAGACGAATGCTTGACGACAGGCGAAAAGATTTCATCATAATCCACGCCTTTTCGCTGACCGTAGCCCTTGACTACCAGCCTCGCTTTGTATCGAGGGCGAGTAGCATCATCCGTCTGCTTCACTCTGAACACCCATCGATTCTTCAAAGCCTTCTTGCCCTTTGGCAACCGCACTAGATCATAAGTGGAATTGGTGTGCAAGGAACTCATCTCCTCCTGCATAGCCACCATCCACTCCTGCCTGTGTTCGTCTTCCATAGCCTCTGCAAAACTTTCGGGCTCTCCCCCGTCAGTCAGTAGCACATACTCATCCGGCGAGTATCTCGTAGATGGTCGACGATCCCTGTTGCTCCTTCTCAGTGGAGCCACTGGTGCTGGCTGTATACCGACAGCCTCCTCCCCTTCAGGAACTACCTCTCCGGCATGCTCATCCTCCTGAGGGACACCCTGACCACCATCAGCAGGCTGATGATCAAGGTTGGGAGCAACTCCATGTACCGGCTCCCCCATAACTGGATCCTCTGCGATGTCCTCTGGAAACTGCTCGAAGCGAAATGACTCTAACTCAGGCAATTCCTCAGCCTCAGAAGGCGTCTCGGAATCCTGAGTGTTGGTCATGGTCTGATCCTCGACGAACACCACGTCCCTGCTTCTGTAGAGCTTTCCTTCCACTGGGTCATAGAGTCTATAGCCAAACTCATCCCGACCGTAGCCGACAAAGACGCATCGCCTCGTCTTCGGCTCAAGTTTGGTCCTCTCGTCCTTCGGTACATGCACGAAGGCTTTACAACCAAATGCCCGCAGGTGACTGTATGACGGCTCCTTGCCGTACCATACTTTGTCAGGCACATCACCCTGCAAAGGAGCACTAGGAGACAAATTAATAATATAAGCAGCTGTGAGAAGAGCCTCACCCCAATAACTGCCTGGCAAGTTTGCTTCTGACAGCAAACACCGCACCCTCTCCATCAGTGTCCTGTTCATGCGCTCCGCTACACCATTGAGCTGAGGTGTCTTTGGCGGAGTCTTCTGGTGTCGTATCCCTTGCTCTCTGTAATACGCATCAAAGGGACCGATGTATTCGCTGCCATTGTCGGACCGAACACACAACAACTTCTTGCCCGTCTCCCTTTCAACGGAGGCCTGAAACTCCTTGAAAGTAGGCAGCACCTGATCCTTGGTCTTTAAGGCATAGACCCAAACCTTCCTGGAACAGTCATCAATAAAAGTCATAAAGTAAGAAGCACCACCAAGAGATTTTACCTTCATAGGACCGCAGACATCCGAGTGAATCAACTCGAGCAACGCCGGCTTCCTCGAACTTGGGTGACTCTGGAAAGACACCCTACTTTGCTTCCCAGCCAAACAGTGCGTGCACTTCTCCAACTTTGTAGACTTGAGCCCCGGAATCACTTTCCTGTTCACCAAGTAGCTCATCCCCTTCTCGCTGATATGGCCGAGCCGCCTGTGCCACAACTCGGTAGACGCGTCACTGACTGTTCACCTCCTGTGCCCCCTCTGCGCTCTCCTCCATATAGTAGAGACCGGACTTCTTGCTTCCTCTGGCAATCACCATCGAACCTCTGGAAAGCTTCCACTGACTATTCCCGAAGAGACTGAAGAATCCCTCGTCATCCAACCTTCCAACCGACACCAGGTTGAAACGGATATCAGGGACATGACGAACATCCTTGAGAACAAGAACCGCACCCGTCTTCGTTCTCAAATGCACATCTCCAATGGCAACCGCCTTCGACACATCTCCGTTGCCCATCTTCAACACGCCACAGTCGCCTGTCGTGTAAGTGGCAAACAGTGCCCTATTGTGAGATACATGTGCTGAAGCCCCTGAGTCCACCAGCCAAGAATTGTCATCGCAGGCGAGGTTAGTAATGACCTCATCACCTACGACGATCACATCGCCTCCATGTACCGAGGCCGCCGCTGTAGTGTTCTCTTCTTGCTTCCCCTTGTCGCCCTTCTTCTCCTTCTTCCAAGCGAAACAATTCCGCTTGATATGGCCCTTCTTACCGCAATGGTAACACTCTGAGTCCTCGTACCGACCCTTGGACTTCCCCCTGCTCTTGTCTCTGCCACCACCTGGACCCCTGCTTTTGCCCCTTCCGCGGCTCTCTGAAACAAGTGCCTCTGAGTGGTGGGATGTGGATGAAGTGCCCTGAAAACGTCTCCGCATCTCTTCATTCAACACCCCGCTCTTGGCAAACTCCAGACTGACCACGCCCTCTGGAGCAGAAGCGATCATAGATACTCGTACGGTCTCCCACGAGTCTGGCAAGGTACACAGCAGCCACAGTCCCTGAACTTCGTCGTCGAACTTGACTCCCATAGAAGATAGCTGGTCAACCACGCCCTGGAAATCACTCAAGTGATCCGTAATAGACGCCCCATCCTTGTACCGCAGACCCATCATCGTTCGGATCAGAAACAACTTGTTTACCCCGGTCTTCTTCGCATACAAGGATTCCAGCTTATCCCACAACGTCTTCGCGTGCTCAATATTGGCAACGTGGTTGTACACGTTCTCATCAACAAACTGCCGTATGTACCCACACACCTGTATGTGCTCGAACTTCCAGTCCTCCTCAGATTTATCACTGGGCCTCTCGGATGCAAACACAGGTAGATGCAGCTTCTTGACAAATAGCAAATCCTTCATCTTGCTCCGCCAATAATGATAGTTTGTGCCATTAAGGTTCACCATGCGCACCGACTTCGCGTCCATCTCTCCTCTCTGGTTCCTCTGTCAACTCCTGACACCCTTTGAACCCAAAGCTCTGATACCACTCTGTTGGGAAAGAAACGCGGAAACCATTCCCCAAACCGGAGAGTACCTGCGAGAGGACCGAGCAATACAACGCACGAACCAAAAAATAGCCACACAAAAACAATCACGCAGACACAGAGAATTTTTGACGTGGAAACCCTTGCGGAAAAAACCACGGGACGATCGGAGTCCAACCCTGAGAAGCCTCCACTAATGGAATAGAAGAATTACACCCTCTACAAACTCCTTCCGATCCAAATCGGATCCCCACAATACTCAGAGATAAGAACAATGATTACAAGGCTACGAAGAGCGAGAACGACGAGTAGAGATTACCCGAAACACGACCTCCTTCGAAAACGACCTTCAATCCTCCGTCTTCTTCTCCGAAGTTGCAATGGCACTCTTGCCTCCTTCTCTCTCCAAAAGTTGTGTTACGTTGCGATTATACGATAATGAATTAGGGTTGAGAAAACTCAATATATCTCCCTAATCCCGCAACCAACCTGGACCGTTGGATTAGATCCAATGATGAAAACTCATCCTGAAATCCGCTTCAGCCCCCCGACACACAGAGTTCGGCCAGAACTCTGTGTGGGGCAACCAGCACTGGATGGCCAAACCCTGGAACGGCCAGACCGAGTTCGGCCAGAACTCGGCCTGGGACCGAGTTCGGCCCGAACTCGGCAGACTTGGTCCAGAACCCCCTTTGGGGCAGCAGCAGCAGTAACAACTACTCCCGAGCTTCTCCGACATCGGACGGCGCTCGTCGCACTCCGGAATCTTCTCCACATAGGTTGGGAACCCCACCCACTCCAACAGGGGGGAGGGGTTGTACATTATAGTTAAACAGTGAGGTGCACCTTAA
Organism: Iris pallida; assembly: GCA_029216955.1. Lineage (NCBI taxonomy): Eukaryota > Viridiplantae > Streptophyta > Magnoliopsida > Asparagales > Iridaceae > Iris > Iris pallida. The sequence continues at coordinate 6,178,746 of JANAVB010018600.1, forward strand.
ATTATGGTAAATAAAGTGTGATGTAACTCAAATTTTTTCTTTTTTATATTAGATTGATTACATTATTTTGAACTCTCTTTTTACATTTTTTTAAATGGACCGGACCTACGAATCTTCTTTCGAGCAATTTAAACATCTATATTTGGTCAAATTATTTGTATTACGTAGCATGAGTGAACTTTATTTTAGAAAGATGCATGGGTCATCCAATGACAATCTTATTGCTTTATGATGTAAGATACCAGAAATTAGTGGTGGGCTATTTGAAAAGTGTAACCAAATTTACTTGGAAACCTGAACATTATAGTACATGGGGCAAAAACTGGAAAGTAGAATTTGTATTAAACTAGCTATGGTAAAGGTAGGATTCTTGACAATGTTTTATCCGAATGAAAGGTAATTTGAGAATCCTAAGGCTCAGAGAAAATATTTTGAAAGACGAAGATGGTAGTCATACTAACCCCCTCCACTTGATTCTCATTATTCGAATAGTCTGCTTGTATCTTCTATAGTGCCTGGTGTTCGACAAACTGGCACTATGGGTTATGTTGTCACCCCTATTTCCTGTATTTCGTATTTGTACTCGTAATTTGATTTTTGGCACGTATTTTATTTTCTCGACTTGCGGATTTTGGTTTCTCGTAAATGGGTTTGGACCATGGCTTGGTTTTATTTTGTGGAGTTGGTTTGGTTTGGTTTGGTTCATCATGAGTGGAACACCTTAGCCTATTCTCCACCTCCATTCCATCACAACCACCCTCATTAAAACCTACCAACCTTTTCTCTCTCCTCCATAACTCCATTAATTTCTTACAACTTCTTCTTCTTCCTTCTTCCACACAACTCCCCAACCCATAGGCAAGTGCACCTTGCCATCAAATAAGCACCACTTTTTATTTGTCCATTAACTAGATTAGGCCATGGAGAACAACTTTAGAACTTGACATTTTGTGATTTGGAGCTTTCATTTTTCTAGATCTAGGTTTTAACCATTTTCGAAAATCCTTGGTTTTGATCCATTAAACTTTGATTTTTGCATGTTTTGATGCTTCCATGTGGGAGAGAATTCGATTTTACTCAAGTTAGAACTTTGAAAATCTAGATTTGGTTTTGATTTGGCTAAGTTATGAAGATTTGAAGTTTTGGTGTTCTTGAGGAGTTCATCTCAGCCTTGGTGAAGGCTCTCGGCCAGTGCTCTTTAGCACTTGACCGTTTGCGCACCCCGGCCTGTGCTCTTTAGCGCATGGCCGATTGCGCATAGGCTCAGCCAGTGCTTTGCGCTGCGCTGGATTGCGCTGGCGCAAGCTAGCCATGCGCAAGCCAGCCATGCGCAAAGTAACCCCTGCGCACTCGACCATTACGCAGTCCATACTCTGCGTAGTCTACCCTTGCGCAATCCTCCCTTACGCAATCCAATTGATGCGCAAGGCATCCCCTGTGCCCCTTTAACCCTGTGCCCCTTGACCCCCTGCGCAGGCAACTCTTGCGCAGCTCTTCCATACGCAGTACATACCCTGCGCAGCCCAACCCCTGACCCCCTTGCACAACCTACTTGTCTATGATGAATTGTTATTTCTTTAAGCTTGGCTCTTCTATAGTCCTATATATATTGGTATTTTATTAGATATTTTACGTCCATTTTATATCCTTACGCCTTTTGTCATGAACTTGATTTTACTTAATATGTTTGGAATGACTATTGTACATGGCATGGTATGACAAGGAACTAGCATAACATGACAGTGACCCGTAGTGGTACACTCCTGACATGACCAACCTGACATGATAGTGGCCCGTGGCGGCGCACTCCTGACTTGACTTGACTTGTAACTTGTAACTTGACTCGTATAATCAACTTGACACCGTGGGTGTTCCTGCTTGCTTGCTTGTATAATCCACTTGTCTTGTCTTGCATCATGTCTAGGACGTGACTTCCTGGGTACCACGGCCAGGGACTCGCGCTAAATTGGATTAGGCTAATGATTAGATCAAACTAGAACATGGAGAATTCCCAGTCACAGGCAATCTCGTTATCTGGGCGCTTTAATGGACTTGTAGCTTGCCGACGAGTAGAGCACATTTCCAGCACACTGTCATGTGTTGCACCCTCTAAGTCACCTAAGGGTACATTTGTCTCCCGGGCAATGTACCCACCTATAACTCTCAACCCGCGGAAGGATAACTGGATAGTCTGCAGGGCTTGGGACTGGGAGTTTCTCACTTGCATCTTGTTAGTAATTAAGGCTTGTGATAACCCTAGTTAGTTAAAGTAGTAAGCCGTAGTAATTGCTTGGCCGCTTGTGAATGCATGATGTCCAACCTTGTCTAAGTCTTGTCTAGCTCCAGTACCTGCTATCTCCTGAGCATGTTTGTTTTCCTCATCTTAACGATAAATGGGTAGAGACAGTGAGCTATTCAGGCGAAGGGGTACAATCCCGATCCTTGTTTGGTTTAAGGATTGTAACCTGGCTCCCGGAATGGTTCCACGTCCCTAGTCGTTTATCGCCCTGTGTACTTTACTACTTGTACTTTCTTTTATTCTTTATGTTCTGATATGCTGGCTTTTGTTCTTATTTGTGGCCTCCTTGTGGCACTTGCTCTTTCTGGGGTTTGACCCAGCTGGTTTTGTGTGGCCAGATTTCGGAGCAGCTCCCGAGGATCTACCAAGCTTCCAGCCTAATGGTGAACACTAGACAGAACCCGGGCTACGAGTGGGTTTTCCCTTTTTTGTTTCACCCACTTATATGTAAATTTATTCTTTTGAGGCGTTTAGCCGACGAGCACCTGTTAGCTCGATGCACATTTATTTACTGTCTGCCTACGGGCTGTAAACATGATTAACAAATCCTAGGGTTGATCATGTATGACTGAACTCTTGCTAGTCCTATCATTTTGTACGACTAGCTTCATGATCATCCAATATGTAATATTTGGGACGCCTTATATATATATTTGATGCTCTAATATTTTGTAACTCTGTTAAATTGCTTGAGATTGAGACAATAGGCTTGACCTTAAGAGACTGCTGGCTTGTAGTAAACCCTCATATCTAGACAGCCGTGACCGTATAGTTGAGATGTATTCTATCTCAATATACGTAGCTGGCTATGTCTGCCCCCGTTCTCCAGTATTCTGGTTCTGGGGCGTGACAGATCATGATCAGATAGCTGAGGCTAAGAGGGGGCTGGGAATTTTTCCAGGTAGCAACCTATATAGGTACAATTCTTTCCAGGTATAATGAATTTGTATTGCTTTGGGTCTACTTTCTTATTCCCCCTGATATTCTATTGAGGTCCCAAATGATGTTAATTCTTTCTGCTACTTTTGAAGGCCGGAGACGATGCATATAACTTTCTTTCATCGGATTCTTCTAAAGGTTACACAGGGTATGCTCTTTCTAGCTGTTTTTATTGTAGACATTAGAATTTTGATTGCCTACTATTTTCATATGCAATTATGGATATTTACTTTGGCTTATTTTTTTTTCTTGGATTTCCCTTGTGCTAAACATTACACCCATACCAAACTATATAATAGAAGTTTGGCAGAGTGATTATGTTGAGAACTAATAAGGGATTTAGTCCCACATTGAAAAAAATATAGTATGAAGAGGAGCTAGACTCCCTATAAGTAGTGGAGCAGCCAATCAATAAAAATACAACAATTATTCACTACATGGTATCAGAGCCATAACCACAATTTTTTTCACAACCCGCCCAAAGCCAACCCCCCTGCCCCGACGCCCCTACCTTGTCCCAACGCCCACCTCCTGGCCCCGCAGCTGACACCCCCTGCCGCCGATGACACCACCCTTGCTGCCCCCCCATCCGCCCCAAGCCGACGCTCCCTGCCCCCGACGCCCACCTTCTGCCTACCGCCGCCCCCCCTGCTGTCCCCGCCCCCCTTACTGACCCAGACGCCCCCACTGCCCCCCCAACGACGCCACCCCCCCGACGCCCCCCTCTCTATCTTCCGACCACATCTGCGGCCGACCCCCCAAACCCTAATTTGTGAGCGCGATTATGTGGACGATTATTCGAAGACGGATGGCTGTCAAATACTTTATTTGCACATTCTGTTCCTAGATTACGTCCTCCGGAACTACAAATGCTTTACTTATATTCTGATCTCGATCTGTAAATTAGGATCTATATGCGTGCGCCAGTGTTGGCCACGTTAGCAGCGCATTCGTAAGGTCTCTGTTGGAGACTTTACATAAAGACGAAGACGACGAAGCCGACGAAGATGACGACGACGACGAATCACAGTTGAAAATGCCATGGATTCAATCAGTGGTAAACTGACAGCAGAAGAGATGAAGGTATTGGTTGATGATATTTTATCAAAAAGATTAACGAGGCAACCCCACGTGTGATCCATACTGATGTAGATCCGTCACCCTATAAAATGGGGAAGCTGGATAAGCTGGAGACGAAGTTGGAAGGTACGTCCAACTACTTGAAATGGTCACGGCAGGCACTGCGGACGCTCAAGGGACGAGGCTTGGTTGGCTACGTCAATGGCCAAACCAAGGCGCCAGATGATCCCTCCTCAAAGGAGTTTGCTATTTGGGAAATTGTCAACAATGTTGTGGCTGGATGATTGACAGCCTCCTTGACCGACCAGGTGTCGGGCAATGTAGAGGCAATGGAGGCTGCTGCTGATCTATGGCAGATTTTGAAGGATATGTACTCAGGCTCTGACAATCCTATATAGGTATTCCAACAGCAGGATAAACTTGATATGGTAGCCCAGGACGATCGTACCATCTCTGAGTACACCGCATTGTTGAAGAAATACTGGTCTGATCTGGATCACTATGATCCTCTTAGGATGGAAGATGCACAAGTTGAACCAGCATTTGCAAAACATTTCCAAAAGTTCTTGGATTATATTTCGCGACAACGGATGATGAAGTTCTTGAAGGGTCTTAACCCTGCGTTTGAGCATAGAAGGAATGTACTCCTAGCACAGCCCATGCTTCCAACCTTGGAAGAAGCCATAGCTGCCATGGCACAAGAAGAGGCTCGATTGAAATTGATGACCAACAAGGGCTCATTCCAGGGGGAGCAAGCCGCTGCTGACAAGTCTGCCCTTGTCGCCTTCAATCAGCCTCCCTCTGTGGCCGGTATTTGCCACAACTGTGGTGACTTAGGACATTACATCAGATTTTGTCCAAAACCCCTGTCGAGTGATCGTGGACGGGGCCGCGGAGGACGTCGAGGTGGTAGAGGCAGTTATGCTGGAAGAAGGGGAAATTATTCTGGCGGCCATAAAACAAATCTGGCAGAAGAAGGGGGCGAACATCACCTGGATGAGTTAACCCCTCTTGAGAAGGAGTTCCTCGCGAGGTTACGCAGCACGAAGCTGGGTTCGAACGGCAGTTATGGGGCGTTATCTTCCTCGGGGGATCACATTACTTGCTTTGCCCAGACCAGCACAGGTATTCCTGCGCGTGCTCTTACGGCAGCTGTCCACCAACCAGGTTGGATTATGGACTCTGGGGCATCTCGCCATGTTACGGGGTCCCGCAGTGAGTTCCAGGACTATACTCACCTACCGATGCCGGAGAGCATTCAGACTGCTGATGGTAAATCCAGTCCTGTCATGGGTAAAGGCACTGTCGCATGCACCCCTTCTCTCACTCTCACCAATGTGTTACATGCTCCGTCTTTTCCTGTCAATCTTCTTTCTATTAGTGCCATTATTCTTGATCTTAACTGTACAGTTTCCTTTGACATCCCTACGATGACTTTTCAGGAGAAGGGGACAGGACGATGACTAGGGACTAGCACATGGCATAAGGGGCTGTGGTACTTGGACAGGACTGGAATGGACAATGCATTGGCATCTCTGATAGTAGACACACCACCTGAAGATTCACGGTGCAGTATAGAAGATAAATTGCTACTCCACCACCAGCGTGTCGGTCATTCTTCTTTTAAAATTATTAGTCGAATGTATTCGTCCTTATACCAAAGGGCTAATAAAGAGAAGTTATTTTGTAATGCTTGTGAGTTAGGTAAACATACCAGAAGCACGTATGTGAGTTCAGGACATCGAAGTTCAGCTGTATTTGATATGATACATTCGAACGTATGGGGCCCTTGTCCTACAACCGGTATTAACGGTTTTCAATGGTTCGTCACTTTTATTGATTGTCATACTCGCGTGACATGGGTTTACCTTATAAAGAATAAAAGTGACGTCTTTGAGGCGTTTCACGACTTTCATCGCCGGGTTGAAACACAATATGGCACTAAAATTAAGTGCTTACGCTCTGACAATGGGACGGAGTATACAAATAAGCAGGTTGCTGAGTATTTATCTACTCATGGAATACTACACCAAACTTTATGTGCCTACACACCGGCACAAAATGGTGTAGCCGAACGGAAGAACAGACACCTGGTGGAGGTCGCACGGACGATGATGCTGGCTATGAATGTCCCGAAACACTTATGGGGGCAGGCGGTGTTAACGGCCTCTTATCTCATCAACCGAATGCCATCTCAGGTATTGGACTGGAAGACACCGTTGGAGATGCTTACTGGTGCAACCACGTACACTGTTTCACCGAAAGTATTTGGGTGTGTATGTTTTGTCCAAGATAATAGGCCAGGCGTTGGCAAACTGGATCCCAGAGCGGTTAAATGTGTCTTTGTCGGGTACACGGCAACTCAGAAGGGATACGTATGTTGGAGCCCAGTTGAGCGGAAGATGTTTGTAAGCATGGACGTTACATTCAGAGAACTGGAACCATATTATGCTTCGGATGACAGTTCAGCGTTTGGTGACACACCTAACATAGAGGGTGTTAGATGTGAGGGAAAAAAAATAAGCCCATCTGTGGTAGTCGGATCGGTCCCATGCCCGATCGTAGAAAACTGGACGAAAGAGGGTGAAAGCAGTGACTCCGATACAGAAGATGAAAAATATACATATGTTAAACAGGGGGAGCAGCAGACAATGGAAAAGGAGCTCCAAGTCTACAAAAGGAGACAACAGAAGTCCAGCACTGTGCCTGTACCGTGCCCTGTGCCTACTGTACCAAGTCCCTCGTCTACTCCTGCTCCAACTCTTGAAGATATTGCCCCCGCACAGAATTAATCTAATTCTGATGCGGATCTCTCTGACTCTGATGGTATGATCTCTCCACTACCTATTGCTCCCTTAAGGAGATCTTCTCGCATCAATGCGGGTAAGGCTCCTAGTCGTTTTAATGATTATGAATATGATATTGCCAACTACCTGTCTTATTCTAACATTTCTTCGAATTATCGAACCTTCATTGCATCATTAGACTCTACTTCGTTGCCCAAAAGTTGGCAGAAAGCAAAGAAAGATCCAAGGTAGAAAGCTGCAATGATGGAAGAACTTGGGGCACTGGAGAAAAATATGACATGGGAGCTGGTTCCATTACCCAAAGGAAAGAAAACTGTGGGATGCAAATGGGTGTACACAGTAAAGGAGACGTCAGAAGGAAATATGGAACGATAAAAGATGAGGTTGGTTGCAAAGGGATACACACAATCATATGGCATCGACTATGATGAGACGTTTGCTCCAGTAGCGAAAATGAGCACCGTAAGAACTCTGGTCTCCATTGCAGCAAACTATGGATGGAAGCTATACCAATTAGATGTGAAGAATGCCTTTCTCCATGGGGACCTACAAGAAGAAGTGTACATGGAACTCCCGCCAGGGTGCTACGCTACAGAATCAGACGGAGGGACGTCGCATAGAAAAGTGTGCAAACTAAAGAAGTCGCTATATGGGCTCAAGCAATCTCCTCGAGCCTGGTTTGACAGATTCAGAAAGGCTGTTACAGGCATGGGATACCATCAAGCAAATGCAGATCATACGATCTTTCTTCAGCATGCAAGAGGACACATCACTATACTTGCTGTATACGTGGATGATATAGTAATCACAGGTAATGATGAAGTCGATATCGCTAAGCTGAAGTCAAAACTCGCGAAGGAGTTTGAAGTGAAGGATTTAGGAGCGATGAGGTACTTTCTAGGTATCGAGGTGTGTGAAGGCGAACAAGGAATTGTTCTCTCACAGAGAAAATACATACTAGATCTGCTGAAGGAGACATGGATGCTGGAATGCAAAGCAGCAGTCACTCCAATTGACCAAAAGTACAAGTTGGTAGCAGAAGCAGGAGAGCCAGTTGATCGTAAAAGATATCAATGACTTGTAGGGAGATTGATTTATCTGGGCACACTCGCCCTGATATCTCATTTGCGGTGAGTGTAGTAAGTCGCTACATGCATGATCTAAGAACGGATCATATGGATGTAGTGTTTCAGATCTTGAGATATCTGAAAGGGAAGCAGGAAAAAGGGCTATGGTTCAAGAAGAATGGATGTATAGAAGTTGAGGGATACTGCGATGCAGACTGGACGAGCTGCATAGACGATAGAAGGTCTACCACGGGATATTGTATCTTTGATGGAGAAAACTTGGTCTCATGGAGAAGCAAGAAACAGTCAGTGGTAGCACGATCTATAGCTGAAGCAGAATACAGAGCAATGGCCTTAGGAGTGTCGGAATTTCTGTGGATGAAAGCGTTACTGACAGAGTTGAAGCTGGACAAGGAAGCACCGTTACGTCTTCTGAACGATAGTCAAGCTGCAATAAGTATAGCTAACAATCCAGTTCAGCACGACAGAACGAAGCACATCGAGATCGATTGATTCTTCATCAAAGAGAAGCTGGAACAAGGGATACTGAAGATTGATCATGTTCGCTCAGAAGAACAAGTGGCAGACTGTTTGACTAAGGGTCTTAGTTCATTAAGTCTGTCGAAGCTATGTAACAAGATGGGAATGATTAACATCTATCGCCCATCTTGAGGGGGAGTGTTGAGAACTAATAAAGGATTTAGTCCCACATTGGAAAAATATAGTATAAAGAGGAGCTAGACTCCCTTTAAGTAGTGGAGTAGCCAATCAATAAAAATACAACAATTATTCTCTACAGATTAGATTAAGATGTTATTTGTGTGCTAGAAACTGTTAACAATGATCCACTTCCTACTACATTTAAATTGTTGCATTAGTATTATTGCTATACTAATAGAGATAAAATTGTTCTTAATTTCTGTCCTTTATTTTCTATTCTTGCTCATCTTCATGTAGATTGTCTGAATATGTCGAGATGCCAATTCCTGCCAATGCAACTTCTGGTATGTTTTTTACCCGAAGGTAATATTTTCTATGTCAGAATGCAACTTATTTTAAGATTTCTACTCCAGTGTTGAATCTAGATTGTCTACATTCTGGACCAAGTTAAATCATTTGAGAAAGAATTGCTACTTAGGATTTAGCAGCAAGGGCTCTTCTATTAACTATTATGTCTTCATCAATCAATAGACATTCTATTAACGGGTGGAGAGAGAGTATTGCGCAAAGAGTAGATGCATAAAAAATGTTCAAATTTTATATCAGCAGTTCTTCTATTAACTTTTATTATGTTAAGTGTGATTGTTTACTTCAAGTTTTATGGACATTCCTCTTTTACAAAATTTTACTGGCTTAAAATTTTTCTTCTATTTTCCAGGCCCTTCCTGGGAAGTTATCGTATCAAAGTATCAAGCAACTGAACCTCCAACTAGTTTCCAAGGTACATGAGATTCTGATATCTCTCATTCCCCTTGTAAAACAAAGTATCTCTCTGTAGAAGTCCTTGTGGGCACACCTATTGGCAGTTTTACTGGCCATTTAGGAGTCGCGTGTATCTGCTACTGCATGCTGTGATATCATACCTTGTTAACTTCTTATGTAATATTTTTTATCCATGCGGTTTTGAGTAAAATTTATCATGAGCATTTGTTGATGAATAATTTCTTGACAGGGACAAGGTTGCGGCTTGTGCCAAGCACTTTGTTGGTGATGGAGGAACATATGAAGGAATCAATGAGAATAACACCATCATTGATAGCAAAGGGCTTACAGCATTCACACATGCCTGTTTACACTTTAACACAATCGCAAAGGGTGTCTCAACTGTTGTGGTCTCTTACTCAAGTTGGAACGGGAGGAAAATGCACGCCAACCATGATCTAATCACTAGATTCCTTAAGAACACACTCAAGTTTAAGGTAACACCAATGCTACATAATATGTTGAGGAGCGTAGTTTGGACATTTTCAATTGATTACAACTATTTTTGTGTCTATGACTTCTCTTTAGGGCTTTGTGATATCAGATTGGAAAGGCATTGATGTTGGTGTTTCTGCCTTTGGACTAGGAAAGATAGTCCCACACCGGCTACACCAAATGGTGAGTATCTCAATATAATGCATTGCTTGTGTTGAGGTGTGCACATGAGGTGTAGTGGGGCACAAGTGTGTGCCATGTGGGAGTATTTTCCTAAAAGAAAAAAGGATTAATTCCAACAAAGATATAAGTTGATTTTTGTTGTACGGACTCGGACTCGGACACGGACTCCAGGATGTCTCGTTCATGTACGGAAGTGTTCGGGGGGTAGGCATGGACTGGCACACTTCTATGCTGATTGTGGGATGATCTAAATATCAAACTCTATTTTTGAGTATTGGTATTTTAATTCCACATCGGATAGGAGAAGAGGTGAAGTCTCAACTCCACTCTATAAATAGAGCCCCTTGGCCTCCTTTGAAAGATGCACCAAGAAGAAAGTTAAAGGGAGCCCGTAAAGTCCAGGAAGCCCGTTCAAGTCTCAAATATTGACTTACGAGCATTCCAGAAGTTCTTAGTGAACTTGCTGGTTCCTGGAAGCAGATCATGGTGGGGCGAATCTTGCTTTGAGCAACGGTGATCTTAATCACCCCAGCAAGAACCTTTACTCTTCTTCTTTCTTCTTTCTTCTTCCTCATCTGAGTTGTAGCTCAGTTCTGTCCGTCTGCAACTGTGATTACAAGGAAGAACGTGAGATTTATTTTCTGAACTCAGTTCTATCCGTCAGCAACTGCGATTGTGAGGAAGAACGTAAGATTTATTTTTCTGATTATTGTTGCTTTTGTAATCAAATTTATATTATATTGTTCCTCTTGGATCTCGAGAATTATCAGAAGGTGAACGTTTGTTGAACCTCTGATCTCGACATAGAGTCTACCATCTTTGTTCAAGCCCCGAGACTAACAATCTCAAAGCAAGATCCTTGTAGATGGAGAACTCTCGTGCTTTTCTCATCGATACCAACTTTAACAAGTTGGAGAAATTCGACGGAGAACATTTCCAAATCTGGAAGAGGAAGGTCACCCTTAATCTTCAACTCATGGACGTAGACCATGTGTTGATTTAGGATGAACCGACGATTCCAGAAGGAGGAACTGCCGATGCTATTGCTGCTGCACTCGTCAAACAGAGCAAATAGAAGAGTGAAAACAACATCTGTAAACTGCTGATTCTTAATTATATGGAAGACTCTCTGGCAGAGTCATATTCCAAGAAGGTGAAGGCTAAAGAGATCTGAAATTCTTTGGATAAGCTATATGAAGATGATGAGAACAGGTCTAAAATCTTCATCGTCAAGAAGTACCACAAGTGGCTCTTCGAAGACGAGATGGCGATGCTACCTCAAGTGAAGGAATTCCTGAAGTTGCGCCATAAGTTAGATGACGAGAAGATGCCCTTCGTCGACAAGTTTGTCGTTGGAGGGATAGTCTCGAAACTTCCTGCTGGTTGGAGCAACTTCTATGCTAGAATGCATCAGAAGAAGCTGGACATTAGCTTGGAAGATCTCCTACAAGAGATCCACGTTGAGGACGAAATGCGATCTCAATAGAAGATGGACTCTCTGTCCAACCAACTGGCTAAGGCCAACTTGGTGCAGACAAAAGAGTTCAAGGGGAAGCAGGTGGCTTCTCATCACAAGAAGAAGGATTCCACTAATCTGAAAGTGAAGGGTCCTTCGTTCAAGCAACAGAAGTCCAAGTCCCACATGACTTACTTCAACTGTGGCAAGAAGGGCCACTATAAGAGTGAATGCAAATCTAAGCCCAAACAAGCTGAGCAAGGTGAGCCTAGCAAGGTTTTCATGGTTTCTAACATTGTTGCTATGATTGCTCAGGTCACAGCTGTGGGAGCTGACTCTGACTGGTGGATAGACATTGGTGCGACCTGCCATGTCTGCTCTGGCAAGGAATAGTTCATCACATACCAGCCAACTTCTGAGAAAGTTATCATGGCGAACTAAGTCCAAGTTGAAGTTCTGGGAATCGAAACTGTGGAGCTGAAACTCACATCCGGGAACACTTTGACGCTTCAAGGTGTGAAGCATGTTCCGGTGATTACAAAGAACCTGATATCTGGAAGCCTGCTTAGCAACGCAGGCTTGAGAATGGACATCAATGCTGGCCAGATGGTGATGTCCAAGAAGCGAACATACTTTGGAAAAGATTTTCAAAGCGAAGGGATGTTCAAAATTTAGCTTGTAAACCAGTCAAATGTAATCAATGTAATCGCTCTTTCTGATTATTCTCTTGAGTTGTGGCATAATAGGCTAGGACATGTTCACTGTAAAAGAAGTAACAAAATGTCCAGTCTAGGACTTATCTCCAAATTTGGGGGTAAGGTAGAGAAGTGTGAAGTATGTGCTCAGACAAAGATCACAAGAAAACCCTTTTATCGGGTCAATCGAAGCACAGATCTTCTGGAGTTGGTGCGCTCCGATATCTGTGACTTCAAACAATTCTCTACAAAAGCCGAAATAAAGTATTTCATAACCTTCATCGATGACTTCTCAAAGTACGCATTTGTCTACTTGCTCAAGTCTAAAGACGAAGCGTTCGAGAAGTTCAAGGAGTTCAGGGTCGAGGCTGAACGGCAAACTAGACAACAACTCAAGAGGCTAAGAAGTGATCGAGGCGGAGAGTATCGGTCTCATGAATTCACATTGTTCTACAAAGAATATGGAATCATAAACGAGACTACTGCTCCGTATTCTCCTCAATCTAACGGAGTAGCAGAGAGGAAGAACAGAACGTTGACAGAAATGATGAACTCAATGCTGCTAACTGTGGGTCTTTCTAAATGCTACTGGAGAGAAGCTGCATTGACGACCACTTTTATTCTAAATAGAGTGTAGTATGCAAATTCGGACATAACTCCTCATGAACTCTGGTTCAAAGTCAGACCTAACTTGAATGTCATTCAAGTGTGGGGGAGTCTGGCCTATGTGAAGCTCCCAGATCTGAAGATTCAGAAGCTGGGGATAAGGACTACGAAGATGATCTTCTTGGGGTATGCAGAGACGAGTGATGCTCGGAGATTTCTTGATATTGAGTTAAATCATATCATCGAATCTTGCGATGCTGAATATTTTGAAGACATGTTTGCAAGGCACAAGAACATTATTCTAACGGACATTCTGGAGAATGATGAAGGTGCAAAGGAGTCTGAGATCTTCAATGAGCCAGTTGTCCAAAATAAAGTTGTTACTGCGGAGACAACGATTGAACCAGAACTCGTTGAGCCGTCGTCGAAGCGAGAGAGGAGGCCGAAGAACTTCGAAAATGACTTCATCACCTATCATATGGAAGCATATCCGCTTACCTATGATGAGACGATGAAGACCAGAGATGCTATTTTCTTGAAGGAGGCGATAGACAATAAAATTGAATCAATCACCTCCAATAACACTTGGTGTTGGTTGATCTACCTGAAGGAGCAAAACCTATCGGATGCAAGTGGATCTTCAAGAAGAAGATGAAAGTTGATGGAACCATTGACAAGTTCAAGGCCAGGCTAGTAGCAAAGGGATTTTCTCAGAAGCAGGGGATCGACTACTTCGACACGTATACTCCAGTAGCCCTGATGACCACCATCAGAATGTTGATTGCTCTCGCAGCGATACATAAGATGGTGATACATCAGATGGATATGAAAACGGCATTCCTGAATGGCGAGCTGACCGAAGAGATCTACATGCAACAACCAGAAGGGTTTGTCATCAAAGGTCTTGAAGACAAAGTCTGCAAGTTGGTGAAATCTCTGTACGGTTTAAAGCAAGCTCCCAAAATGTGGCATGAAAAATTTGACAAAGTCATAAGGTCAAATGGCTACAGGGTCAGTGAAACAGACAAGTGTGTCTATACGAAGTTTGCTGACGGAAGAGGAGTTATCGTTTGTCTATACGTGGACGATATGCTAATCCTTGGTACGGATATAAGCTGTGTCACGGAGACAAAGAAGCTCCTCTCGACGAAGTTCAGTATGAAGGACTTGGGGGATGCTGATGTTATCTTGGAACTCAAGATCATCCGGACAGACACTGGACTAGCACTGTCACAGTCTCATTATGTTGAGAAGATGATCACTCGTTACGGGTATCAGGATCTTCCAGGGATCGATACGTCGTACAAGTGTGATCTGAAGCTGAAGCCTAATTCAGGGAAAAGCGTCAGGCAGCTGGAGTATACAAGCGTAATCGGGAGTTTGATGTATGCTACTACTGCCACAATGCCTGACTTAGCTTTCGCTGTGGAATGCTGAGTCATTTCACGAGCAACCCAGGCATTGAGCACTAGAAAGCTGTGAAACGGGTTATGAGATATCTCAAGAAGCACTACTAAAATAACCCCTTTTAGTGACGTCAGAAGACGTCGCTAAATAAGGAAAATCCGTCGCTAAAAGCTATTTGCGACGTATTTAGCGACAAAAATTGGATGTCGCGTATAGGCATGTCGCAGATGATAATTTCGTCGCAGAACGTCGCTTTTTGCGACGTCACGTTTAGTGTCGCTAGACGTCGTAAAATTCGCGACAGATAGCGACGTAAGGTTACGTCGCCAAAATAGCGACGTAGAGCGACCACTTTGCGACGCGGTAAACTTTATATATGATGACATGGCATGGCAGCCACGTGGGCACTTTTGCGACGCCTAGCGACAAATTTAGCGACGTCCGCTCTCAGGTTGTCATATCCCACGTCAGCAGTTTAGCGACTTCTAGCGACGTTACGTCACTATTTAGCGACGTATAGCGACGTGTACGTTCCGTCGCTGTACGTCGTAGAACGTCGCTATACGTCGCAGATATTATAAAAAAAATTTTAAAAAAATATAATTGGTATTGTTTTATGCTGTGTGTCTGTGTTTACAGTGTGTGTGAAGTGCAGTGTTCGAACCATCGACAGTTTCACTTACTGTTCTATGTTTTATCTTGGATAGAAAGAGCAACAGTTCAGGGTGCACTTCTCAGAGCTTCCTCTTCACGTCCTTCACCTTCTCGGGAACCTTTACGACGTCCGGAGAAAGTGAAGGACGTGAAAATAAAGCTCTTAGAAGTACACCCTGAACTGTTGCTCTTTCTATCCAAGATAAAACATACAACAGTAATCGAAACTGTCGATGGTTCCGAATACTGCATTTCACATTCACTGTAAACACAGACACACATCATCACAAAAATATACATTATATTTTTTTAAAATTTCGGTAGCACCTCCTTTGTATATCAGATCATCGCTTATAACCCAGTGTAGGTATATTTGTCATCCCCGTCGCAGATATCACAAAGTAAATATCACAATAAAAATAGGAGACAGTGCAAAGTAAATATCACAGACACAACCTCACAAACATCCAATAGAGTCAAATAAAAATGGGAGATGATAAAAAGTCTTCCACCAAGTGTATAAACAAAAGTGTACCAATAAAAATTTGCCCATAGGGCCAATACATACAAGTCATAAAAAAATCAATAAAATCACTGCGGACCCCTGCGGCGCATCTGGAATAGAATGTAGTCATACTGCTCCTGGGTGAGCTGCACCGTAGGGGCAGTAGGAGGCAGTGCAATGTCTGGAGTCGGCACCGTCGATGGACCGGGAGGACGTATCTGCTCCATCTCTCGCAGTCGCTCACCATAAACAGCAAGGGTACTCACCACCCTCTCAGTACTCGCCTCAAGCGAAGCCGAAACCTGAGTGAGTGAGGCAGACATGCTCCTCTGCGATCCCTCCAGCTCGACCTGTCTACGCTCTGTGCGCTGCGTAGACTCGGTGAGCGTGTACAAGCTGGCAGCTGTAGCCTAATGCAGACTCATCAGCTCCTGTATACTGCGCTCGACCACATCAAATCGTCCGGTGACGATCGGAGGGTCGGATCGTCGCTCGATCGCATCATAAATCTGCTGCTGTAACTCGCGATGCAGCTCCTCGATCTGACGACGAATATCTTCCGCTCGTGACGACGCCTACGAAACAGAAGACTGCACACTGATAGAGGGGGCCCGGGATGACTCCGAAGCCAAATACGCGCCGTAGGATCCAGTATCGTAGTATGTACCCTTCTGAAGACCGCCAACGGCGGTTATCCAGAGCTCGTCCGACGATGGAGCTGTAGGCGGCTGGGAGGAACTACCAGCCCCTCCCTCTGCTGGCGCACTAGCAGCAGCAGCCGCCTCCTCCTGTAGCCGAACAAACTCGGCCTAGAACAATGTTTGCTAATGTGTAAGTGTTTGCTAAAGTCTATATTGATATCTATTTTCCTGTTTTCTAAATTATAGTAAATTAATATAAAGAATAGAACGTACATATGCCTGCGTCGCCCTCTCGTCAATGAACTTCCCAGCCATCCGATGGGTGACCAGGAAGATGGTCACCATGTTCGGGTCCTCACCCTTTTTTACCTGTTAAAATATATTATCTATTATTAGTATTAAACATTCTATCGAACTATATATAAATTAATGTTCGTCATAGGAAATATACCAGACGACGAAAATGCTCCGTCATCGGAATGGAGCCACCACACCACTTACCGTCGCTCGACCGCGCCACCTTGGCCTTGTCAGACCGCTCCTGGTACTTGGGCTCGCTGAATCGAGCCTTCATCGCAGCCCACTGCTCTGACGTGATCCAACCATGGATCGGCTGTTCGGAGCGATCACGACACTTCTGGTCATGGATCGCATCACGGATGAGCTTGGCTGCGACGGCAGAAAATTGGCCCTCGATTCTCGCCGCCCGGTGTGGTGGATAGAAATAGGTCCTCTACAAGAAGTAAAATACAAAAGTTGTATAATATACACAAATGATTATTAAAATTTAAAAATAAACAAATTTTTTACCTTGAAGTGGGCGAACCAAAAGGCCTTCCTATCTGCGGGAGCATCTGAGTAGTTAAACCAAGGCCCACTATAGTTCTGCCTCAGAAATACCCCCAGCTGTCTCTGTACTGCAGAAGGCCGATATCTATACAATAATAATTCTCATGAATATATATGTACATATAATCATTTGAGAAATATATATTAACTAATTAACTTACTTCATAGGCCCGTCCGTCCAAATCTCCATACGCGTCTCGTCCGGGGGAGCGCATAGAGGGTCGCTCTCACCTCCTGCCTGGACGTGATCAGTCTGATCGCCTTCCTCCATATGCTCGGCGTCGGCTCCCTCCATAGAGCCATCGACAGGAGGAATACTGGACGGGGGATCAGGGATGCTGGACGCGGGATCAGGAAGGCTAGACGACGAGGGAGGAGTCGCCAACCTGCTGGAACTGCCCTGTCCCGGTAATGGACCGGGAATAGAACGGTACAATGGCGTACTCGGAGATAAGAATGAGGATGCAGAATCTCCATCCCTAGCCCGAGGCTGACGGGACTGCCTAATATAAAATCCTCCGCGTCGTCCAGATGGTCTAGTCATACCTGATAATAACATATGACAATAAAACAAAAAAATATATTTATATGATAGACATCATAGATTTTTGAAAAATATCATAGTCACAGATAAAAGTGTCAATAAAGTGTCACTGAAGTGTCACAGATTTATATGATAGAAGTGTCACTAAAGTGTCAAATATGATGATAAAACAAACGTACAGATTTAATCATCTTCTGAAAATTCATCTAGTTCGTTTAGCTCATCTACTTCTTCTTCTTCTTCTTCTTCCTCCTCTACATCTTCACTTTCATCTGCATCTGCCTCTTCAGATAATTCTACTTCTTCTACACAATTAGATGTGTAATGAGAAACTTCCGTCGTGTCCACTTCTATAATATTTGTTACAAGAGGTAGTTCATCCTCTTGATAAGCTATATCGTCAACCTCAAAGGTATTTCTAGCTTTGGTCTTGCATACTGCCCACCAGTCCGACCTTGTTGTTTCCCATTTAGGATAACTTGTGAAGTACACGAGCTGAGCCTGACTTGATAGGACAAATGGTTCATAGGCTTGATATCGACGCCGATAGTTTATATCAACAAGACCGTGCTTGTCTACTTTCCAACCTTGACCTTCAATCGGATCGAACCAATCACACATGAATAACACAATCTTAGCAGGCTCTATTCCATAACTATATGTCAGCTCCACGATCTCCCGTAGCACGCCATAGAAATCGTTGTCCGTATCAACATCTTTGTAGTTCGAAGATCTGATACACAAACAGCTATTTTTGGTGGAGTCGAGATCCACAAAGTTGTCTCTTATCGGGCAAGTTGTTGACTTGAACCTAAATCCATTAACACAGTAGCTTGGCCATATTTTTGTAGCATAAATTGGTCCCTTGGCTAGCATTCTAATAGACTCATTCTCAAGTCTTACGTATGGACGATCGACCTAAATACCACGAAAGAAGCAATTAAGCTCATTCTCAATCAAGTGCATATACAAAAAGGTAGTTACAGAGTTCTCAAGTCTTACATATGCACTCAACCATGATGGAAAATAACGTCTCATTTCTTGTTCTAGTTCTTCTTCTGTTATGTGTGGCCTACCTGACCTCACATCATCATTAAATATGCTGAAAACAACATCGTGCAATTAATGTATAGTATAATAATCAACACTATTAAAATAATATAGACGTATTATTTACTTACCCCTCCAGTTTCTCTACTTTCTCCTCGTCGCAGTTGAGTAATACATACACCTGAGCAGCCCTTAGCTCATCATCGTTCAGATATCTCTTCTTCATTTTACCCGATGGCTTTCCTGGAGCATTGAATACCTTCAGTATTGTATCATTACTTTCATGATCTCCGTCGTCGTTTCTGGAAGCTCTCGTTCTATTAGTTGTAACATGAGGCTTGAAATACATCGAACAGAAGTTTGTAATCTTCTCGAGAACATAGGCTTCACAAATAGAACTCTCGACCCGTGCCTTATTTTTCACCTTTCTTTTTAGGTGATTCAAATGTCGCTCGAATGGGTACATCCATCGATATTCGACGGGTCCACCAATACGTGCCTCATAGGATAGATGAATCGACAAATGCTCCATAGAGTCGAAGAATCCAGGAGGAAACACCCTCTCTAGCTTGCATAGTATTACCACAATGTCCTTCTCTTGCTTTTCTAGACGATCAACGAGCAATTTCTTAGAACAAAGATCCCTGAAGAATATGCTAAGCTCCATCAATGGACCATAAACTGCCTGCGATAAGAATTCCCAAAATGCAATCGGAATTAACCTCTCCATGAATACGTGACAGTCGTGGCTCTTCATACCCGTCAATTTATTTTTCTTCGGATCGACACATCTTCTCAGATTTGACACATATCCGTCTGGAAATTTTAGGCCCTGGATCCACCGACAAAGTCTCACTTTATCCTCCTTGTCCAGCGAGAAAATTGACTTCGGCAGGAACTATTTTCCATTCTGCTCTATCAAATGCAACGCAGGGCGTTTGCATATCTCTTCTAAGTCCAACCCGGCCTTGGGATTGTCTTTCATTTTTCTCTTTACGTCCATCACAGTAT
This sequence comes from Iris pallida, assembly GCA_029216955.1. Classification (NCBI taxonomy): domain Eukaryota; kingdom Viridiplantae; phylum Streptophyta; class Magnoliopsida; order Asparagales; family Iridaceae; genus Iris; species Iris pallida. Next base: position 6,198,456 of record JANAVB010018600.1, read on the forward strand.
TAATTATGTTATCAAACAAATTCTTCTCAATATACATGACATCAAGATTATGTCTGATCAGATTGGTACTCCAGTATGGCAGATCCCAGAATATGCTCCTCTTTGTCCAGTTATGATCTCTACCAAATCCATCGCACTTGTACCCAGCTGTAGGATCTTCGGTAGCACTTGGAAAATCTCTAACCTCCTCCCATATTGTGGCTTCGCACCACCTTGGCAGTGGATCACCCTTCTCTACAACGCCGGCACGGAATGCATTCCTGTTCCTTCTGAACGGATGATCTTTTGGCAGAAATTGCCGATGACAATCAAAGAAGCACGCTTTTCCTCCGTGTTTCAAGCGGAAAGCCTTACTACGGTCCATGCAATACGGACATGAGAGACGGCCATGAGTGCTCCATCCAGATAACATTCCATAGGCCAGAAAGTCGTTGATAGTCCACATAAGGGTTGCCTTCATCTGAAAATTCTGCTTCCTGGAAACATCGTACGTGTTAGCGCCTACTTCCCATAACTGATTCAACTCATCTATCAAAGGCTATAAGTACACATCAATGTTTCTCTTGGGATTATTCGAACTAAGAATTATAACGGTTAGAAACATGTACTGAGTCTTCATGCACATCCAAGGCGGTAGGTTATACGGAGTGACAATCATAGGCCAGTACGAATTTTGGGATCCCGAAAGACCAAAAGGAGTAAAACCGTCAGAAGATAGCCCCAACCTGACATTACACGGATCTGAAGCAAAATCAGGATACACTCGATCAAAGTGCTGCCACGCTTCTCTATCGGATGGGTGATCCAACACTCCTTCAATCTGTTCTCGCATGTGCCAACTCATATTTTCGGCCGTCTCTTTCACCATAAATAATCTTTACAACCGCGGCATTAAAGGCAAGTAGTGCATTGAATCGATTGGTCTTCTTGTACCGGTAGACCTTCCTGTACTAGTTGTCTTATAGCGATCAGCACCATAAAATCTGTACACATCTGCGTCCTTGTCGTCTTTGTAGTACAGCATGCACCCATTATGACAAGAATCGATTTTCTTATATCCCAACCAGAGCGATCTCGCCATCCTCTTAGACCGGTAGAAGTCTTTAGGCAACTTAGCACCCGCCGGCAAGATCTCTATAATCAACTCCAACACTCGGTTGTAGCATTCTTGCGACATGTTAAAATCTGACTTAATGCTCAACAGTCTTGTAACCACCTCCAACGGTGAATGGTCCTCACAACTAGGATACAATGGAGTCCTTGCATTCTCCAGCAACTCCATGAACTATGCAGCATCGGCGTTCGGTGCCTCCTCAGGTGCATCATGAACGAAACTAGGCCCTGCAGCGTCGAAAACCATGTTCACGCACCCGTCGTCGTATACATGATTATCTGAAACAAAATTAGGTCCCGCATGCATATACGGCTCAACATAAGGCTCCGGCTCTGATGCTAAAGACACAAGTTCTCCGTGTGCGGTCCACTGATAGTAATTAGGCGTGAAACCCCTCGAGTACAAATGATATGTCACTTCCACTTCTGGATAATATTTCACGTTATGACATTTCACACATGGACACTTAATTTTGGTACCGTCCATGTACTGAGGGAATGCCTTAGCAAACTGCAGGAACGGCTCTACTTCCGCTATGTATTCATCCCGCACACCACACATATCATCAGGACGACGATTGTACATCCATGAACGATTGCACAAGTAGTAATTCATATCCATTTGGAAATAATTCTGCAAAGATGGACACACATTATCTAATAGGCACAAATTCGTATATTATGTCTTATTATGGGACACACATTAGTAGCGAACAGTTACTAATAACAATGATATGCAATCTAGGTCAAACTAGGTTGTACTAAGTCAAACAAGGTCAAGCTAAGTCAAACAAAATCAAACAAGGTCAAAGTAGGTCAAGGGTTGACCTATAGTTGACTTTGTCAACTCTTAGTCCAATCTAGGTCAGATGTTGACTCTACTTTAACTTTCAGTCAAAATAGTCAACCTTGGTCAAACAAGGTCAAATCTAAGTCAAATATCCTATTTCTAGTCATTACCTACCAAGGTACCCTTTACCTTATCGCTATTGGTATCCCAATACCAATACCTTAAGTTGGTATCCTTTACCTTATCGCTATTGGTACCCTTTACCTTATCGCTATTGGAACCCTTTACCTTAAGTTGGTACCCTTTACCTTATCGCTATTGGTACCCTTAACCAACCTAAAACTATCCAAAATCCCGTATGAACTACAAATCTTATAATACATATCTTACTAGTACACACTGATTTAGGATGACCCCTGCCTGCCTACTGGCTCTTGTACACACTCATCTCACTCTTCATAGCTGCTTCCTTTAGAAAACAGGGACAAACACTATTTCCTGTACACAACTATACACCCACACCAATTTAAGCTCTTTCTTCATACACACAGATAATTAACATACACACACACATATACCTTACTCCCCCCTAACCTTACCACTAGTCCTTGCCTTAAGAAGTTGTAATCTTAAGAAGTTGTAAGGATCGATTCTTCGGATGAATTAATCGATACGTGCATTGTATTCACTTTTTTCATTTACAAAGTATTAGGATTTTTCTAGGTGGTCAAAGACAATATATTACGGTTGTGTGTTTGGTTTGTATTGGTTCTCGTAGCATGATTTGTGGACTGGTTTGATGGTTCCTAAGGGGCTGTCATGGGGCTGTTTGGGACAGCTAGTGTGCTGTTTTAGGGGATGGTTTTAGGGACAGGAATGGGCTATCAATGGGAGGTATAATGACAGGTTTTAGGCTGCTACATGGGGGCTAAACAGGGCTGGTATGGGACTACAATTGGGGACTGAATAGGCTCAGTTTAGGGGCTGTTATGGAGCTGTACAAAGGGCTGAATATAGGACTGTTTAGGGATAGCTTGTATGCTTGGTTTAGGACTGTTTTAGAGTGCTTATGTGGCTGATACATGGACTGGTTTGAGGACAGATTTGGGCTGGTAATAGGACTGGATATAGGCTGTTATAGGGTGGTTTGTGACAGGTTTTTGGGGGTGGTTTGGGACAGCAAATAGGTCAAGCTTGGGACAGCTATGGGGGTGTTTAAGGGCTGTCAATGGGACATCTACTGCCCTGCTACTGCTGCTGTTCTGTGCTGCTATTAGGAGCACCCCCTCCCCTTTACACTCTCAATTTCCTTCCCTCTCTACACTCTCTATACTTCACTCTCTCTGACTCTAATATACACACACTACTCAAAACCAAAACCCCACACTCTCAATCCTCCTAACTCTCCAACTCTCTTTTCTAACTCTCTACCAATCCCTCTAATTCTCTCTAACATAAACACACACACACACACACTTACCAACTCTCTACCAGTAGGAACACAACAAAATCAATATGGAAGTCGGATCAACCTAATGTGTGTGTCCGTGTGCGTGTGTGTGTGTGTGTGTGGGAGAAAAGGAGGAGGAGGAGGAGTTAGGTTAGGGTTTACCGGAGAGGAGGAGTAGCTCGGATTGGGGGAGGAGGAGATTCGCCGGAGGGGGAGGGATTCGCCGGGGGAGGGGAGGGAGTCGCCCGGGGTGGGGGAGGGATGCGCCGAGAGAACGAAATTTTCGAGTTTTCGAGTGAGGGGAAATAAAGGAGTCATGTGCCCTAAGTAAAAACGTTAGCGACGTCGACAGTCGACGTCGCTAACCGTCGCAAACATTTTAATATAGGCGACATATTTTAACAATATGTCGCTGGACGTCGCTATTCAGCGACGTAATGTTCTAATGTCGCTAAACGTCGCTATTCAGCGACGGTTTGCGATATCATTAGAAGGGAGTCACTATATTATATGTTTAGCGATGGAATTTTATTCCGTCGCTAAATAACGTCGCTAATAGAGCATATTTTAGTAGTGAAGACTCCGACATATATACTGCACTACAGCGGAGATCCGCCGGTAGTGGAAGGCTTCAGTGATGCCAGCTGGTGCTCAGAAGTGGAGAGCGAGAGGTCCACAAGTGGATATATTTTAATAATAGGTGGAGCTGCTATATTATGGAAATCGAAAAAGCAGACTATGCTCTCACGGTCATCCATGGAATCTGAGTTCTTTGCACTTGATACCGCAGCGGAGGAAGCAGAATGACTTCGGGAGCTCATGTATGATATTCCAGTGGTTGGGGCACAAATACCGGGGATACCGATATACCGCGACAACCAGGCGACTACGGCGGTGGCATCAAATGACCTCTTCAACGGGAAAAAGAGGACTGTGCGGTTGAAGCACAGGGCAGTACACGATCTCATCAAGAGGGGTGTTATTACAGTGATTGATGTTCGGGGTCAGGAGAACCTGGCGGATCCGTTCACCAAGGGCCTCAAGCGCCAGCTGGTCGATGACACAGCTTATAAAATGGGCTTGAAGGCATTCTGATATTGTGTTATTACATTTCTACCATAAAGTTTTACGCTATTAGTTCAAAGAAAAATCTACTAGGCGTCTAGCTTTTGGTTCAAGGGAGGACTATTAACCGGAAGAATATCAGGAATGGTGGGTACTTGTCCTCTGTGGCATGGAGAGGTTATGGACCTACAACCACTGTTGTCTACTGTTGTTTTCTGCGAAAAACGGATCCTATGGGAAGGTTGGCTTAAATGCCTTAATGAGTTCTCAGACAGAGTGAATGTCTGGATTGCTTTACAGGAAGCACGGTAATGCAGTACTACAAGGAGTGTAACTCCATGCTACAGTGAGGTGACTTCACCATGAGGTTCCCAGATAGGGGTAATGTCTCGGCTTTGCAAGCCAAGTCACAGCGAAGTAGCACCGCACATAAGTAGGTAGCCTAATGCTGTATGATAATCGTAATAAAGAGAGGTAGACAGCACTACAAAGAGGACGATGTCCTCATATTACAGTGGTATGACACCACGAAGAGATACCAGGTAGGGTAAAGCCTCGGCTTTGCGAGCCATGTCATAGCGGCGTAATATCGCACGGAAGCGCAAGGCTTAATACTGGGTAGTTTGGCACTACAAAGAGGCTCGTGACCTCATGCTACAGTAGTATGACACTGCGATGAGGTACTCAGATACGGTAAAGCTTCGGCTTTAAGCCATGTCATAGCGGCGTAGCACCGCAAAGAAGCGCAATGCTTCATGCCATGACTCTTTATAAAGAACTCACCTATAGTGTATGGACAGAGATATCAGGCCGTCTCTTGAGGGTAAACTTGTAGACGCCCAAAAATTATACACTGAAACCAGGCTGGCACAAGGCCTTTAATGTGCAACCAGAAGCACAGTTGATGTCATTATGTGAGTAGGAAGAATTGCAGTTATGGTACAAATTTCAAGACTTAGTCCATTCTTGTATCATGCTGTTATTTAACCTATGCGGAAAGATTCAAGTCGTAGCGACATCTCTCCTAATGCATGATGGACAGTCACTGTTGGGAACTCTTAACCCATATATTGAGATATATGGGGGATTGTTGGTATTTTTGCCTTTGGACTAGGAAAGATAGTCCCACATCGGCTACACCAAATGGTGAGTATCTCAATATAATGCATTGCTTGTGTTGAGGTGTGCACATGAGGTGTAGTGGGGCACAAGTGTGTGTCATGTGGGAGTATTTTCCTAGAAGGAAAAAGGATTAATTCCAACAAAGATATAAGTTGATTTTTGTTGTGCGGACTCCAGGATGTCTCCTGCATGCACGGGAGTGTTCGGGGGGTAGGCGTGGACTGGCACACTTCTATGCTGATTGCGGGATGATCTAAAATATCAAACTCTATTTTTGAGTATTGGTATTTTAGTCCCACATCGGATAGGAGAAGAGGTGAAGTCTCAACTCCACTCTATAAATAGAGCCCCTTGGCCTCCTTTGAAAGATGCACCAAGAAAAAAGTTAAAGGGAGTCTGTAAAGTCCAGAAAGCCCGTTCAAGTCTCAAATATTGACTTACGAGCGTTCCAGAAGTTCTTCGTGAACTTGCTGGTTCCTGGAAGCTGATCGTGGTTGGGCGAATCTTGCTTTGAGCAACGATAATCTTAATCACCCCAGCAAAACCTTTACTCTTCTTCTTTCTTCTTTCTTCTCCTTCATCTGAGTTGTAACTCAGTTCTGTCCGTCAGCAACTACGATTGCAAGGAAGAACGTGAGATTTATTTTCTGAACTCAGTCTGTCCGTCAGCAACTGCGATTGCGAAGAAGAACGTAAGATTTATTTTTCTGATTATTGTTGCTTTTGTAATCAAATTCATATTATAGTGTTCCTCTTGGATCTCGAGAATTATCAGAAGGTGAACGTTTGTTGAACCTCTGATCTCGACATAGAGTCTACCATCTTTGGTCAAGCCCCGAGACTAACAATTGATAGGATTATATCTCCACCTGGTAGTAACTACACTTACTCTGTACAAGCAGGAGTCAGTGCTGGTATCGATATGGTCAGTTTCCTCCTCTCTTGAGTTGTGTTGTGGAGAAAGAAGAGGTTTTTATGTTTTCTATTTACTGGTTGTTACAGATTATGGTTCCTAATAGTTACGTGGACTTCAACGATCTGACCTCTCTTGTGAACCAAAAAGTGATCTCCACGAGCAGAATTGGTGATGTTGTGAGATGGATCCTTCGAGTAAAATTTGTCATAGTTAATCTCATGTTGAAGAGATTTTCTACTGCTCGTCCTTCTAGCTCTACTGTATAAAATAACTTACTGCAGCTTACGGAGAGAAAATTGATGTCTTTTATAGTTTTATGTATTGAACATTGTGTTGGTGATTCTTTTGATTTTTTTTTCAATATAGAATTATTGTATGTACAAATAATGTTGGATGATTTTATCCCACTTTATAAAGAGTATTTTTGTGACACTACTATTTTTGGTTGAGTAATAAAATGAGTTTGAGTGTAATTTGTTTTTTGCATTTATGTATATATATCGAGAGGTTATGATTTGCAAGTATCAACATTATATATATATATATATATATATATATATATATATATATATATATATATATATATATTATTATGATTTGTAAGTTATTTTTGTGACAAAACTTGAAAAATAAGTGTTATAAATCGTTAAAATCGACAATTTGTAACGGTTAAATTTGTGACAGTTTTCAACGAAGTTTAAACCCTTACAAAAATTGGTATCATAACAGTAATTAGTGTCACAAATTTTATGTTGTCATAATTTAAAATGTTATAAAATTATAATTTGTAATGGTTATTATTGTTACTGAAATTCAATTTCATCACAGTTATTACCGTGACAAAATTCGTTACAAAAATCGGATTACGTCACGGTAAATAATGTGACAAATAAGCGTGACGACAATTTGTAACACCTGATTAGTCACAGTAAATATCGTGACTAAAATTATTTGTCACGGTAATAACTGCTGGTAATATCTTGTTTTGGTGTAGTGATACATACTAAATATTTAAAAATATGATGAATACATACCACTTCTTGAATGCTTACATTCCTGTGCCACAAACTATAATGTTCTAGAGATTGATGTTGGAATTGGTCTTCCTAAAATATGTAATGTGGATCTTGCATACACGAGCTTCCGTACCATAATATATAATCGTCAGTACAAAACATTGCATCAATTAAGCAAAATATAAGCATAACATAACAAAATTGTAACCATTTGTGATGTCAAATTCTTAAATAACTTACTATCATCAATCGATGTTACCTATTGAGACAGGTGTCCCACGCCATGTGTCTTGAATCTGGCAGCCCAACCTGAAGGCATAGCCTGAACTCTAATAGTTGCATTTTCTCTGCCATGAGTGTAAGATAAAGGCTCAAGTGGCATCATTTGTTTCATCCTGAACTGTCGTATAACACGATCAGTTGGATGAAACATGATGGATCCGTGGAATATAATGTAATATCTATAAAAACTTTATTGACATGCAGCATAAAGTATCTCATCTGAAACACTGTAGGGCTGTCATTTAACCTATTATATGTTCCAATATAAATTAACTAAATTAACGACATAAACTTTTACTAAATTAAAAACATAAACTTTTACCAAATTATCAACATAGACTTTGACCTCTGTGTGGACTATTGTGTCAAACATATTATGGTAAATCAACACCACCTTGTACGAACAATGTGTCACATCTATATTCTCGATCATCCTGAGACAAGCTGATGGAAAGACCCGCTCATCATCAATAAATCGAGTCAGAAGCCTATCAATACTGAAATGCTCGTAGGACCAAATCTACAAAAAGATAATATACACAAATAAATTAGTAAAATACATATATAGAATAAATAAAGAAAAACTATACGCATACCTGTAATAATGTAACGCAACCTCATATATATATATATATATATATATTTTCAAGCTATATATATATATAAATATATATATATATATATATATATATATATATATATATATATATATATATATATATATAGCTTGAAAATATATATATATATATATATATATATATATATATATATATATATATATATATTTTCAAGCTATATATATATATATATATATATATATATATATATATATATATATATATATATATATATATATATATATATATATAGCTTGAAATGTTGTCTGTCGGACAGTGCACAAAAGTCGTCATCTGATCATATAAATAGCTAATGTAGCTGCACCCCATGCATGTCGTGTAGGTGTGTACAAATCTTCTAAAAATGGCAAAAGGAGCATACTGATCTTATTTCTCGATGCATTAGGAAATAGCACCACAAAATAATAGTAAGTATGCCCTTGTGCAACACATGATCTGAAATAACGTACGAAATTGTATCAACGAAACTAAATAGTCTTATGATGACGAAAGAAAACTCAACTTCGAAACATACCCGATTGTCATCCACATGAGCTATTGTATTACCAGTGTGATCAATAAACATGAAGTTGGACCAAAGTCAAGTGAGCTTGACGCAACTGTCTTTTCCTACGAGTGTTGGTGGCTCCACAACAAAGTATGTCCTAATCAGCTTAGAAGCAACTAACTTCCACCCAAATATATAGGGTCGCCTATAATGGGTAATCCTAAAATCTATGCAACATCTGCTAAAGTAATCGCCATCTCACCAACAGGTACTTGGAATGTGTTACGTTGGGGCCACCAACGCTCAATGAGACTCGATATCAAGTTTCTATCATGATGCATAATTCGGACCGGGTCAACATATTGAACCCAAAGAAGTAAATTAAGGCATATTGGGTACTAGTCAACTCCATCCAGCTCGCTAATCACCATGCCCCCTCAAACACTATTCAACATTATAATCATATAGCTTCATTTACATATAGATAATATTAGTATATTACTAAAATATTTAACATGACTATAAATAATTTAAAGTTAATGAAATATACCTCTCCAGAATATATTAATCGTGATATGTGGGACTCATGTTGTTCTATGACTAACTGATTAGAGTTCCACCATGTATACGTCCATCATTTTAGGATGCCATGAACTGTAAATAAAATTTGCCATTAGCATCGGAGATATAACAACAACAACAAAATCACCAATAGCATTTATGATATATCAAAAGATAACTATTTGGCACCTAATTTTCTCTTCTTTCCAAGAATCTTTCTTTCTTTGTTTTCTTACTATTATTATTATTATTATTATTATTACCGGAGAGAGAGAAAGAGGGGGGGGGGGAGGGGGGGAGAGGTGGTCTGTGAGGAGAGGGGTGGAGGGTTGGGTTTTCTGTGAAGAGGGAGAGGGGAGAGGTTCTATGAGGAGAGAGGAGGGGTGGGAGAGAATTAATAGAGGCGTGGAGGAGAATTAATAGGTTTTGGTGGCGGTTATGAAAATTTGACCAAAATTGCAACCAAGTCATTAAATGAGTGTATGCACTGATATAGCCAATAGTATTGGCGGCACAGTCACCATTACAGGCGATTGCTCTTTCTTTAATATATAATAATAATAATAATAATAATAATAATAATAATAATAATAATAATAATAATAATAATAATAATAATAATAATAATAATTGTTAGTGCCGGGGCACAATTTTTTGATGGAAAATTGAGAATATGAAATAATTGTAAAAACAATGTTCCAACGCAACACTTCTAGGAATGTTGCGTAAGTATAACGAAGATCTAAAAAGATATCGTTATGGTATTACGAGAATCTAAAAAGATTTCGTAATCACAGCAGCGAAGAAGATGACAGGCGAAAGATGGAAGATAGCCTGCTGGGGTGAATGATCACCGTTGCCCAAAGCTTTATTCGCCCTACACGAACAGCTTCCAGGAACCAGCAAGTTCGTCGGAGAACTTGGAACACTCCTGCTCTTCTGACTCCTCGGATGGATACGAACTCCCATGCAAAAGTAACGCTGGTGCGGCGCCTTTCCTCTCTCTCTCGAAGGCTGCAGTTCAGAACTGTGTTAAAGAACACGTCTGAATACTCTGTTTACTTGTGCTAAAGAACACTTCGTAAACTTTCTGGTAGCTTCTCTTTCTATTCTGTTTCGAGCCTTGAGAGAGAGGATGCCTTATATAGGCCCTGCAGGAACTGGTCGGTTGCCACAAAGTTAGGGACGTGGTATTAACCACCCTGAACATGTAGCAACCGCCCAGAACATACAAACACACGTTCTGCTGCCAACTGCGCACATCCAGCGCTCCTTGCACTTTGTGCGACAGAGCGCGCACTGAACTGCGCACACTGCGCGCACTGCACGCACTGTACACACTGCGCACACTGTGCACACTGTACAACCAGCGCAACCAGCGCAACCCAGCACAACCCTGCACAACCCAGCGCAACATTGCGCAACCCAGTACACCTAAGCGCAACCTGGACGTGCACCTGGGCAGTGTAACTGGGCTTGCATACCTGGGCATGCGCAACTGGGCTTGCGTAACGTGGCTGCGCAAGTGGCTCGCGCAACGAGCGCAACTAAAGCGCACTATGCGCCTAGCGACGATGCTGACGTACTAAGTACAAAGTGCGCCAATAAAACGCCACATTATGCCTCATGAGCCCATGATCCCGAGCCCGAGTCCGAGTCCGAGTCCGAGTCGCTAAGCCCCTACGGGACTTAGCTCCTATAGAAATAAATTTCCCAAGAGCAAAAAGCATGAATGCTTTTATTGTTGATTTTAGCCTTTTTTTCGTTAGAAAAATAACCCCACATGACAAGCCCATGTGCACCTCCACACCACATGTGCATCTCCAATAATAGCAAAGCTAATATATAGAGATACAAACTCTTTGGCCTATCCGATGTGGGACTAAAGTTTCTAAAGGAAAGGCCAAAACTCCAAAATCCCCCACATATCTCTATATATGGGTATAAGTGTTCCCCACAGTAACTGTCCATCATGCATTAGGAGAGATGTCGCTGACGACTTGAATCTTCCTGTATGGGTCAAAAATTAGACTATAATACAAGAATGGACTAAGCCTTGAATTCTGCATTATAGCTGAAATTCTTTCCACTCACATAATGTAGTTACATGTGCCTCTGGCTACACATTAAAGGCCCTGTGCCAGCCTGGTTTCAGTGTATAATTTTGGGCGTCTAGAAGTTTACCCTCAAGAGACGGCCTGATATCTCTTTGTCCATACACTATAGGTGAGTTTATTATAAAGAGACATGGCATGAAGCGCTTTGTGCTTCCCTTGCGGTGCTACACCGCCATGACATGGCTTAAAGCCGAGGCCTGACCTCGTACCGGGAACCTCATCGTAGTGTCATACTACTGTAGCATGAGGCAACCGCCTCTTTGTAGTACCAAACTACCCAGCATGAAGCCTTAGGCTCCCTTGCGGTGTTACGCCGCAACGACATGGCTTGCAAGGCCGAGGCTTTATCCCTAACCGGGTACCTCATCGTGGTGTCGTGCCACTATAACATGAGGAACTCCTCCTCTTTGTAGTGCTGACTACACCCCTCTTTATATTTAACATACAACATTAGGCTAACTGCCTATTTGCGGTGCTACACCGCTGTGACTTGGCCTGCAAAGCCGAGGCTTTATCCTATTACTGGGCAATACCCCATATATAGGAACCTCATTGTGGAGTCACCCCACTTTAGCATAGAATTTCACTCCTTGTAGTGCTGCTCTATCGTGCCTCCTGTAAAGCACACCAGGCATTCACTCTGCCTGAGAACTCATTAAGGCAATTAAGCCAACCTTCCCACAGGAAATGTTTTCCGCAGAAAACAACAGTAGACAATAGTGGTTATAGGTCCGTAACCTCTCCATGCCCAATAGAACATGTACCCACCGTTCCTGATATTCTTACGATTAGTGGTCCTTCCTTGAACCAAAAGCTAGATGCCTAGTAGATAAATCTTTGAACTAATAGCATAAAACTTTATGGTAGAAATAGAATAATACAATATCAGAATGCCTTCAAGCCCATTTTACAAGCTGTGTCATCGACCAGCTGGCGCTTGAGGCCCTTGGTGAACGGATCCGCCAGGTTCTCCTGACTTCGAACATCAATAACTGCAATAATACCTCTCTTGATAAGTTCGTGTACTGCCCTGTGCTTCAACCGCACAGTCCTCTTCTTCCCGTTGAAGAGGTCATTTGATGCCACCGTCGCAGTCGCCTGGTTGTCGCAGTATATCGGTATCGCCGGTATTTGCGTCCCAACCATTGGAAGATCATACATGAGCTCCCGAAGCCATTCTGCTTCTTTGGCTGCGGTATCAAGTGCAAAGAACTCAGATTCCATGGATGACCGCGAGAGCATAGTCTGCTTCTTCGACTTCCACGATATAGCAGCTCCACCCATTGTAAAAATGAATCCACCTGTGGATCTCTCGCTCTCCACCTCTGAGCACCAGCTGGCATCACTGAAGCCTTCTACTACCGGCGGATCTCCGCTGTAGTACAGTGCATATGTCTGAGTCTTCTTGAGATATCTCATAACCCGTTTCATAGCTTTCCAGTGTTCAGCACCTGGGTTGCTCGTGAAACGACTCAACATTCCCACGGCGAAAGCTATGTCAGGCCTTGTGGCATTAGTAGCATACATCAAACTTCCGATTACGCTTGCATACTCCAGCTGCCTGACGCTTTCTTCTGAATTAGGCTTCAGCTTCAGATCACACCTGTGGCGTATCGATCCCTGGAAGATCCTGATACCCATAAAGAGTGATCATTTTCTCAATATAATGAGACTGTGACAGCGCTAGTCCAGTGTCTGTCCGGATGATCTTGATCCCTAAGATCACATCAGCTTCCCCCAAGTCCTTCATACTGAACTTGCTTGAGATAAATTTCTTTGTCTCCGTGACACAGCTAATATCCGTACCTAGGATAAGCATGTCGTCCACGTACAGACAAACGATCACACCTCTTCCATTAGTGAACTTCGTGTAAACACACTTGTCCGTATCGCTGACCATGTAGCCATTTGACCTTATAACTTTGTCAAATTTCTCATGCCACATCTTGGTAGCTTATTTAAGACCGTACAAGGATTTCATCAACTTGCAGACTTTGTCTTCAAGACCCCTGATGACAAATCCCTCTGGGTTGCATGTAAATCTCTTCGGTCAGCTCGCCATTTAGGAAAGCCGTATTCACATCCATCTGATGTATCACCATCTTATGTATTGCTGCGAGAGAAATCAACATTCTGATGGTGGTCATCCGGGCTACTGGAGCTATGTATCAAAATAGTCAATCTCCTGCTTCTGAGAAAACCCCTTGGCTACCAACATAGCCTTGAACTTGTCAATAGTTCCATCTGCTTTCATTCTTCTTGAAGATCCATTTGCCTCCGATGGGTTTTGTTCCTTCAGGAAGATCAACCAACACCCAAGTGTTATTTGAGGTGATGGAATCAATTTCATTGTCAATCGCCTCCTTCCAGAAAACTGCGTCTCTGGTCTTCATCGCCTCATCATAGGTAAGCGGATCTGCTTCCACATGATAGGTGACAAAGTCATTTCCGAAGTCCTTCGGCCTCCTCACTCGCTTCGTTGACGGCTCAGCGAGATCTGGTTCAACCGTTGTTTCAACAACAACATCTTCTTGGACTACATCTTCATTGAAGACCTGCGCACCCTCATTGTTCTCCGGAACATCCGCAAGAACAATATTCTTGTGCCTTACAAATTTGTCTTCAAAATATTCTGCGTCGCGAGATTAAATGATATGATTTGACTCAATATCAAGAAATCTTCGAGCATCACTCTTCTCGGCATACCCCAAGAAGATCGTCTTAGTAGTTCTTGTCCCAAGCTTCTGAATCTTCAGATCTGGAAGCTTGACATATGCCAGACACCCCCACACTCGAATGACATTCAAGTTAGATCTGACCTTGAACCAGAGTTCATGAGGAGTAACGTCTGAAGTTGCATGAGGCACTCTATTTAGAATAAAAGTGGCCATCATCGTAGCTTCTCCCCAGTAGCACATAGGAAGACCAGCAGTCAACAACATTGAATTTATCATTTCTGTCAACGTCCTGTTTTCCTCTCAGCTACTCCGTTTGATTGAGGAGAGTACGGAGTCGTAGTCTCATTAACAATTCCATGTTCTTTGCAGAACGATGCGGATTCATGAGACCTATACTCCCCACCTCGATCACTTCTTATCCTTTTGAGTTGTTGTCCAGTCTGCCGCTCAGCTTCGGCTATGAACTCCTTGAACTTCTCGAATGCTTCGTCTTTAGCCTTCAGCAAGTAGACGAACGCATACTTTGAGAAGTCATCGATGAAGGTTATGAAATACTTCATCCCGGCCTTTGTAGAGAACTGTTTGAAGTCACAGATATCGGAGTGTACCAACTCCAGAAGATCTGTACTTCGATTAACCCGAGGAAAGGGTTTCCTTGTGATCTTTGTTTGAGCACAAACTTCACATTTCTCTATCTTACCCCCACATTTAGAGATAAGTCCTAGACTAGACATTCTGTTTATTCGTTTACAATGAACATGTCCTAGCCTATTATGCCACAACTCAAGAGTATAAGCAGAATGAGTGACTTCATTAATCACATTAATTACATTGGACTGATTTACAAGCTGAATTTTGAACATTCCTTCGGTATAAAAAGCTTTCCCGAAATATGTTCCTTTGATAGACATCACCATCTGGCCAGCATTGATGTCCATCCTGAGGCCTGCTTTGCTGAGTAGGCCTCCTGAGATCAGGTTCTTGGCGATAGCAGGTACGTGCTTCACGCCTTGAAGCGTCAGAGACTTCCCCGAAGTCAGCTTCAACACCACCGTCCCGATCCGAGCACTTCAGCTTGTGCCTGGTTCGCCATCATAACCACTTCAGAAGTAGGTGTATAGGTGGTGAACCATTACTGGAGCAGACATGGCAGGAGGCTCCGTGTCTACCCACCAGTCAGAGCCAGTCCTTACTACATCAACCTGTGCAATCATAGCAATAATGTCAGTGATCATAGATACCTTACTAGGCTCTCCTTGCTCTGATTACTTGGTTTTTGCTTTGCACTCATTCTTAAAGTGGCACTTGTTGCCATACTTGAAGCAAGGCATTTGAGACTTTGGCTTCTTCTTGATAGAAGTTCCCTTGACTTTTAGATTGTCAGGGTCCTTCTTCTTGCTGTGAAAAGCCGTCTGCTTTCCCCTTGGTTCCTTGGACTGAACCAGATTGGCGTTAGCCAATTGCTTGGACAGTGCGTCCACCTTCAGTTGAGCCCGCATCTGGTCCTCAACATAGATTTCCTGTAGGAGATCTTCAAGGGTGATCTCCAGCTTCTTTCTATGCATGTTTGTATAGAACTTGCTCCACCCAGCGGGAGCTTTGAGACAATCCCTCCAACAACAAACTTGTCGTGGAGGGGCATTGCCTCGTCTTCCAACTTCTGTCGCAGTTTCAGGAACTCCTTCACCTGCGGCAGCATAGACTTTTCGTCCTCAAAGAACCACTTGTGATATTTTTCAACCACAAAGATTTTACTGCGGTTCTTGTCTTCTTCGTAGAGCTTTTCTAGAGACTCCCATATGTCTCTAGCGATAGTCTTCTTAGAATAGGATTCTGCTAGGGAATCCTCTATAGCATTCAGGATAAGCAGCCTGCAAATGCTATTTTCTCTTCTCCACTTGGCCTGAAGTTTAGTAGCCGCAGAGATTGCGGCAGCAGACCCAGTATCTGGAACGGTAGGTTCCTCTTCAAGAAGCACGTGATCCATGTCTCTGAGTTGAAGAGTGAGAAAAACCTACCTCTTCCAAACTTGATAATGCTCTCCATCAAACTTTTCTAATTTGCAAAAGTCAGTATTAAGGAGTGAAGCATTAACGTTTTCCATCGTAGCAATAAAGCTTTGAGATTGTTAGTGCCGGGGCATAATTTTTCGATGGAAAACTGAGAATATAAAACAATTAAAACAATATTCCAACACAACACTTCTAGGAAGGTTGCATAAGTATAACGAAGATCTAAAAAGATATCGTTATGATATTACGAGAATCTAAAAAGATTTCGTAAACAGCAGCGAAGATGACAGGCGAAAGATGGAAGATGGCCTGCTGGGGTGAATGATCATCGTTGCTCAAAGCTTTATTCTACACGAACAGCTTCCAGGAACCACAAGTTCGTCGGAGAACTTGGAACACTCCTGCTCTTCTGACTCCTCGGATGGACACGAACTCCCGTGCAAAAGCAACGCTGGTGCGGCACTTTCCTCTCTCTCTCGAAGGCTGCAGATCAGAACTGTGTTAAAGAACACGTCTGAATACTCTGTTTACTTGTGCTAAAGAACACTTCGTAAAATTTCTGGTGGCTTCTCTTTCTATTATGTTTCGAGCCTTGAAAGAGAGGATGCCTTATATAGGCCCTGCACCAACTGGTCGGTTGCCACAAAGTTAGGGACGTGGTAATAACCACCCCGAACATGTAGCAACCGCCAACAAAATGCCACATTACGCCTCTGAGCCCGAGTCCGAGTCCGAGTCCGAGTCCGAGTCCGAGTCGCTAAGCCCCTACGGGGCTTAGCTCCTATGGAAATAAATTTCCCAAGAGCAAAAAGCATGAATGCTTTTATTGTTGATTTTAGCCTTTTTCCCATTAGAAAAATAACCCCACATGGCAAGCCCATGTGCACCTCCACACCACATGTGCATCTCCAATAATAGCAAAGCTATTATATAGAGATACAAACTCTTTGGCCTATCCGATGTGGGACTAAAGTTTCTAAAGGAAAGGCCAAAACTCCAACAATAATAATAATAATTTCGATGTCCAACGTAACGTACGGAACTTTGTGCACACTGTATTGCGTACCTTTTGGGTCTACTGTCCTCAATTTTTACACACACACACACCTCTCCGCGGTTTGATCAGGAGACCGCCCGCTTAGTCAGGAAGGTTATACCTCTCCTCACTGACCACAAGAGTCAGTTGAATTCGGTATAAGAAAAACAACTATGGCGCTATTACTAATGCCGATATAACGCCTATGTTGTCATTACTAATGACGACTCGTATCTTTATATGAATTTCTCGAAACTTGTTATCTTTTTTATAATTTATTTATAATTATTTATCCTATATAAAAATTTCTGAATTCATAGACATGATCACAAAAATATATGTTAAGTTGTTATGGCGTTGGATAATTGATCAGCTGGCCGAGTCATGTCAGAAATTTTGTTGTCTTCCATGTTGATGATATCCTTGTATTGTCTCAAGAATTTTTTTCCCCTCGTACCTAGAATTATTTCTAGAAATCTTTTTTTTGCTAAAATTTCTAGAAATCTTTACCAAATAAATCAAAGTTAGATTGGACTAGCCCTTATCAAATTTTGATATACCCTTAAATAACCCAAAAAAAAAACAACTCACAACGAATACCAACAAGAAGCATTTTCGAAAGCTACCTGTCCTTTAATTCACCGGAGAAGATATTTTATTGCAAGCAGTTTCAAAGTAAGCAATTCTCTGATTCTTCATAATATATTATAATATATATATATATATATATATATATTAGTGTCGGGGCACATTTTTTTTTCGATGGAAAATTGAAAAGATGAAACAATTGTAAAAACAATGTTCCAACGCAACACTTCTAGGAAGGTTGCGCAAGTTTAACGAAGATCTAAGAAGATCTCGTTACAACAGCATATGATATTACGAGAATCTAAGAAGATTTCGTAATCCACAGCAGCGAGGAAGATCCTGCTGGGGTGAATGATCACCGTTGCTCAAAGCAAAATTTGTCCCACACGAATAGCTTCCAGGAACCAGCAAGTTCGTCGGAAAACTTTGGAACACTTCTGCTCTTCTGACTCCTCGGATCGTACATAGACTCCCGTGCAAAAAGCAACGCTGGTGCAAAGTTTATCTTCTCTCTCACAGCCTCTGTTTACTTGTCTTAAGAAACACTTGTAAAATTTTGTAACTCTCTGTATATGCTCTGTGTATATTGCCTGTGAGAGAGAAGAGACCTTTTATAGGCCCGAGTATCAACTACCCTGTTAGTACAACATTCGGGACGTCGTAATAACCACTCAGAACGTGCAGTAACCGCTCAGATCATGCACATGCACGATATGAAGCAAGTTGCGCACCTCGCGCACCCCGCGCGCCTTGAACACCACGCGCTGAACGCGTACTGAGCCACTTACGCCACCTGCGGCCCGCGCACCTGTGCGCGCAACCTGGCAGCGCACCTGGCAACTTAAGCGCACTATGCGCCTAGCGACGATGCTGACATGGGCACGCAACCTGGCAACTTAAACGCACTATGCGCCTAGTGACGATGCTGACGTGCTAAGTGCAAAGTGTGCCAACAAAATGCCACATTACGCCTCATGAGCCCATGGGCCCGAGTCCGAGTCGCTAATCCCCTATGGGGCTTAGCTCCCATGGAAATAAATTTTCCAAAGCAACAAGCATGAATACTTTCAATTATTTATTTAGCCTTTTTTCATTAGAAAAATAACCCCACATGGCACACCCATGTGAACCTCCACACCACATGTGCATATCTAAAATAGCATAGCTAATATATAGAATACAACTCCTTTGACCTAGCCGATGTGGAACTAAAATTCCAAATGAAAAAAACCTGAACCCAACATATATATATATATATATATATATATATATATATATATATATATATATATATATATATATATATATATATATATATAGTGCCTATCCATTGAGCCACCACCAATGAGCAAATGAGCACAATGAATGATAGCCATAGAATTTTGTCTTAATTTAGATCTATGGTTGAAAGTCTATTATATTATTTAAGGAAAGTTAATAATAATATTGAATATATATATACAAATCTTCCATTGAGATCCCAGCCACATCTAAACTCTCCTCCCGTCCAAATATAATTCCCAGCCGATTGAATATAATATATTATTTAAGGAAATTGAGATCCCAGCCACATCCTCTCTCTCCTTCCATCCATAATTAAATTCCCAGCTGAAGTACATCCGTTCTCTCCTTCCTCTTTTTGTTCTCTCGGCTTCGGTTACCTTCCCTCTTTTTGTTCTCTCGGCTTCGGCTGGAACCGGAGCACGAAGATCGTCGAAACTGGTCACGACCTCGGAAGGAATTCCCCAAATCGAGGTCCTCATATATAAAACTTACTATTCACCTCCATCTTCATTTTGGTTGCTCAGATTTTTTTTCCCATTATTCTAGTTTTATTTTGCATAGGTTTTTTTTAATTTTTTTAACATAAAATTAGTAAGAATTCAACACAATAATTTGTCCAAATTAGTTTAAAATATGGACTTTTACATTGACTTCTGATCTTGTGCTCGTTTTGGTTTAATATAGACACCTCTCGAAGCTGGTCACGACCTCGAAAGGAATTGCCCCAAGTCGAGGTCCTCATATATATAGTGCTTTGAACTTACTATTCACCTCCATCTTCATTTTGGTTGCTCAGATTTTTTCCCCCATTATTCTAGTTTTATTTTGCATAGGTTTTCTTTGATATTTTTCAACATAAGATTAGTAAGAATTGAACACAATAATTTGTCCAAATTAGTTTTAAATAGGGACTTTTACATTGACTTCTGATCTTGTGCTCGTTTTGGTTTAATAAGAACAATGGATGAAAGTTCAACCTCTAAAGAAGTTGAAAGAGAATCTGTGTCAAATTTATTGGCTTCTGGAGAAGGAGACCCCAACAATTTATCAAATATATCGGAGGTAATTTTTTTTTGAAACGTGAAGATGTTAGATTTATCATATGACAAAATAAATTGACTCAAAAATATTTCGTGCAATTTGGATTTCAATAGGTTCAACCTAATAATGAGGTGGAAATTGAATCAACAAATTCTTTGAAGGTAATTTTCTACTTAAAAAATGAGCCTCACAGACTTATAGAATATATAACTTACAGTTATTTCTTGCATTTTTACATTTTTTAGGTTCATACATCTTTGTATGATGTTGATGACAAATTGATACCAAAACTTGGGATGTGTTTTGACTCATTGGAAAGTGCTGAACATTTTTATTATGCATATGCCAAGGTTGCATCTTTTGATGTTAGAAAATTTGGCACTAATTATGATGAGAAAACAAAAAAGTGATAGCAAAAACTTATGTTTGCTCAAAAGAGGGACATCACAAGCCAAAGGCCATTGATTCAACAGTTGTGGAAGATAATACTTCTAGACCAAAGGTACAAAAACCTAGAGGAACCATGAGAGAGGGTTGCAATACGAAACTGCGTATTAAACTAAACAAAGATGAAAAATGGGAAGTTGCACAGTTTGTGGAATATCATAACCATGCAATTACAACGCCTCGAAGGAAACATTTTCTGAACATAAATCGCGAAGTAACTGATTCGCATAAAAACCTTCTAGGTTTATTCGACAAAGTAAATATTGGAGCTTCTAAATGTTCAACGGTTCTAGCCATTAAATCAGGAGGATATGATAAAACTGGATGCTTAGAAGTAGACCTTAGAAATTTCTAAGGGATGCTAAAGAGTCGACGAGAGCTGCCGATGCACAATTATTCATAAACAACTTGAAAAAATTGTAACTTCGCCTATACCCTTCTGGTTCTGAATTACTCCTGCATTGGTTTCATGGTCAGTACTCTGGTGTGACGTCAAATATGCTTTTTTCCTTTCATTCTTAATTTTTTGTAGCTTACCCTTATTTGTTTATGTTTCTTATTATCTGAAGGTACTGAGCATGAAGGAAATGTTGGCCTCTTACCAAAGCATGCATTTTGTTGGGACAATTCTTCCTATCATAGTCATTCTACTAGGTTATGTTATCAAACCAGCAAGACTTGTCAGGCCAAAAGTCCAGAACATTCAATAAGAGGAGCATATGCATCCTTTCCAAACTGATGGTAGAAAGATGCCAAAGAATATGGTCACTTCATATTATGGTCGCTTTGTATTATGGTTATCTAATTGTTAATGTGAACATATCCTCCATTCAATTCAGTTGGGCCTTATTTCTTATGTTCTACTTCTACCTTGTTTTCCTTTTTTTGCTGTCATATAGTAATATGTACAATTAAAGCCGAGGTATCCGTTTATATTTCAAATTCTCATTATCTAAAAAATCTTGATGTTGGGAATGATATGGTCTATTTGAGGTACTATATATAAGCTTACATTACTGGAACAATATGCTTAGCGGTCTGCTGGAGGACCAAGTTTGGATTATCAAAGCAGTTTTGTTTATCATAAAGATAGTGATGGAACTATATGCTTAGATTACGAGAAATTAATATGTATCAGTTTTCTTTGAAAGTTTAATGTAATGCCTGTGGTCGTATTACGTATTTCTGGAATACGTGTACGTATTTTATTATGTATTGCATGATTCCTTGTTTAGCTTGCATCTTGGCTTGGTTATTTCTTGGCTTGGTTCGGCTTGGCTCGGTTTTCTTTGGTTCAATATGAACCAATGTGAACCCCTACCTACCACCACCATTGTATTTATTAATCCATTCTCTCTATTCTCTCTTCATTAATCATCTTCTTCTTCCCCATTACTTCCTTACCTACCAGAGAGAGGAGAGAGGTCTAGGCAAGTGCAACTTGCTTCATGGAGGAACTCTGATTTTATTGCTCCATTCTCTTCTTTACTACATTATAAAACACTTAGTACTTGGCTTTTCTAATTCCATGGCTAGATTCTTGTAGATCTAAGTTTGCATTATTTTCGGATTTCTTGGGTTTTGATCTACTAAATCTTGTTATTTTCGAGTTTTGATGGTTCCATGTTGTAGAGAATTTCGTTCTACCCATTTTGACCTATAGAAGTTCGGATTTAGGCTCCGGATGATGGAGTTATGGAGCTTGAGGACTAGGCTCTCATGGTGTTTTCTTCTCTGAAATTTTGGAGAAGATGAACAGTGCCTGACTTGACCGCATGAATATTCATGCGGCAAGTGTTCTATCCAGCCGCATGACTGGAAGTTCTTGAGCCGCATGAGAGTCGGACTCACTTAGCCGCATAACTCGCTCAATTCCTAGCCGCATAAGTTCTGAACTCTGCAGCCGCATGCACCATTTCCGCTGGCCGCATGAGACTTGCTTGACCCAGCCGCATGAGGACTTCACCCTGAGCGCATGAACTCAACACTCGCGAGCCGCATACGTACACTTGCTCCCAGCCGCATAGGCATTACTCCCCGCAGCCGCATGAGTACTCTTCCCTTCTGAGCCGCATATGGTTTCCTTCCCCGCAGTCGCATGGGTTGTCTTCTCGAGCCGCATGGAACCACACTTCCCCCCCGGCTGCATGTACCTGATTGGCCAGCTAGCCGCATGAGACCCATTCCCCCAGCGCCATGAGTTTCCTATCTTCCTGACCGCATGCGCCCCTTGTCTTAGCCGCATGGGATCCAGTGACCCTGGCCGCATGCGCTCTTCTAATTGGGCCGCATGAGTCTACCCTTTTCTGACCGTATATGACTTAGCCGCATGGCTCTTCTATAGCCCTGAATATTGATATTTTATTAGATTTTACGTTCGTTTTATATCCTTACGCCTTTTGTCATGAACTTGATAATCATGGATTTGTTTAATATGTTTGGAAATGATACCTGAGCATGACACGATAGTGACCCGTAGTAGTGCACTCTTGACAAGTAAACCTGACATGACCTGATAGTGGCCCGTCGTGGCGCACTCCTGACAAGTACACCTGACATGATTATATCTGATAAGCTGTTGCGACGGCTACCTGACATGACATGACCTGTATAATAACATGGACACCGTGGGCGATTGTGCTTGTACAAATAAACCAGTCCTGTCTTGTATCATGTCTAGGGAGGGACTCCTGAGTACCACGGTCAGGAGTACCTATTGAAATGGACTAAGGTTAATAACTAGATTAACACATTAGTCATGAGAGATCTCCCAGCTATAGGTAATCCCGTTACCTGGGCGCGTTGGATCTGTAGCCTGCCGTCGAGTAGGCACATTTCCAGTACACTGTCATGTGTTGCACCTTTCAAGCTACCTAAGGGTACACGCATTTCCTGGACGGTGTACCCACCCGAATTCAACCCCTAATTTCGACCTGGGTAACCTGGATGGTCTGCAGGGCTTGTGGCTGTGGAATAATCTCGCTGCATCTTGTTAGTAATTAGGCTTGTGACAACCCTAGTTAGTTAAAGTATCAAGCCGTAGTTCTTGCTTGGCCGTGAAATGATTGGATGAAGTCTAACCAGTCTAGTCTTGTCTTGATCCTTCCAGATTACTACATGACTTGAATGCCTGTATTTATTTTACTGATAAATGGTGAGAATTCAAGCTCTGTTCAGACGAAGGGTTACAACCCCGGTCCTTGTTTGGTTTACGGGGTAACCTGGTTATCTGAATAGTTCCATGGTTATCTCGTCGTATCATCCTGATGTATTTTCTTTATTCCCAATTCTTACTTTTATTTATATCTTGTGCTGATTGCTGGTTTTAGTTCCTAAGTGAAGCTTCCTTTGTGGCACTTGCTCTTTCTGGGGTCTGACACAGCTAGTTTTGTATGGCCAGATTTCGGAGCAGCTCCAGAGGATCTACCGACCTTCCAGCCAGATGGTGGCCACTAGACGGAACCCTGGCAACGAGTGGATTATTTTTTGCTCTCCCACTTTATTGTAACAATATTCTTTTGAGGCGTTTAGCCGACGAGCACCTGTTTAGCTCGATTGTATTTACTTATGCCTACGTCGCTACGGGCTGTAACATGATTAACAAGTCCTAGGGTTGATCATGTATGACTAAACTCTTGCTAGTTCTGACATTTTGTAACGACTAGCTTCATGATCAGCTGAATATGTAATATTTGGGACGCCTTATTATTGTATATTTAATGATCATACATCTTGTAATATTTACTTACTTGCTTGTGATTGAGACATTAGGCTTGTTCATGACCATAGGAGACTGTTGGCTTGTAGTAAACCCTCATGTATCTAGACAGCCGTGACCGTATAGCGAGATGGAATCCATTTCAATATACGTAGCTGGCTATGTCTGCCCCCGCTCTCCAGTATTCTGGTTCTGGGGCGTGACATTTAAGCAGATTCATTCGCCAAAGATTCAACTCATTGAATAGCTTCAGAAAGTCTCCATCATTCTTAGTAGTCTTCTACCTTAACTTTGAGTTAGGCTTCCAATGCTGGACGGGGAAATACCTTTACTTTGAAATGTCCTACTTCAATGGAAAACCTTGTTTATTAGTTTGTTTTTCACAGTGATGACTGACCTATCCGAACTTGTGAGTTGATAAAACTGAAGCTATATTATGTACATTTCGCTAATACATACATGTTTTCTTCTTCAACAGGATCCTTCTGGAGCTCCAGTGACGAAAGAAAGGAAGGAACAGTCCAAGTAAGCAAACTGCCAATTTGCAACAACCAGCTCAACAGTCATCTAGCCTGCCTACGACCGATGAAGACGATGGCAACGCAGCACCCGAATCACATCCCTTTCAGTTCTTTGGAGAATATAATGTCGATTGCTGGACGTACCTAAGCTTTAATAGTATGTATATATCTATCTGTCTATCATTGTGTAATGGATATGCACATCTGAGTGATGTGCTTTGCTATGTTCTAAGGGGAAGTTACGTATTCATTTTGTAAAGTAACACAACAATCATATATTTGAGAGGCATTTGGTTATGTTATGTTATGGATTTTGGTGCTCAATCTTTGTTGTGTCTGCAGTGCTTTTATTCAGATTTATTAGGAATATTGATGGCTTTCTGGAAATTATGAAGTTACATTATGGACCAAACTCCTATACTCAATTAGATGACTCAGTGTTTCAAGGAATGTAGTAATTTCATTCTCTTGTATCTGCACCAGTTGAAGTACTTCTGGTGCAATTTCATTTCAGACGAATATATAGCATATGCTTAAAAGATTTGTCCATGAAAATCATCTTAGATTTCATAGTGCTTTTAGAAGCTATACATATTAAAGCTTAGATGTGGCAACACAATCTACAGCAACATATGCTATAAGTATTAAAGTTTATAGGGATCCCTTAGGCTTAAAGATTTATCTATGAAAATCATCATAGATTTGATATTTCTTTCAAAAAACTATACTTGTTAAGGCTTGCAACGTGCATATATTAAAATCCATAAGCATGTATTTGCAACACAACTTACAAAGACAAATGCTATATAAAATGGTATTTCCATTTACAACAATCAAGGCCTCATTTAGTTGGCAGATCATTTGGTTGGCAGAATCATGGGATTGGGAAAGAAAAGTGAAAGTCATTTATTTTCTATGTTTGGATGTCAAAGGAAAGTACGAGGAAAGGAAAATGATTCCCATATGGAAGGAAAATAAGGGGAAAAGTGTTTCCCATCCAAC